>JAVYIG010000201.1:0-600000 GCA_035222895.1 Strongylocentrotus droebachiensis
ATGGTTTAGTAGGCAGGGGCGTCGCCAAAGGGGGGGGGGGGGTGGGGGTGCGACACCCCCCACCTGAGTGTCAGGATATTGTCGGTAAACTTGCGCTGCCGTCGGGAAAAAGAGAAAAGGGGGAGGGGAAAAAAGAGAGGGAAAGGGAAAGAAAAGAAAAAAGGAAAAGGAAAAGAAAAGAAAGAAAGGAAAAGAAAGAAAAGAAAGGAAAAGAAAAGAAAGAAAAGAGAAGAAAGAAAAAGAATAAGAGGGAGGAGAGAAAAGAAAGGAAAAGAAAGAAAAGAAAGAAAAAAGAGTGAAATGGATACAAAAGAAACAGGGGATGAAAGAGAGGAGAGAGAGGGGAGGTAAAAGTCTGAGAGAGGAGGAGTGGGAGTAAAAGAGAGAAGGGGGTTGTTGGGTGGAGTCGTCTCGTCGAGGGAGCGAGAAAGACACGGGTAAATATGTTGCTGTGTCGGGTCAGCTGTGTCGGTATTCTTGCTCGATCCTCGTGTACTATATCAATGCAGAAGTTTGAAGTCGGTGATGTATATTGTCGGTCGGCCGACAAGTTTTTTTCCCTACGAACTGTGACTTCTTATACGCTGTGACGACTTCGAGAGTGACTACAACTACAGTACTTGTATTTTCTCGAAGTTTCACTTTCCTATAATATCAGCTAAAGAAATCAGAGGTTTAAAATTTTCGGGGAAACTAAATTCAAACAAGGTTTAAGAGTCAACAACGGTACGACGAATCGTCTTCCTTTCTTTATATTGTGATGAAACGCCAAAAATTCCGCGCTTCGCGCGGAAAAGGAAACTTCATTAAGACGAGTCGAGAACGGTACAACGAATCGTCTTCCTTCTCTAATAATTTAAGGAAACGTCAAAGCTTCCGCGCTTCGCGCGAGAATGGGAAACTGAATTCAGACAAATAGGGCCTAATAAGATTCGAAAACGGTACGAGGAATCGTCTTCCTTTCTCTATATTGTGATAAAACGCCAAAAATTCCGTGCTTCGCGTGGGGGGAAAACTTCATTTAGAAGAATCGCGAACCGTACAACGAATCGTCTGCTTTCTCTAATAATTTAAGGAAACGTCAAAGCTTCCGCGCTTCGCGCGAGAATGGGAAACTGAATTCAGACAAATAGGGCTTATTAAAAGTCGAAAACGGTACAACGAATCGTGTACTTTCTCTAATAATTTGAGGAAACGTCAAAGCTTTCGCGCTTCGCGCGAGAGGGGGAAACTGATTCAGATGAATAGGGCTTAATAAGATTCGAAAACGGTACAATGAATCGCCTTCTTTCTCTAATAATATGAGGAAACGTCAAAGCTTTCGCGCTTTGCGCGAGAGGGGGAAACTGAATTCAGATAAATAGGGCTTATTAAGAGTCGAAAACGGTACGACGAATCGTGATCTTCATCTAATAATATGAGGAAACGTCAAAGCTTTCGCGCTTTGCGCGAGAGGGGGAAACTGAATTCAGATGAATAGGGCTTATTAAGAGTCGAAAACGGTACGACGAATCGTCTGCTTTTTCTCATAATTTAGTGAAACGTCAAAGCTTCCGCGCTTTGCGCGGGAGGGGGAGAAACTGAATTCAGACAAGGATTAAGAGTCGAGAACAGTACACCGAATCGTCTGCTTTTCAGTCTCATAATTTAATGAAACGTCAAAGCTTGCGCGGGAGGGGGGGGGGGGGGAACTGAATTCAAACAAGGATAAACAGTCGAGAACAGTAGAGCAAATCGTCTTCTTTTTATAATAATTTAATGAAAGGTCAAAGCTTAAGCGCTTCGCGCGGGAGGGGGGGGGGAATTCATTCAGCCAAAGATTAACATTAAAAAACGGTACAATTAATCGTCTTCTTTTCTTAATAATTTAAGGAAACGTCTGAGCTTCCGCGCTTCGCGCGGGAAGCCCATCATCCACACCCCCCTAATGAGCGCGCTTTTAAGTGATTCTCTTGCTCACTTTTTTTTTTAATCGGGCCAAAAATTTCGCAACGACTTAGCCAGCCGCTGAATAAGCAGGGGGGGGGGGGGGGGGGTAAGAGGACATTTTTTTTTTTGAGGTTCCAAAAAAATCGCAACGACTCAGCCAGTCGCTGGATAAGCGGAGAGGGGAGGGGCACAGTGTCCTCCCATTTATTCAAGTACCCTAAAGTACCCCTTTTTGCATAGGAAAATTGCCCCTTTTTACATAGGAAAAGTGCCCCTTTTACTTTGACAAGTGCCCCTATTAATTTTTAAAAGTGCCCCTTCCCATTTCTACCTCTGATAATTGCCACTTTTATTTTTACACGTACCCCTTTTCCTTTGACAAGTTCCCATTTTCCTTTGTATTAAGTGTCCATTTTCTATTCTCATAAGTGCCTTTTTTAATCTCTAGTAAGTTCCCCTTTTTAGGTACGAGAAGTGCCCTTTTCACTTTTGATAAGCAGCCCCTTCACCTCTGATAATTGCCCTATATGAGAAGTTCCCCTTTTGCCTTGACAAGTTTCCCTTTTCATTTGTAAAAAGTGCCCCTTCTCCTTTTTAACTTGGATAAGCGCACCTTATATTTTCACATGTGCCCCCTTTTCTTTTTAATAAGTGCCCCCATAAAAAAGCCCCTTCTCCTTCTCATAAATGCCCTCTTTCACCTATGGAAATAGTCCCTTTTCTTTCTCATGCTCATGCCCCTTTTCATCTCTGGTAAATGATCCTATTCAATTCTAAGAGGTACCCGTTTTACTTTGACAAGTACCCCTTCCCCTCCTGATAGGTGCTCTTTTCATCTTTTATAAATACCACTTTTATTTTGACACGTCCCCCTTTTCCTTCCTAATAATGCCCTTTTTCCTTCTCATAACCCTTTGAACAATGATATGTGCCCAATTTCCTTTCTAAATAAAAATCTGATGGGTGCCTCTTTTCCGTCGACAAGTGCCCATTTCCTTTTCATCCCTGGTGCATGCCTCTTTTTTTAGGTGTAAGAAGTGCCCCATTTTCACCTCTGATAATTAGCCTTTGTACTTTGACACGTGCTCCTTTTCTTTTCTAATAAGTGTCTTAGCCTTTTCGATAAGTGTCCCCTTTTCCTCTCATCATTAAACGTGCCCCTAATTTCAAGAGACTAAAAGCAATTTCCCCCAAAGCTCGCTCGCTACGCTCGCTTGTAGTTATAGAAGTTATAATTATGTAACTTATCAAAGATCTTTTCAGTCTTCCGTTATGAGAATGTGCTTATAACCCCATCAGGATTGGGTTTTTCCTCTTTATGAGATGTAATTTTTGGCACTGCGGCTCTACAAATCTTAAATTTTTTCCTCGCTCGCTTTGCTCGCTTGCAAATGAATTTATAGACCATCACAACTGCAACTGCAAAGTATGATACTTAAACAACAGCCTATATGATGTATAAAGAGAAACAAATATTGAAATCATCCCCGATCATGTAATCACAATATAGGGGTATATACCAATGTCTAATTTTTAAAATATTTTCCCTTTGAGATTTCCCTTTGAGGGTGCCCTTTTTTGTTGGTGCCCTCCCACTTTGGAAGTCGCTCCGCCGCCTCTGTAAATATGCCTTTAAAATTCATGTGCTTATGTGGATTATGGATGAACTGCATCATGTTATTAAGGTGCAATATAGGCTGTAATTCGATTGATTAAATTATTGTTTTGAATGAAACATCAACTTCGAGAATGAATTGATGTAATATATCGCATGAAATAAAGTAGAAGACAAAAATAGAATGTATGTTTTCTTGTATTTTGTGTGTTAGACCATGAAAATCTCAGAATATGTAGTTGCAATATATAATATCCAAACGGACAAAGCTAATCGATCGATTTTAGTCAGGAAACATTGTTTTATAGCTTAGTTAATATCTTGACCTTGACCTTGACCAATGATCACTGAATATTGTAGGATCGCATATGCTTCCAATATCTTCATTAGAACCAAATTCATGACCCCATACCAAAACTTTGTATTACCTTTAATATTATGATTGTGAATGATGAAATATTAGGTATATGTAACAAATAATTAATTCCCAATTATTTCCTAAGGTTCAGCCCTGCTCTCTTGGCACCCCATCTTGAAGTCATGAAAAGCAAAATACATGAAATACAAATAGCTGCAATGGCAATGCCATCCCCAGGTGAAGCATTGAAGAACGAGCCTCAAAGCTGTATTTAGGGGTCATAAGAACCTCAATCTATATACATTCCTGATGTATATTGGACACCTTCCTCTTAAAGGCTAAGTCCACTTTAAAAATAATTTGCTTTGAATAGATGCAGAAAAACTAGAGAAACAGCAATTTTGTTTTTTAGTGAAATCGGATAACTAATAAGGAAGTTATAAAAACACTACACAAATTGCCAATTTGCTTTTCAGTTTGTGACGTCATTGCCTCACAGGGCATGTTGGGACTGCCATGATGAAAAACGTTCATTTTCACTAACCCCTTGGCATTTAGCCCCAAAAGTGGCAATTTGCGAATTTTCCCCAAATTTTGTCTGAACTCCCGTTTTGTGAACAAGCGGGGATCAATATAATTCTGAGGAAAATTTAGGATTTTTATGATGAGGAAAGTGAGAGGATTGACATTTTTCGCGCAAAAATGATGAATTAGCCCTTTGTCAATTTTGCAAAAAAGTAGCGATTTTCGAATTTATCGAAAATTTGCCCTTACGCGCTTTTAGGGAAACAAATGGGGATCAACATAATTAAGAGGACAATTTGGGACTTTCATGATGAGGAAATAAAGAAGATTGAAATTTTTCATTTTTTGGCCCAAAAGTGGCAATTTTCGAATTAATCCCAAATTTGCCCTAACGCCCTTTTTGGGAATAAGCGGTAGTCATAATAATTCTTAGGGAATTTTGGGACATTCATGATGAGAAAACGGAGAGGTTTGAAAATGATGAACTAAACCCTTGCTATCTTTGCCAAAAAGTGGCGATTTTCGAATATTCCCCATATTTGCCTTAACGCTCCTTTTGGGGACAAACGGGGATCAATATACATCTGAGAGCAATTTGGGGACTTTCATGATGAGGAAACAAAGAAGAAATTTTCGCTAATTTGCTTTAACGCCCTTTTGGGGGAATAAAGGGATTCTTAATAATTCTGAGGGAATATTGGAACGTCCATGCTTTCCCGGGAACGTATTCGTCGAAAGGTCCAATACTACGATCATTGTACCTCTTATTTTACAAGAACTTAGTCTGAACTGAAACAGAATAGTGTTTGACAACATGAGACGAAAGCCAATGATAATAAGTTATTAGACTGCAAAGCTGAATAACATCGAAGAAAAAAACATGCGTATGAACAGATAAACTAAAACCCTCATGGACAAATACTGTATTTATTCTCAAGAAAGTTATGTCATTACTATTTCTTTGATAACAAAGTCCATTCATTGAAGGATTTTTCGCAAAGTGGAAATAAAAGTGGAAATAAACCATTTCTATCAGTTTGTTTTGAACGAATTTGTTAAAAGATTAACGTTAATTCTATTCAACTCGGCTGACAACTCGTTGAATAGAATGTTAATCTTTCAACTCATGAAAATATTCGCACTATTGAACTCATAACCATTCATTATTTGTATAATACATAAAGTAAGTTCAGCAGCTCAAGTTCGCAATATCATTCTTTTATGGCATCTATTGATGTTTATATCCCATCACTCAATACCTTGCTCTGCATAGATCTGTTTACTCATGTATTTTAACTTTTGCAAGTTTCCCTCCCAAACCCTAATACAATTGACTATTTGATTCACCTGCTATGCAAAATGGCAATTATATATGGATGGGATCAGGCGCGCCGGAAGCAGTTTGGGATTGGGGTGGCAAACATTCCAGGGGGCTCACCTTCCAGGGGCAGTGACGTATTGAGAAAAAACGTTGATAGGGGGGGGGGACAGACGAAAAATCTGCATCATCACCAGTCTTACACGTTACATGCAGGTCCCGCGGAACGTTTTTCAAAGTGGAGTATTAACGATCAGGTAGAGCGTAAATTGGCGTGGGGTCCAGGGCATGAGCCTCGGCAGGGGGTCAAGGGGCTGATCCCCCGGAAGCTCTGGGGTTTTAGGTATTTAAGTACGGTTAGATGAGCATCCAGGTGCCGCCTTAGGGCCCTTGGTGGGGTCCAGGGGGCAGAGCCCCCGGAAGCTCTGGGGTTTTAGGCAGTTAATTACGGTCAGATGAGCATTTTTTATACCTTTTTTGTAACATTAGCAGGTCACTTATTTTTTCTCTCCGTCTTTCTTTCTTTTTCTCTTTAAAGGTACTATGTCCCTTTTGCAGCCAACCTCAAATTCTATAGAACTTTGTTGGAATTATGAATATGTCATGTATGTCCTATCTGTGAAATTTAAACGTTAGCAGTGTCCTCATATTCAAATTATGCAAGGAAACCCGTTTACTTGCTAGACTTCACTGTCAGACACTATTGAGTGACTGACTGGCTTTTTTCTTCTTTGGTAATAACATACATGAAAAGAGTTGTAAAGGGTACATGAGCATTTGTCTACATCAATAACCCACTTCTTGTGATGGCCAGGATTAAACTGATTGAATCTTTGCGGAGCATAAAACGTATTACCATTCGGTACAATATTATTGTCTGAAAATCAAGACTATTACTTTTGGGCTCTATAGCCCTAAAGTCGATTTGACAACTAATAGTCGTTATTTTCCCACTTGAAGACATTTTCAAGCCCCACCTTTTTTAGGGAAGTTCTAAATTAGTATTATCTTTCAAATGCAGTTGGAATTTAACTTTTTCATTTTTTTTGGCCTGCAAATGGGACATAGTACCTTTAACATACTTTTTCAAAAGTTGGGGGGGGGGGGGTGGGCTCGAGCCCAGCCACTTTGCAGACCATGACGTAAAGGCTTCTAAATAAGCGTATTTTTCGCCCGACTGTAATTTGGGAATTTCTTATTTTCCAACAAACGCATAAAAAGGTATGACTTACACAAAAATGGAGAAAAAATACCGAAAAATCATGTCATAACAGCAACATTTGTAAATCACAGGTATCGAATAAGAAATACACCCACCCCCCCCCCCCCCCCATCAGTACTCCAGCGTTCAGGGGCTCATGTCTTCTCACCCCTATAACAAAAAAACAGACACGCTTTCCCATTCTCGCACAATATGTGCACGATATGCGCGTTGCGCTATTATAAAGACCTCCTTTGATAAATACTGTATAGGTGGCATGCGCAATGTTTATGAATTTTAATTCCTGTGAACTTTCCTTTCCTTTGAATGGAATTGTATATGTGATTTAATTCAGGTTTTTATTATAGTTATGTTCTTTTGGGTTAAAAATACAAACCATGTTTACTCCTTTACTGCTTTTTTTTTGGAGGGGGGGGGGCGCGTTTTGCCCCCCCCCCCCACTTTTTGATTGGGGGGCAACTGCCCCCCCCCTGCCCCCCCCCCCCCACTTCCGGCGCCTATGGATGTGATTCACTTTGCACTGTTCACTATATGTCTGGCAAGCCACTCTTTGGTTTAAAGATTGTGCATACAAGTAGTCAGGTTACTATTAGCTCAACCCTAAATACCATAGTCTTACTCTTGTAAAGCATAATTTACTTCGCCCTCATCAAACGCGAAACCGATTATAGAAATATAATATTAGGAAACAAAAAAGTAATCCAAAATGGCCTTCGTGATAACGTTTCATAATATAATACCACCAAGTCCAAATGGAATAAATAACTCGCTGATTTGTGTCCGCATGGTGGAGTCTTGCAAGATATTTGTGATATTATCTTGGCTTCCTGAGCACGGCAGATAGACGTTAATCTATACGGAACAGCTCTGACGACGCGTCCAAGGCCGCAAAAGAATCGAACTGAGTCAATGAAAATATAATAATTATATGCATGCTTTTTGAAAAAGACATTCTCTTGACAACTCATATGCTTGTCAGAGGCTTGCCATCAAAGCAAGAACTCGTGTACAAAAAGTGGATTCCATCTCTAGAGATGCCATTATTCAAAGCAGATGAAGTAATGGCTGGCTAGGGTTTATAGGGAGAGAAACATGCACGGGCGGATCCAGCCGCTGGCAAGAGGGGGGGGGGGGGGGGGGGGGGAGGCAAATCGTGAGGAAATATTTATAGTGGCGACTCAGCCAGCCGGGGAATAAGCGAGAGGGGGGGGGGGGGGGGGGTAGGAGCACTTTTTTGTGTCCAATTTGTGAGGAAATATTTAGCGGCGACTCAGTCAGAGTATCTTCTGAATAATACGTTATATATCTAACATAACGATTCCACAAAATATAGAAATGTCACCGGGTCAGGATGGGGTGAACTGAAGGATTCATGGCAGCCCGCTGCTAAATAAAATCTTTGCCTATAATCTTTACCAATCTTACAAACGACGCTTTCTCGAAAGTAGGCCACAAGTCCAACAGGTCCAAGAATGAGTTCACGGTTACCCGAGATGGGTTCAAAGTCCAGATTTGCTATACACGAACGGACGATAACAAAAAGTGTGCAGAAATTGAATATTGACATGCTTGTCGCGTTCTCGCAATATATAAGAACGACGTCCAACTCTTAAAGATGACTGTTTCGGAGCAATGGCTTTCAAAAATGGCTCTGTGTTTTCCGCCATGTGTGTATTGGCTCTCCATTTTGCATTCTCTAACAGTGCCAATGTTTTAATCGTAGGCGCCTTTGGAGGAGGAAGTCACATGATGGCATTGGTTCCCATAGGAAGAAGTCTTGTTAATCGGGGACATGAAGTAACTTTTCTAATTGACGACATGTTCACACATAAGTACGCTAAGCCGAAGTTTACGGATTACTTTAAGTTCGAGCGCTACAGTTTTCCAAATCTAGACAGGGAGCTTGCTCACCTCAACGACCAGATAAGTGACCTTGCTTTCACCGAGAACCAAGTTAGTCAAATGCTTTTCATGGTATCGTTGTTTGCAGATCTAAACCGTCGGGTTTGCGAGGAAATATTTAGCGACGAGGAGCTTCTGAAACGATTAGAAGGGGTGGATGTTGTTCTGGTTGATGTTGTTTGGCCATGTGGGATCTATATGAAGTCGTTCCTTTCAAAGCAGAAGAACACCAATGTTCGTGGAGTCGTCGTTGCTACGTTGGCATCATACCCCTACACGCAACAGCTTGCTGGGTCACCAGTACATCCGTCCTATCAACCCATGCCTATAACAGGGCTGTCCTTTAACATGTCGTTCCTGCAACGCGTCAGCAATACCATATCCTACCTGATTGGCAACATCTTCAATTATTTCATGTGTTCAAGACCCTATCACGAGATAGTAGACAGATACAGTTTGGATCCGGGTATGAAAAGTTCTATCCATGAAGATGTTGATCTGTATCTCATCAACACCGAATTCGCCGTCGAGTTCCCGTATTCTTTGATGCCGAATATCATCCCTGTCGGTGGTCTAACGGCAAGACCAGCTGAACCTTTAGAAGATGAGTTGGAAAGCTTCATGCAAGATTCTGGAGAATACGGGGTCGTTGTCTTCTCTCTTGGCTCGAACTTCACACTGATAACTAAGTCAAGACCCGAGCTCGTCCAAGTTTTCATTGCTGCACTCGGTCGTTTGCCTCACAAGGTGCTGTTTCACCTGCAGGCAGATCCGCCAGAGAACCTTCCTGGAAACATCAAGGCGTTGCCTTGGCTTCCTCTCCAAGACGTCCTTGGTCATCCGAAGACACGTCTCTTTATCTATCACGGTGGCAACAACGGCTTCCTGGAGGCGGTCTACCACAGCGTGCCCCTCGTCATCATGCCCCTGGCCGGTGACCAGATCGACGTCTCTGTCAGGGTCGAGACGATGGGACTCGGTACGACCATCGACAAGACGCGGTTGAGCGCCGACTACATCTACCAAAGAGTGGCGGAAACTCTTCAGAATCCAGAGTATAGTGAGAGGATGAAGCGTGCATCAGCCATCTTCAAAGACCGGCCAATGGCAGCCCCTGATCGGGCAGCATTCTGGATTGAACATGTCGTCAAACATGGTGGAAACTACATGCGATCACCTGTCCATGATTTATCATTTGTTCAGTATTATTTGTTAGATGTGTTATTGGTGCTAACTTTAGTATTTTTGACAGTAATGTACCTCTGTTATAAAATTCTTAGATTTTGCATGTGCATTTGTTTTCGTGTAAACAAAAATGAAAAAAATAAGCATGACTGAACTTTATATGAAGCACGCTTATTGTGCAAACGGTAATCACGTATTCATTAAACGTTCGCTTACACCATAATATTTCAATTCAAGTACTCTTTTCATAATTTCTACATTTTTCTTGTTTGTAGGCCCATGTATTTGATTTTTTTTCTTCATTTTTTAACAACATTATTGACATATATATCTATATTTTGTTCGAAAGTCACATCAATAAATGAATTACGATGAATTAGTAATGAAACAAGAACAATGTGCATTAGAATAGCTGTAACAAGCATTAATAATTATTTTATAATATTAAGTGCTGTTTCTTATATTCCTATTTTACGTAAGTACAATCATATGGTTTCGTGACATTGACAATATGATCCTGTAGCTCACCATGAAGTACATAATATGTACTTTAAAAATTACTCCTCCGTTAGATAAAAAATACACTTAAACTTGAGAATCTAATTAAAAGGTAATTTATCACGGCCATCAATAATTGTGTATCTCTAAAACTTGGCAAATTCTTATATGAGAGCGTTTTCTTTGAGTGACATTACACAGTTTACAACTAAATAACTCATACCTGACGCATAATGCTATCGAAATGGCCTGATATAGGTTGATTTTTTTTTGTAATAATTAAGTTGCTATCGTGTTAAGCTATTTGAATTATTTCTCATGTTCATGAATATTTCTATTCATCCAAAGCTCTTCCTGTATTACGTTTTTTGAATTATTAAATATCTTGATTTTAGTTTCAAAATCATTATGTCTAGTTTCCATTGCTTGTAAAACATGTACATTATCTAAAAGCAATGTTTAATCCTTCTTTAGAATTTGAAACGATGACTTCGTTGATGTAAAGAAATTTTTGGCTTGCACCCAGTATATAAAGATCGCATGCTTGATCTTGTAATTGAAAATAAATCAGAAACAAATCTTGGAACCAATGGGACCTGAAACCTGCCATCTAATGCCTGCCGGGTAGTGACTCTACCACCAGGCCATCACTGGTCCATGGTATAGTCACGGTTAACTAGAAACAAATAACTCAGCTCTCCTGACTCATTAATATTCATTAGTCCGACATTAGGACAATAGCTTTAATTGTTAGGCTTCCTGTGAGAAGTTCCAATTGTTGTAAAGTAATTTTCGGCTTGCACCCAGTACATACATATCGCATGCTTGATCTTGTTATTGAAAACAAGTCGAAACAAAACACCTAACTCTCAAAGGATCAATATCGTCCGCAATTTTCTGCTTTCGTGGGTTATCCTGTTCAAGCTGACTTAATTTTGATCTGTTATTATTGTATATTGTTGTATGTTGGAAGCTTGTCGAATTAAAATCAATCAATCAATCAATTCATGAAGCAATTCAGGACTATATTATTTAACTCTACACGACTGCTACTCTCCCTGGTTTTACTGGTTATATCATTCGGAAATATAAGAAAGAATGACTATTAACAACATATCATTTTCATAATGTAATCAAATGTAGAAATCTTTTTTGAGTATCATGTTACAAATTATTTCTTTCGCCTGTTACAAAAAAATTGTACCTCAATAGTCACAATGCAAATTGCATTATTGTTGTGGGTAGGACAAATATTATGGCATGTCCTACCTAACATCACGGAATGTATGCAATTCACATTCTGACTATTGAAATACAATTAATTGATCCTGACAGGTGAATGAAATAATTTGTTGCGAGGTACTTTTATAGATTTGTGCATAAAATTTGATTACATTACAAAAATGGTCAATTGAATAAATGGATTTATTTTGGAAGCAAGGTTTGGAAGCAAGGTTTGGAAGAACATTAACGCAAGAATGCCGACTATCCAAATCTATCAAGGCATTTAAACGAAGTTTCGATTTCGGAATGCCATTACTTTCACAAAAATATATATGATTATGAGTTATGCCTTATAGTTTCTTTTGCGATTATAACATCTTTCTTCTCCTTCTTGTGATTATTCTATTGTATACTACATTCAGTTTCTCTCATGTATTATGTGGAATTTCGTTGCTTTTCCGCCGATGATGTCAATTTGTAAAATGTTCCTTGTTTGTATTTGTTTTATACATGTATTACAGGGATTCAGGGAAGACCAGTTTTTATTAATGAATTACCCTGCTTTTTAACATGTGAAATAAATATATGTAAAGAAATAAATAAATATGTATTTAAACACAACTCCCTGTTAAAACTGAACAGGAGAAATTTGATAGTTTATACAAATCACAACACCTTCGCTCGAGTCTCAACACAATACATGCATCAACGCTTTTTTGTTATCGTTCTGGTTACACAAAATATTTATCTACAATTGTTTTCAGATGTGATTTGATGTTATAAAACCACTCTGAAATGAAATTTGGTTTAGTGTGTATATCTGTTTTATATTCAAGAAACTTCACCAGACGCTGATTTAGAATTGAACAAGAAAAATTTATGTAAGGGTCTAGATGTAGTTGGAGGCCGTGATCTACAAACAGCAGTTCAAATGGATAAACACTACACAATTCCATGATACACTTGAAATATGAACAGTTTATTGAAATAGCAATGCTTGAAGAAATACAAATGTAGAAGGCCTTATTCTGGATGAGTTGATAATAACTACATGAATGGTTAATCAGCCAGAGGATCAATGGTGCATAATACATTACAAAAATATATACATACATGTACATGAACCAGCAAAGTGCATTTCATTTGAAATGAGAAATAAAAGATGTGCAAAAAAGATGATCTTTAAAACTTCGACTTACTACAAATCCATTTACCATACCCAGCAAGTAGTCATTGGCTCTTTAGTCTTTGCAATGTAAATCAATGTACATGTATTGGCAACTTGGTATGAGATTGGAGAGAGAGAGAACACAAAGGGTTATAGATTTCATCAGTGGCGTACGCAGGATTTTTTCAAGGGGGGGGGGGGGGTTTTAAAATCGGGTCCCAAATTTCACAACGACTCAGGAAAATTTGAAAATCGTGACGGCCAAAAGGTCGTTCAGCAGTGGGGGGAGGGGGGGGGGGGGTAAGCGGGCACTTTTTTTTTTATAGGGAGTCCAAAAAAAAAATTGCAACGACTCAGCCAGCCGAAAAGTCGTTCAGTGGGGGGGGGGGGGGGGGGGAGGTAAGCGGACACTTTTTTAATTTTTTTTTGGTCCCAAAAAAAATCGCAACGACTCAACCGACCGCTGAATAAGCGGAGGGGGGGGGAGGGGGGGGGAAGAGGACACTTTGTTTTTGGTTTTTGGTCCCCAAAAAAATCGCAACGACTCAACCGACCGCTGAATAAGGGGGGGGGGGGGGGGGGGGGGGGGGGGTAAGAGGACACTTTTTTTTTTGGTCTCGAAATTTGAAAATTTGACATTTTACTTCGTTGGGGGGGGGGGGGGGGGGAAGGTCACCTTTCTTAGGTCAGCCATGGGGGTATATATATATATTTTTTATTTTTTTTATTTTTTATAATAATAAAAAAAAAAAAAACCAAAGGGGGGGGTTTTACATTTTTTTTAGGGGGGTTTACACACATAAAAATACCACAGGGGGGGGGGGGGGGTTTAACTCCCCCAAACACCCCCCTTGCGTACGCGCCTGGATTTCATACATCATTGATCATTCATGTTAATATCAATTCTAGGCCCTTCCTACAACGAGCACTTGCAAAATGCATGCTGTTTGGGATTTATTTGGTGCAAAATATATCGTCAGTTTTCATCTGACCCGAGGTCGCACAACACGTTTTGACTCCCTTGGTGATGGGCTTGACTTCTACATGAGCATACATAATGCTCATATAATGAACAGGCATTTTTCCTGTCCATTTCCATCTTTTTAAATTCATCAATATTTTTTGGAAGCATTGTTAGGTCAGACCAGGGACAATCTTTTTATCTTCTGGAAAAGTATGTTTACATTTTAAATACGGTAAAGTATATGGCCTCATTTAATAAACATTCTACAATAAAAGATTGCTAGCTTTTACTTCATCTAATCATAGACTACGGTACCTCTTTTTGAAACCTGTTATGGAAGATAGTCCACTAGATTTCCAATCTTGAATAGAGAAGAGTAACTTTAGAGGCTGAATAAGTAAATGTACTGATCAACTTCAGTTCAGTTTCTTTAATACATATAAGGAAAATTAAGAATATAAAGTCAATCTGTTCAGTTACCTGATCAACCTAAAACACTTTTAAAGCGGAATTCTTTAAGTCAACATAACATTGCATCTGCCATGTTTCTTATGAACGCTTGCACACATGCTTTGATGATCTCATTCATGCAGTTTTTGTCCAAATCATTGATCACCTCATAAAATATACAAATATACACATGTACTTGGAATTCTTCAAGTCAATGTCATGTCGCATGTTTATGTTCCTTATTACAGTGCACATACTGTTCTTGCAAATGCATTTTCTGTCCAAAAAAAAGCCATTAAGACCTTAGACACACCAGGACATCCTTAAGTCCAATGTCACGTTGCATCTGCCATGTTCCTTATGAGTGCCTGAACACGAGCCAAGATGATCTCGTTCTTGCACAGGCAGTTGTCAGGTTCGTAAGGAGGCTCAATCACCAGTACATCTGATATACTCAAGGAGTCATTGTCTTCTCCACATTCTTTCACTGGCACCCTGTGGAGTTTCAGCCACTCCTTCAGTTTCTCTTTTTGGCTCGCTAGTTCACCCGCTGACAGGGACTGTGTCTGGGTGTCACCTTTGAAGAGTCCATCAAGTAAAGATTTGTGTTTGGTTGTATCATTGTCTAGAACGGTGATGTCAGTAATACTGTGTCCCATAATGACAGATAGAGGGAGCTGTCCATCTGGTGAGTTGCTTTCGCATTGAGCCAAGATGATGCTGTGATGCAGACAAAAAGTCAGATTCAAGAGGGATTGAGAAGAGAATATTTGTGCATGTAGATAAGTGTAAAAGAATAAATTGAGGTGAATATGACCAAAAGTGGAAACTATATTCCCCGCTCCCTTAATGTTCGTAGGCAATTAGGAGTAGAAGTGGCATAAAATTCATTGAGGCCACTGTCCAATATTTGTCGGGTACAGGAAGGTGTGATTTCGGACACATTTTAGGGTTTGATTACATCCCTCTCCGTACGCATTGAATGACATTTTTGGCTTAACTTTACTCTTTATGACTTTAGATACGATCTGACGATGTAGTCTACCCTACGAACGTCTGGTCAATTTTTGTGGTGGGATATTCTTAAGTTGCTCCACGAATTTTTACATTCAATTTCATACATCAACTTAACTCCGGGAAGCTCCAACACCGGCGGCGGTGTTGGAGCTTCCCGGAGGTAACATCAACTGAACTCTGGCGAATGACTAACCTATCATGAAAGTCGACACAAAAGTGACAGAACTGACAAATCTAATTTCAATTCCAATCCAACTCATATTTCGGTATATGGGACTGTTATCAACATTGACTTTCACGTGTACCTACTAGATCTACTGCTTAATCAATGCTTACCTTTGAGAAACTGGATCTATAGTATAAATCCATCCCTCATATTGATATTCCGTGACCGCACATATTCTAACACGTTTGTAGATAATACTTTTGAAATGAATGGGGTCCATCTGTCTGAATTCATCACCTGTTATTACGCTCACATTTTCCTCCATGGGCGCCGCCATGTTTGATTTGATTTTCTTAACAAAGTTGTTTTACGCCATCTATGGTTCAGAACAAGAAAAGCGAAAAGGGTGTTCACAAATAAATGGATACTTTGATGAACCTTTCAAAAGTTCAATACTTATCTCATACTCTCAGTCAGGGGCGGCGATCCCGGGGGGGACGGGGGGGGGGGGGGGGGACACGTCCCCCCCTCAATTTTTTTAGGGGGGGATCGTCCCCCCCTGGAAATTTGAAAAAGTGCAAAACAAATTGTATAGCATATACTGAATAATGACTGCAACACACTTTTAGGCTCCGGAAGGCCCAAGAGTGCAGCGTATAGACTAATAAAATTGCAAAAAAAATATCGCTCGGTCGCTACGCTCCCTCGCATAACATCCTTGTAAACAAAATTCGCATTTCGTCCCCCCCGGTCATTAACAGAAATCGCCGCCCCTGCTCTCAGTCAAAGTGCCTCGTCATAAAACATAGAACTCTCATGTCTCATTGTAGTTCATCATTGTCATACATCTACAGTTTAATTTTGTTATCCGTCTCTGTCTCTCCAATCTCCCCCGGCCCGCCCCCCCCCCCCTCTATCATTTTATTTCCAATTATTATTGTTATCATTGTTATTAGGCTCTATTATTATTATTATTATTATCATCACCATCATCATCAGGGGCAGATCCAGGGTTTTTTTTCCCGAAAAAAAGCAGGATATACAAAACGTAGAGCTAGAGGGAGAAACTCAAAAAGAGAAGTATTCCATGTTCAGTCTACGCATTCAGAAATGCCTCAGAATGTACCATAGACCGGCATCTTAAGGTCTCAAGTGCGCCTTAAAGATTTCGCGCTCGCAATTTCGTACATTTCACCCCCTCCTCCCCCCCCCCCTTTGAAAAAAAACTTGGATCTGCCCCTGACCACCATCATACTATTAGTATATTACAGTATTTCCCCCTTCTTTTAAAAGGCTTTTGCTGGGGGAGGGGCACTTTGTTTAAATGAATATTGGGGATTCGTCGGTAGGTTTAGTGTGGAGAAGGAAAAAATCCATCATCATAATCATTCATAATCGTCATTATCATCTCCTTCATCGTCGTCATCAGGCGCGGATCCAGGATTTCTTAGGGTAGTGAGCCCTATTTTTTTTTTTGCTCCCGAAAATTTGAAAATCGCGCCGGCCAAAAAGTCGCTCAGTGGGGGGGGGGGGGGGGGGGGTGGTGGTGGTGGTGGTGGTGGTGGTGGTAGAGAGCACTTTTTTTGGGGGGGGGGGGTCCTCGAATTTTTTTAATTTGCACTCCCCCAGTGGGGGGGGGGGGCCCAACCCCCAAAAAAGGTAAAAATCATGTGCTTTTACTTGATTTTTTTTCTCAAGGGGGGGGGGGGGCCTGGATCCGCCACTGGTCGTCATTATCATCATCAATATCATAAATCTGCAACATTTGAGACACAGCACACAAGAAAACACACAGGATTGTCCGAAAATGAAACAACAATTGAACAAATTACTCATTAACAGATCATAATCTATCAAATTTATGATATTATGAGGAAGAATTTACAAACAATGCGAAACACTTAACACAATGCAACATGTATTACAAGTTTGAATTTGAGCACATTTATCATCAGATCTCCCGAAATACCTAACAATTTATTGTTTTTATGTCTTAGCTTTTTCCTATATTGCATTTCTCTTTAAGTTATAAAACACAATTTCTTAAACAATATGCTTTACGAAGTATGTGTCGCATGAACTGTATCGTATCTATTAAAACATTAAATAATTTAAAATCATATAAGAACACTAATTTGAGAAGTAATACATTATACAAAAGGATTGTTGGTCACAAAACATATAAATAGACAATCTTCAATCAAAATTAAGAATTAGTCATCTCCCAACATGACTCCAGGCAAGTTTCTTCCTTAAATGACTTTAAGTCAAAGTACCGATAAGCTATCACAATGAAAGTACTTTGAGCAGTAATAAATAAAGTCTCTTTTTTTATTAATTTCCTCATATCAGGGCAACCCAATGGAAATTGGCGATAACAAAATGACATGAATTTTATTTATTATTATTTTTAGTATGGATTAAATGTTCAAATGTTCTTAATTGCTATTTCAGAAATTAATATATTAAACATTTTGTTTCAGCTCTTTGCGTCGAAGAGAGTGTTGAAATTCATGTACAGATTAAAAGAGTGTACCATTTTCCTCATGTTGGATTGCCCATTAATCATTAGCCTCATATGTTGAAATATAATTGCTCTAATAATCAATGACATTTCTCTGAATACACATTATCTAAACAAAACACTATTTTTAATAGTTGGTAAACGAAAAGGCCTATACCACTAGTTTTATCAAACGTAATAAATCAAGAACTTCAAAACTTTCACAGACAAAAAAGGCAAGGTTAGTGCAATCTAATGCAAATAACTTCGGATAATTCGAACACATATCTATGAAAACACTAACAAACAAAAACGTAAATATGCTTTCTTTCAAAATATGTACGTCACTAGAAAATTCGAATCACAGTCCTTAAGGTGTGTATATCACATTACTATATAGCAAAAGGTTTACAATAATTTAGACCGGCTAAATATATTTCCTTGCCATGTTTTTGACCTAAATAAGCATTACGTTTTTCCAGAGGAGAACAAATATTTCAATATTCCTCATGATGACCAAACTCTGTGGTATGATAAATAGAGCCTTCTTGCGGGTAATAAAATGCATCAATAATGGGCAAGAAAAGTTCTACACAATAACAGTAAAACTACCATCTATACGACATGTTTTCGTTTATCAAATTGGTATTGATTAAAATGATTTGTATGAATATCACAAATACAAAAATATCAAATTTCTTCAATTAGATATGATTCTAAGGGATTAATACTAAAATGTCACATATTCGGTATAGGACAATACCGAATTTCTCCATACAAATCTATCTAAATCATATCATCATCCAGAGATACAAATATTTAGATTAATAATACAAGGGCAGAATTTGAGATTCCACATGGATTTTCAATCTAAAAAGGTCTCCTAAAGCCATTGAGAGAGAGAGAGAGAGAGAGAGAGAGAGAGAGAGAGAGAGAGAGAGAGAGAGAGAAAGAGAGAGAAGTAGAGAGAGCACAAAAAGAACCCTATGTGCTTTGTTTAGCTGAATTTCCACATGATCAACAACGAAAATGAAGCAAAATCTCTATTCCTGAAAACATCTGATCATTACATTTTCCATGCTATAAAAATGCGTTCTAGTTAAACTTACACAACCTTATACATGAGACTCATATTTCTTGTATTACTCTATCAAACCGATGTTCTGGTGCATGCTTCACTCGATATTACCGTCATTTTAGTTTACCGGTAGCCTTCATAAATATAACAAATCAAACCGCAAAAATCTTCTGAAGATACGTCGGGTTAGATTTAAATAAATAAACATCAGTAATTTTCGTCTTTGACGAATCGGAAACTTGGTGTCAAATATTGAAACCTTTAGAAAATGGAAATCCCTATTTCTGGCGTTCTGTTTTGGCATTTGGCAACGCCATTATCTGCTGCTGCAATTAATTCGCATCAAACATTGCTTTATTCAAATGTCCAAGAGTTCAGCCTCGCTATCTCTTCTTCCGCTTTCCAGCAGACCAGCGTCACTAAACCGTCTTTCGTTGGGCTGTTCCTGAATATGTGTAGACAAAAAGGAGAAGAAAAAAAGACAGAGAAAATTTAAGAAAATGGCACACATCTACTCAGTTTACAAAATGAACAATCTCAATGGATAAAGAATATTTATCATCAATTTACGATGGAAACGGAATGCATCATGAATTCTCAAAGGCCAAAGACCAGAAGACAAGTTGGAACGAGGCCGCCATCCATTTCCAGCCTAACCGCTCACGATGGTGGTCTCCTGCGTTCCAAATTACCTCTCTAATTTATTGAAAATATTTCATATTTCTTATGTTATTGTATGCTTCGTACATGTTTATCGAATTATATAATTGTACATGATTTTTCATTTAATTACTTTTGTAAACATTGTATTCATTGTATTTGTTATTGTTCGAAATTTTGTACTTTGACTTTGAATTTGTATATTTTTGAACGCAGAAATAAAATCAATCAAACAAACAAACAAACAAACTAGGCAAGACATAGTGCCCTTTTGTAGGACGCCTTTTATAATTTTCCTAATTTATCTCGTCCTCTCATCGGCACTTTTAGCTTTCCGTTTTAAAGACATTACAACCAACATCACGACTTACATCGTTTTCATGCGTTCCTTCGTAGACGTGTTCGTAGCTCGATGGTCTGAAGTTGATCGTTGCGTTTCTCCCGTAGACGTCGTACCTCTCTGAATGCCTCTTCTTAATTCTCACGTAGATGAAAGCGATGACGACAACGAGGAAGACACACAGGGCGATGATCGTACCGACAATCGCCGACATGGGTGACGAAAGGCCTCTTTTGCGCTGAACTGTAGGAAGATAGTTATGATAGCGGGAGGAAAAATGAAACGTATATTTTACTGAACAATACTTGACGACTTTATAACCAGACACTGTCGCCTGCATGCAACTTACTTCCGTCGAGTTAGCGTGTTTCAGAAGAAAATATAACTTTTACTTGAGATTGCAAACTTGAATCATCTTACGAATAATATTTTTAGTTTCTTCTAAGTTTTGCATTTAACCAAAGAAACACAAGAACGGTATTTCAAGATGTGTCTCTATACATGGAATTACAGATATCGGCAACTTCGAAATTTTATGCAGATCGTGGCCAGAATAGAGAGAGAAAAAAAATTGATGACAAATTTTCGCTTGTTGGCTTGTTGTGTGAAAGATGTAAAAAAAAAATATCGGCAAATTCGGAAATCCGACCCGTTGTCGGTAAATTTGGAAATCTGACAAGCCTCTTTTTCTAGCCTGCAAATTCGAAAATCTGTTTTTCTCCTTTCTTTTTTGGAAGATTTCAAACCAACCCTTGTCGGCTTATTCGCTCCAACACCTTTATTCTAAATTGTCTAGCGATACCCCTATACATTTCTCTCTCACTACTACTACAAATAAAAAGTATCGAATGGACTTACGATCAAATAGTTTTTGGGTGGTAATAGGTACGGTCTTGGATCGTACTTCTCGAGTGACGGTGTCGTTGTCCCATAAACCGAGCAGCTGAACGTGATACGTCTTTCCCTCCGTCAGGTTACGAATCATGTACGATAAAGCCGAACGGTCTACGATCTCCGACTCTAATACTCGGCTCTCGTCCTGATGGAAAATAAGTCAAATAAGTTGATAAATAGATGGGGGTAGATAAAGAAGTTTATAAAACATTAACAGAGATTTAACAAAAATAAAAATAAACAAGTAAATGATCGTGGTACATCTATTCTTCAGTCACGTTACGACTCATGTACGATATAGTACCGAACGCTCTACGATTTTCAATTCATATTTAAAGGCTCTCATCCTGCTGGGAGAGGATAAAATAAAGATGATGGGGAAAAAACAAGAGGGAAGAAACGAAGTAACGATGGTGGAACGTCTATCCTTCCGCCACTTTACGAATCATGTACGATAGAGCCGGACGCTCTACGAACTTCGATAAAATAACTCATGAAAGAAATATTGTCGACGAAGCATTTGACGTAGGGGGATTATTTTGTCTTCCATGGGCAATTTTTGGGCGGAGCAAATGTCGGCGGAGCAATTGTCATGTCGGAGGAGCACTAGTCGGCGGAGCAATTATCGGGGGAGCATCTGTCGGCGAAGCTATTGTCGGCGGAGCAAATGTCGGCGAAGCGTCGGCGGAGCAATACTGTCGGCGGAGCAAATATCGGAGCAACTGAAGTCGGAGCAAATGTCACGGGCAATTGTCGCTTTTTACGGAGCATTTTGTCACCGGAGCAATCGTGGCTGGAGCAATTGCGGGTCACAGATGAAAGATCAGAGGGAATCCATGACGCATGCTCCGCCGACGATTGCTCCGCCGACATTTACTCAACAAAACGCGACATTTGCCCCAACGTCATAATGCTCCTCCGACAGTTACTCCGTCGACAGTTACTCTGACAACAATTGCTCCGCAGATATTTGCTCCTACGACACTTGCTCTGCCGACAATATGCTTCATCAACAATTTCTCCGCTGACAATTGTTCCGCATGAAGCGATGCATGCTCCGGTGACAAATGCTCCCCGAACGACACTTGCTCCTCTGACAGTTGCTCCTCCGACAATTGCTCCGACGACAGTTGATCCTCAAAAAAAGAAAATTGCCTCGTGGAAATCGTCGGAGCAATTGTCGGCGGAGCAAGTGTCGTAGGAGCAAATATCGGCGGAGTAACTGTCGTTCGAGGAGCATTTGCTACCGGATCATTTATCGCTTTATGCTGTGCAATTGTCGACGGAGAAATTGTCGGCGGAGCAATTTATTATTGGCAGAGCAAGTGTCCTATAGGAGCAAATATCGGCAAAGCAATTGTCGTGGAGCAACTCTCGGTGGAATAACTGTCGGCGGAGCATTTGACGTCGGAGCATATGTTGGGTTACCCTTACTCGAACATTCCAATTACCTTCGACACCACCATGAGCCGCCAGCCGACAATATGAGAAATGATTTCTCGCGGTAACGCCGACCACCTGATGGACGCCGTGGTCGTAGTGACTTCATAGATCTCGATGTCGAACGCATTTCCGGGGTATGGAATAGCTGTGGACAAAAAATTGATGAATTTAAAATCCAACAATAATAAGGGCTGGAGAAGAAAATTGCAACATTGACAATAACTTAAGATAAAGGTAATTGTCATATTATCTGTCACGCAAATTTTTGTTATGTTGGAGTTTGAATTGTAAGGAATTGAAGTAGATGTACACTGCTATAAACAAAAAACACCATACCAGCGACTCTGACATTATACAAAGCGGTGCATAGATTTTCAAATAAAATAACTTCTGGATGGTTGTTTAGAAAAGTAATCTGAATAGCAAATCTGATTAGCAAAACTCACGTTGCCTTGTGTTTTGTACCTTTCTACTTGAGTAAGACCCGATCGATCGACTATCGGGCCGGCTATCGGGTCAACAAACTGGGACAAAAGTGGCAAGAAACGTTCTGACAGCTATGGTTATGAAATTAAAGAGCGAGTACAAGTTATCTTTTCTTTCTACAGCCCCTGAAAGAGAAATGCTTACTTTGTTACGTCGGAGCATTTTGCATTGGATAAGTTAAAACTTACATGGTAACCAGAGTGTGTCAACCTCAATTTTACTGGTCTGTAGATGGATGCCGACCTGGGCTTTTGACGAACCAATCAAGACAACAAGCTGTACGACGTAGCTCCGAGCTGGGCGCAGGTCCAGGATCGTATATTTTCGAAGCTCAGGCCTAAAACAATTGAAACAGAAAAGTTGTTATTTATCCATTCAACACATTTAAGAGTATAAATGTCATCATTGTCAAGAATCACAGGCATAAACTGGGGCGAAATAAGACTAAAACTTGGCATAACAAATTTGGTTCGACCGGCTGGTTCAACCGAAAGGCTTCGTTTTCTTCAGTTTTCGCCATCTTTTTATATATTTAAAACCAACCGATTTGCATATCGAGTGACCCTCAAGCCAATATACCGTTTCTAGGAACTTTCGAGAAAACTTACAAACTCCCGGATCCGTTCACGGGCGAAAACACCCCACGATATTCTAGCCATGCAGATCAGACACTAAAACTTTCAAGAACTTTGTGCAAATTTATGGTTGTTTCCATTTACATCTTGACAGGAAAGCCTCACTTCATAAAAACAAAGTAGAAAAATAAATACGCCACCGATGGCATTAATTGCCGGTTCATTAATCCTTGATAAAAATTAAATATTGTTGAACTGTGCATCTTATATTACCTGAAGGACACTGTGCTATTCCATGGTGTACCACCGTACGTAAGCTCCCTGTATTTGAGACGGAACTGTCCGATATACTGTCTCTGTAAGTCCGTCAGACCGGGCCATCTAATGGTCGCACTCCTGGCCGATTGGTTGGTGGCCGAGATGTTGATTAGGAAGAAGGACAGGGGCAGTGGTAGAGGCTTGCTGGCTAAGTTGGTACTTGGCGGAACTACAGTAAAAAAAGAACAAAATAAGAAAATCGGGAATCACGAGCTGAAGGTCTTCTTTCTCTTCTCTTACAAGTCTTTTACGACCTTATATTAAACACATTTGTTGCGGCAGTTTATACAACCCTTTTTTCAGACCTAATATAAATGAAACATTTCGACTAAGTCGACCATACCATGAGTGACGAAAACGAGCAGATGGTATCACTGTGCTACATTAAGTAATTTGTTTTTTCCGAATGTATCATCAATATCTGAAGATAAAACAGAGAAAACTTGTGCTTCACAGTCTGTACATGAACACAGTAAATACTAAAACTGGCCTCAACTCTAATTTCGAACATATTCAATCAGGCGATATGATCACAATTTATTGTAAGGTATTCCGAAACTTAATGGACTTTTATTAATCAGAGGCTCAATAATCTAAACAGTAACTTACGTAATAGATTTCTTGAGAATTACTCACATTCGTAGCAGACCCATTCCAAACAGCAAGTATCAGCGACGCGGACCTGTACTGGGTAGGTACACTCTAGCTGCCGGGGCGTGGCCGTCGTGCTGTTACATACATTACGGCATGACACTGTCCCGTCGTCACAGCGGCAACGCAGGTCACATCCTTCCCGCCATTCCATTCCGTTCTGGTAGATCTTGTTGCTATGGCTACAGTCACCGTCTGCAAAATGGAAATGGAATGTGATATCATATACACCAACAGCTTCGTCCTAGGACCCACACTATCAAATAATATATCAAGTTACTGGAAGTTCCTTTAGGTATCTCAGATTCTTATTTGTGTGTTATTTATCAGTTTCAATCAACAAAGTGTTAGTTTACTAGAAGTCACAGGCCAAGATTATAATACCCATTACAAAAGAGGCGTCACTTTGATTGCATTATTTCCTTATTTAATCAAACTTTACTTATAGTTTTCCTTCTGCGTTCATTGTGATTACGACATTACTCTACAATGGCACATAGATAAGTTTGAATATACGTAATGTTTCCACTGAAATATTACAAATTATTACAACTGATAGAAAGGGACGAGTTTATAAAACGAATATTATTTGCCTACCGTTTGGAAAACATCGCCACTCCGGACAACATTCGCCTTTGATGATGACCTGTCGAGGATTGGGACAAAGGTCAGATGCAATCACTTCCGTCTTGGGGCAAAGTTCGCGACAGATGGTTCTACCGGCTCGGCACTCACACGCTGACTCGCAGCCATCATTGAAACGCTCGCCATGTTTGTAAACGGCATCTTTGTAGGTACACGGTTGTGCTGTAAAGAGCAGAAATGAACGAACAACATTCTGATCATTGAACATTGTAATGAAAAATATTGTTAATTGGATTTTTTTTAAAGGAATTCAGTATCCCGAAATGTATAACAAATGATGCGCCGCCTCTTGTAATTTGGCATGCCACCGTAGATTAATCAAATCCTTGCTATTGCAAGTAAACCATCTTGAACAGAATATAGAAATGAATGTCCGTATCCGACATATTTTTAAGGACTCAAAAGTGTCACTGCCACATCATTGACAATTTGCTTCATGATACAGGGCTACCATTTTACGAACGAATGGAACAATCGTAGTGTGGTACCGTCGTCACGACATAATTTGAACACTACAATAATATTGACTGTCAGAAGGATCAGTGGAACAGTGCGGATATACTTACGTTCATTTTCCGATGTAGTAACAAGGAAAATATCGGTACTGGGTAGAGTGTTTGGCCATCGCGGGGCCGGCTGGGAGTCCATATCGTCTGGGATACTGACTCTGATCTTCAGGTAATATGTCGTCTCTTGCATCAGGTTATTAATCTCCATCATGATGTGGCCGCGAATCTCCACGCCAAGAGGGAAATCCTACAATATGAAAATCACAGGAATGTTTTGATTCGGTATCAAGTAAAATTTGATTTTATTTAGAATCCCGCTAAATTTGTTGAGAGGCATTTAAAAACATTATTAGATAGATTTATTATGTACTTTTGGCCCTTAACTTCAATGATCCTTTCCGGCAACGATTTCTTCTTTGCCGTGTGGTGGACACTATTACGGGTGCATCGCTGGACCACATTTCATCTGGGAGGATGGCGCCCAACGTTTGCTGACATGTTTGCCGAAACAAAAACATCTGCAGCTTTCCCCATTTGAGGGCAAAGGTTGCTCTCTTTGCCAGCAACTACATGCATTCAGATGCATCTCGATAGAGACCGGGTAGTTAATCGAGCCACTAACAACATTTCCTTATCAGATACAGAGACGATTCCATCACGTTTTTGCTCACCTTTCGTAGTACCCGCCAGTCATCAAGCGTGACGTTTTCAGACCTGTTCGTGTAGTAGATTATGTAGCCATCGGTCATTGCTCTCAGGTCTGTGTTGGCAGGCGGCGTGAACCCGACCGTAACGGCCGTCATGTTGAAGGCCAGGACCGATACATCCTGGACAACGTTAGGACTGTCTGCAAGGGGGGGGGGGCAATATAATTATGTAAAACATACTAGGTCCATCAAGAAATAAAAAGACAATTTAATTGGTTATAAATTAAGCTATAGAACAAATCTGGGAGCGTTGCCGCATGCCCTTCTCAAAGTTGACCGAGTTGGGTGTCAAGAATCTCGGCAAAAGACAATGAGGGTATTCGGAATGTGTTCTCAAAGTTTGTAAGTCATTAAATTGACTACTACCAATGCTAAGCAATCCGAAAGTTTGTGTTAAAACAATCCACGACTTACGAGAGGAAGAAGCTGGCACCACACTTGAAAGGGACCTTATTGTCAGAATCACATTATTATTGCGCTACTTCCGAAATATTATATTACAAAAATTTAGCGAATTATCAAAAAATTGGACAACCAAGAGAATACGTTAGATACGTTAGAGTAACAATACTGACGAACAGTCGTTACGCGAGTGAAGAGAGTCATGGATAGACAGGATGTTGTTACAATTTACAAGAGTGTTACGAAATGAACAATAGAGCTGTAAAGTCCAGTTACGTCTTGGTGCCATACTTGTATATTTGGGGCACCGTTTGGTCGAGATGTGGCTGCCATAAAACCACTGCAGATTTCAGCGCCTAAAACCTACCTGCTTTCGGATCGTGACACGCAATGACCCGGCAGCAGTCGGTCTCCCTCAGCTTGGTAACAACAGGACGGGGACAGAGCGGGGTCGGTGATGGCGGTGATGGTTCGGCACACATGGGCATGCACATCAGGGTACCCCGGTCACAGAGGCAGCGGTTTTTACAGCCTTCATCTATCCAGTCACCGTCAGCCATGCTGATGTTCCCCGAGGCACCGCGGTACATGCATCCGGGAGCCGCTGGTTTCGCATAAGGGAAAGATTGAAATGGGGAGAATTGAAGAAAAAAACCCTCCTTCAATGTCTTGGAAATTCTCCTTCTTGGATAATTATAAACCTGCTGTTCATAGGTGCATACATTTCTGTAATGGTATGAGTACTTACAACGGGGTTGTATTTGTAAATCAATGATTAACTTTTCATGACAAAAATGAGAAATCCAGTGTTAAACTATCAAAACATGGTTTCCTGATGTAACAAAGAAGAAATTAGTAGAGACTTTTCGCTCTACTGTCCTTGTTAAAGGTGGTCAGTAACGCACAGAAGGAAACATTTCACTGTTCTGAGCGCACTTTCTTTCCTAGACGGGCTCTCCTATATTTAATCCTGCATTCATTCAATCAATTTACTCTTTTTGATATATGATCGGAGGACCTCCGCTAGAAAAAAAAAATTCTTACCGGGCTGTTCACACTCCCACTGCAGACAGCACTCGCCTGGTAGCTGGACGCGCGTCGGGTTAGGACAGTTCACAGTGGACACGGCAAAGCTGACCGGACATCTAGGGACGCAGCGCACACTACCGCCGAGGCACTGACAGCGCATACTGCAATCCACGTCGAAATACTCGCCGTCTTCATAGGTGTTGCCATTCAGCTCACATGAATTGGCTATTATTTTGTAGGGAAGAAATAAAGATAATTTTTTTTTTTTAAATTTCAGAATTACCTATGAATCAACATCACAAACATCCGTGAACCAGTTCTAAACAAGGCGATTTCAGTTTTCCAACAAGCAAGAAAAAGTTTTCTTTTTCCAACAGCCTCAGGGAAAATAAGAAACGTCGTGACATTCACAAGTTTTTCTACGACGATTGTAGGTATGCTGGCAGAATATTTGAAGGAGAGCGATGACGTCGTGCTTTTCGGACTTGGATTTTTTTTTTGATCGATCCACGGTTTTTAAAATAACAATTGTGACATAAATCTTCCAAACCATTAGCAATCCAACAATTGATGAACTGGTGACGAAGCAAGACAAAACCCATCCAGTTTTAAAATTTCTTCTACACATTAACCTGAGTACAATTCACAGGAATTGAATCAAATACAGAACATGTAAGTAGGTTTTTAGACAAAAGAATATCTTCAACTATATATAAGAACATTCAGTCGAGGAATGGAATTTAACAGTTCTGTGTTCTACTTACGCGGAGGAGGGCACGACCAATGGGGGCAGCATTCCCCCTCCGGCGGCTCAAGGAGTGTGGGATGGGGGCACGTCTGGAGATCTGGTATCATCTGGCCCGCATCGGGACACCTACGGGTGCAGTCTGATACCCCGTTGTCGCAGAAGCATACTTCATCGCATCCGTGGTAGAAGGTCTGCCCGTGGACTCGGAGCACACCACCATCGTTGCAATCGGCTGGTAAAATGAACAATTGTAGGAAACTAATATAAAAGTCATGTGGGTTAAAAATTGAAAATTGTTCGTAATTTCTCAGTGCGGGACTCGAATCTACGCGTGTGACAAAGGTCATGTAAGTCAGACCGACGGCCCGATTGCACCGCACCGCCTCTTAAACAACTCAAAACTTAGTCAATTAATTTATTCTACTTAACCACTTTAATACTGGTGCCCAAGGTAACGAAGTTTCATATGAAAGTTTTTTTGCCAAGGAAAGAGAATAACTTCGAAACCATGCAGTGACAGTGAGATAGTTTAGGCGCAGAAATATTTGTTTACAAAAAACACATTACAAAAACGTCCTATACCTGGTTGAATGGAATCGTTGGAACCCTCTTCGCACTTGATCATGGTACAGCATTCCGGGTCATCCGGGTGGGGTTCCTCTCGGCAGTTCACAGGGTTGATACGGACATCGGGTTTAGGTGGACAACCCCTTGGCCTGCAGATCCAGGAACCCAGGAGACAGTCACAGACCGAGTCACAGGACTGGTGGATTGTCATGCCTTCGTCATAATGTCTGCTGTCGTGTTCGCAGCCACCTAGTGGAGCTGTAAATGGATTGCGAAAGATGGCGAGTGAGGGAGGATAATTATAAACGTGAAGAAATGTCGGTTAATGATCATGGTAAACCTTTGGGAATTTGAAGTGATCACGACCATAAAGACTTTCGAAAAATCAACCTAAAACAATCTTATTAGCCTTGTCCTGAACATGATTTCTTTTGCGTTGAGTTGATTTTTCGTAGGACTTTGCAATCGTATTAGTGAAACTGTGTATCGAATATTCATGAAAAATTTTTTTTTTTCGACGAATCAACGTCTTTATTCGACTTTGGATTGTTCTTGTCTTGTATAAAAGGGCTACCATGCTTGTTTATACAGAAGCAGTTCACTCGGTACATTTTCTGGATTATCTGAATAAATGGGATCAACCAGTGACATGGTTAGAGGTGTGGTATACATTTTTTTGTTATGGGGGAGGGGGGGGGGGGGGAATCAGTGACGGATCCAGGATTTTCCAATATGGTAGCCACTATTTTTTGTTGCTCATCGGGTGAGGGGGAGGGGGAGGGGGGGGGAGTAAACACTCCTTTTTTCTCTAAACATCCACCCCCCCCCCTTGGGCCAGGGGGAGGGGGCATTTCAATTTTTTGTTTAAAAAGGGTAAAACAAAACATGTTTTTTTGCTGGTCCAAGTGATTTTTCATGAACATTCCCATATCCAACCCGAACATGACAAAAATAGCTCTCATAAGAAATCCAGAAACGAGTTTTTCGTAAATCCCAATCTAAAGAACATACTCTAACAAAAAAAATTATATTTGTGGCAATATTATCTAAAGTCATATTATATCGCGGTTGGGTCACAAGGCATAACTGCGGGATAAAACTGAGGTGCCAAAATCAGGGCCAGTCCTGAAAATAACCCTTGTTTTCATCAAACCAATGACCAGTAGCCATCATTGCATCAGCCGGTCGTTAAGCGGACCCACATGCCAGGCCAGCCCCACTGACCGATCACCAGAGGCAATCACAGCGGGAAGACTTGACCCAAACGTTTCAGATTTTTAGCCCTGGACTTGAGGTCAGAGAGACGAATCACTGACCATGATCCCACAGCCTCTAGACACGATACACACTGACCGGCACAGTTATGACAGGCACTCGATGCCATAACGAAATATGTATCTTTTTGTCAGATTCATTAAACTGAGCAGATTCATCTTTGATATCAATCACACATAAGCTCTATATTGTGAGTATTGATCAAACAAAAATCAAACAAAGTGCTGACAAATAAAATAGAACACAATAATCAGCCGCATTAATCCAAATAATATATCATGTAACCAAAACATCTATTGAAGATCCTTAAAACACATTTGTTAATCGTTTAAAGTCTTCATCTTCTTCTTGTTGTAGAAAGTTAGAAACCTTATACAGCCTGGAAGTTTTACAGATGCGGGATTTCAGGGTTTCATCGTGGAGGTGCTAATTCTCGCCTTCTGCTTGGTCAAAACTGTCTTCAATGCAAATGAAATATACATATTTCCCCTTTCTTTCTTTGTTCCATTGTTTTTCCTGTCCATTCCTTTTTTTTCCTTATTTTTATTCCCTTTTTTTAGATTGATTTTTAACACAATTCTTTATGGCATTAAATGCTAGTCATATACGCGTCAGGGACACGGCATTACGTATCAAGAGCTTTTGATCCTGAACGCGAGTCTGGAGACCCTAAGGCCTAAGAGAGTATAACTTGACCGATGTAGGTCACGACTTTTCCTGTCATAACTTTTTAATGAACCTGTCTCGGTTATTGACAGGATCTTGACCAAGCAGTGGCGTAGCGTGGGTCAAGACAAGGGGGTTGGGAGGGGAGGGGGGAGGGGCACTGGTTTAATAAGTTAAACGAATATGGGGTTCCTACTACGCCTAAATCAGATACCGCTAAGGTGAGTGATATAGATTCTTCCTGCGTTCGTTCTTTCCCTTTGTTCCCTTTCCCTTTCCTTTGTCATTTTCTAGGAAGGGCAGGGGGTTCCCCCAAAGACCCACGGTGCTACGACAAACTGACCGACTATACACGACCAGAACACCTCTTATCATTTAGTATGGTCTACTAATATACCCCCGTTACCACATCTGGCTTGTGATTTCTGCACTCATCATAACTTGGGGTTGACTTATTGTAAAGAAAACAAAAATAATCGAAACTTTGAGGGAATGAAATGCACCTGCCGGTCTGTATCGGTGTTGGCCCTACTCTCCTTCGGAAAGATTAAGTTTAGCGCCCATCAAGCAATAAATGTCTTTAGGGTATTATTAGGATTTGGGGATGGAAAAACACCGTAAAGGCTACGCATTCTGGGTCAAGCTTATACTACTGAATCCGAAGTTGACCCGCTTAAGATATAACTTTTCAATTGAGTTGCTATATAATAAAATTTAGATTACTTTAAATGCTGCACACTTAAAAATATTGAAAAATCAAGAAGGTCCCTTACCTTAAGTTTTTGTTTTGGGAATCGTTCATGAGAATAAGGTGAATGAATTAGCAGCATAAAGACAGTCTTTGAATTCTTTGCAAGTATATAATTGTCTCGTCAACTACAAAATCTTCTACAACTGTTACATCACAACGAATGATTTAAAGTAAAGTAAAGTTTACATGGAATTTAAACAACGGTTTAAAACGGAATAAAACAACCAACATGGTTGCGTATAATATACAAAAATACAACTAAGGTGTACAAATTATTAATTGATATGCACAAGTCGTCCAGTTTTGCAAGTTCTACCTTCCCCCTGGATGTGGAGCGGCAAATCTGTAGCATGCCGCAGCAGGAATTCGGACAAGGATCCATCATCTAGCGCATGCACCCATTCACTGAAACCACGAGACCCTTATATTATGACTGTCATAATCCTGCATGATCAATAATCAAATTACAAAAGAAACACGGTTGACATTGAAAAAGAATTAAAGGGATAGCATATTTGCAATTTCTAGGAAAATAGCAATCGTAAAAACAGCGCCCCAAATGACCTTGAATCTTATTCTCGTACTATTTTGCAATATTAAAGGGATCGCATTTTGTTCTAGTAAAAAGGCTAAGGTCAAAAGCATGAAAAGTGACCTAAAATCTCACCTGGCGTTCCTGTCCGATGTAGGGCTACTTCTGAAAGGTGCCCTTCTAAATGTACGCCACGCCCTGGAATGCGATAGCTCACCCGGAAGTAATAATCGGTCCCGTCTTTCAAATTTCTAATGGATGTGTGGGTTTCGTTTCCCGCCTAAAAAAACAAACAATGAGTAAGAAAGATTGCAACAATTTAATATATAGTTCATATGGAATTCCCTTCTATTATAGTAAATAATATGGGTACAAGAGCTATGTAAGTCTGTAACACCGTGATTCAAACCATAGCTAGAGCATAAAACCACGTGTGTGTGTGGGGGGGGGGGGGCAGTGGGCTCAGGTATCCCCCATTTACCACAAAGAGCGATACCAGTATATATTTCTCATCCTACAGGCACTTCGCTGCACGCATCGCACGTCGTTGAGCATTACCACTTTTATCACTGACCACCTCATCCCATCATAACAGTTGCGATGAGTCTACCCCCACCCCTTCCCCACCCCTTCCCCCGTTGTTCATGACTGTCTGCATTTAAAGTTTGATAACAAATACCATAAACGACGTCACCACCATTTGTTATGAAAAAAAGAGCTATGTTATGAGGGACTCGGAAGGAAACAATTTGAGCTAACAAATAACTAGATAAATCATCCAAAAACCGCAAACATTTCTGATGTCACCTGTTGACTTTGGAAATATACGTTTCCGAGCGGGAGGGAGGTTAGACAGAAACCAATGACCATAACACGCTTATCATTCGCGCGCTTTCTTCTCGTCCATCACTGTCAAATTCGTATCGTCCGCGCGGACAAGAGGCCTACCATGCGATCTGATACTACTTGCAGAAAAGTGGAGAAAATAATGTTTTTTATTTTCGAGCGTTGGAAGGGCTCGTATATCCCGACACCTTAGGGAGGAAAATTAACGCAGAACGCATGGATCGGGGCGCGGTGGATGAAATCAGAGTACCAACAGGGTGTTTGCACGATGATTGAGAAATTAACTCTCTCGTCGTTGATTCTCCATTTTGTCGCGACCTCTACATGCTCTCAGTGACCCTTGCTTCAAGTGAAACCGAGATCGGGTGCTTGGTATGCGGCTCAATCTTGTTGCCAATCGCTGACGGCTCGCTCTTTGGATTGAAATCGATGGCATGTAGTCATTGTTTGAGGGATAGGAGTGGACGATTTACCCTTGGTATTATTGGTTTTTTTAAATTATTTTTTGTGTGTCATCTATATAACAAAAATGAAGTTAAAAAACTACTGATTCGTAGATAATTCTTTGATCATTATCATGCCAACTTCTACAACCAATAGTTATACTACTACTACTACTTTGATGACGGGGACGACGACTTGGAGTGGCGTAGCGTGGTTCCTAACTTCCTATTGAGGGGTACTGATGTCACGGGGGGGGGGGCACCGGTAATTTTTAGATGGATGAAAATAATGCAAGAGAATAAGGTCATATTGATTAAGGGGAGTGTGCTGGAGTGGTCGTTTCACAACATTTCCACGTTGCTCCCCCTCTCTATCTCTTTCGTTTCTACCTCCCCCCCGCCTCTTCCCCCTCAATTTTCTTCAGAAACTGGTGGTAAGGTTGGGCATGGTGCCCCTCCCCCCGTCCAATCCGTAATTACGCGACGCTCTGCTCTATTGTAATACTTCTTTTCATCTTAAATAATAGGGTAGCCTTCATAAAGAATATCAAAGTTCGACAAACCTCAATTTGGCCCAGCCAACTCTGGATATGATTTGAGAATGTTGTCGTGTAATAGACCACATAATGCCCTTGTGTGGATGTACCGTCAATCGGGAGAAATGAGTTCCAGCTCAGATTGATGGAATTGGCCGTTGAACTCCGCACTTGAAGATTCATTAAACCTGCATAGATGGACAGACCAATGGTAAAAGGTGGAAAGGGAGAAAGGTAAAGAGAGAAAGAGAGAAAGAGAGAGAGAGAGAGAGAGAGAGAGATAGGGGGGGGGGTGAATAAATGAGAGAAAGAGAGAGAGAAAGGGGTATTAAAGAAACGTCATCAACAGAATACATTATTTTGATTGGTCCTCTGTATAGATCAGAATAAAATCTCATTTTCCAAGCGAAACTAATACAATTAATGTTGTAACAGTTTGGGTTATGGCGGTTGGTTTTGGGGGTGGAGAAAGGGGGTTGCAGAACCGGGAGAGAAGGGCATTAAAGGTAAAGACCATGCGACTGAATTGTGAAAGAAACGTTGTGGAATCGATCAGAAAAGGTTGATCATCTAGCATCTAGCATCTGCAAGGTTCTGGAATCATCAAAATGATAAGAAATTTGGCCCATTCTTCGTAAAGTTACAAGCACTATACACAGAAAGATGTATATGGGACTACCCTATATCTCTCACAGGACCATGAGAGAAACAAATTTACCAAATATATGAATTAGTAGGCGGTTTCCCGGCAAATTTTTTATCATCATGTATTAGTCAAAACATATTCTTTCACATGATTGGTAATGAGAGCTTCCATTTCATTTTTTGAAATTGGGGCGTTACCAATACTGGTCTTTACCTTTAACCAATAACGCCTTTGAAAGGCCTTTAAGTTGAGTTCTGGTAATGCGATTGCATTGTGAAAGAAATGGTGAGGAATCGATCAGAAAAGTTGATCATCTAGCATATAAGTATTGGTGTGTACTACAAGATTCTGGAGTCATCAAAATGATAAGAAATGTGGCCCAGTCTTGGTAAAGTAACAAGCACTGTACATATATGTAAATGGAACTACACAAACATGTGGCATAAAACTCGGGCCTAATTTTAAAGCCGTTTGAAGATCCATGCTTTTCATGTAACATTTTTTCTCTGATGTTCTTCTACACTTGCATAATAACAATGATAACGCTCACAAATTATTTTTCACCTCTCCCTAGCACTCAACCTTCTCTTTAAGTGACGTTGTTAAAGATGAAGTTGAGTTCTGGTCATTGTGAAAGAAACGGTGTGGAATCGACCAGAACAAATTTGTGTGTATTGCAAGGTTCTGGAATCATCAAAATGATAAGAAATTTGGCCAAGTCTTGGTAAAGTTACAAACACTGTACACAGAAAGATGTATATGGGACTACATGAACACGTGGCGTAAAAATCCTACCCCCGAGTTTTATGATGTTACATGACATATTTAGAATATGAAGGCATTTGAAGAGCCATGCTTTTCAGGGAACATGTCTTATATGATGTTCTTCCACACTTGCATAATAAGAATGATAACGCTCACAAATTATTTTTCACCTCTTCCCAGAACTCAACCTTCTCTTTAATACGCATCTTTATTATCATGACTTTTGGGTAATGCTAACCCTCCTCTATACTTCCCCCTTCCGCAAACACATTCACAAGACCAAGGTTCCTGCAAGCCAAATGAATCAGAATAGTGTGATTGACTCTCTGACATCGACCACGTCATGGTTGGCCTGCTCGAGTAGCCTTGAACGCTGTCTTCGAACCTCACATTCCCGCGTTCCGCCTCGCCGACGGCAGACGGCAATGCCATCATGCGCTATCGATAATGCAATGTTTAAGGAGCTAATAATCGGGGCGCGAAAAGTCAGCGAGCGCGAGCTCGAGTCATAAATTCATGCAAAAAGTTCATTCAATAATTTCGATTTTTTTTTCTTTCCCCCCTACTTTTTCTTTAGTGGTTTTCTGCGGTCTGTAGGCCTATTAGTGAATTCCAAACACTCTGCAAGAACACGACCCACTTAAAATGCGCGTTCAATTAAGTTTGCAATGCAATTGTGGTTTCATCCTAATTAAATGGTATCCCAATTCCATTTTCAACCGTTGCGTATTTGTATTACTATCAGCGGGTTCTAGAAAACGCAAAGTACAGTTTTCCATCTGATTTGAATTCGATGAATCATGAATTTTTCTACTAATACGTTATTCATTATTTGATTTTAAACTTTAATATTCAATATGAAGTCAAATTGACTTAATTAACTGTATTCAAAACAATACAAGGAAGGAAGAAAGAAAGAAAGAAAGAAAGAAAGCCTTTGTCTTATGGTGTCACAAAATAATTACGTCGTGAAAAAAGACCCAAACCAAGCAGACAAAAAAAAAATCACTTAAAGATGTACTTATTGTGATTGTCATATTGCTAATATTAAACAAATCACACTGAATCTTATCCATCAATGTTTTTATTTGTATGCTCTTCCGAAGACAAGATATCTTGTCTAGAAAACGAATATTCTTAAAAATCTGTTTCTCACAACCATAATAATTTACTGTATCTGTTTCCAAATGAGGGAGAATTAGAGTCTTCACCAGTTATTACCTTCAGAAAGGCCTATAGAGAACTCATCTTTTTTGCAGTTTATGTATAGTTGTAAGATTGTATTTTTTTTAATTACATGTTTTTATATGTAATTTTCATTTACTATATAAGCGTTTTGGGCCTTATGGGAAAAGCGCAGTATAAGTAACAATAATAATAATAATAATATTAATGGAAAGTAATTACATAGCGCATAATAACTAGCATAATTTTCTTTACATTAAAAACAAAAACAACGATGCATTAACATAGATCGTATCAGAACATAGAATACATAGGTATATAAGAGCAATTCAACCAGAAATAGTAACATAATGAGATCATGTTCTTAAAGAGTCCTCGCTTTCGTCATGAATTTGGCCATGAATCTGGGCTCTTTACTCTTCATCATTCATGTGCGTGGTTGTCAACAACATCAAGAGAAGATGCTGGGTCAAGGAATACTATGAATCCTTGGTCTGAAGTAATCCCTTGAATCAGGGTACATCCGTCCATGTCTCAAGGACCCAGTCAAGCATGTCAGGCCCCTGTCATCACGCCAAGCTTCTTGAGTTTGGGATGTAAACACCATTAATGTATTATATCCGAGAACCTGGGTTCAGGCATGTTCAGGGCAGAGGCGTATGGGCACCATTTCGTAATTGGGGAGAGGGGGAGGGGCTATTTTTTTCTTGTACACAATTTGTATTTTTCCTGTTTCTATCCTTTAAAAAAACTTTGTAATAGTGAAATTGTAATTTTGTCTTTAAAATACAATAGATAATAATCCTATGAAAACAATAGATCATCTCGCTGCTTGAATATGAGGTAATAGTGAAATATGTCTTCAAAATACCGTAGATAATAATCATATAAAAACAATAGATCATCTCGCAGCCCGAATATGAGGTGATTATTGGTAATTTAAAAATTCTCGGGGCTGTGGTCCCAGCCTCCACCCACCTCATATACGATCAAAGGGTTTGGCTGGAAGTTGTAGCCCCTGCAGATTTTGATTTCATTTTAATCTACAGAAACTTCAATTGGACCAGTTTCCCGCCCAGCAGTCAGACCTGGTAACTAAAGACATGGGCATGGAATAGGTTTTAAAATCTAGATGGAATGATGACTGTGCAAGAAATTACAGGTCTATGTATTTAAGAGAAATTTAAAAGTTTTTTTTCTGAACAACTTGGCTCTCGATATATCATAACAACATAAAGCTGCAGTTGTGGTTGTTGCTCAATGGACATAACCATTGCTGTCTGGTTTCGACATTTTCCCTTCATTATAATATTATAACGCCTTCTCCAAACATTTGGTCAATTCAATACACACACATGCAACCTTATCCCTCGGTCTAGAAACCGGTCCGTATATTCACTTGGCCGCATTATCCAGGTGATTCGAATTAGACAGTCCCGCGGTTAGTGACGTACCAACATGTTCCAAACTTGAGTTCGCGGGGCACGCATCTGTGGAAGAGTTTGGCTGAAGACCAGGGATCGCGACCCCCTTGTGATGCGGATTACACCCAAATTGATTCGATTAGCTTTGTTGAAGTCTAGATGCTTTTGTTGGTATTTGCAGGGCCAATCAGGGCTAATTAAGGGGTACATGCCGAGGGGGCCAGGGTTAAGGCGTGGGCGTGGCACTACCCCATGAACTTGACGCGGAGAAAAGTTCACAGCTTTGGGCGGGAGAAGAAGGAGAACAAAACTTCATAATTTGTCAACGACGCAAAACGGCGAACCAGGCAGTGAAAATACACCACTCTAAGCCTTGAAAGACAGCGCAATCTTGATTAAAATATTGGAATTTTGCCATGATACATATTTTTCAAGATAAAGCTAAATACTATTCAGATTAACCTCCGGATCAGCATAAGATATGAAACCATACTAGTCAAAGGTATAGTTGTGAATTTGGAAGGAAAAAGCAACTTTAAAAAAAAGTAATAGAACGCAAAATGTGCAACAGATTGAAGTCATTACTAGCATAATTATACATGTTACATCATGGCCTAAATATCATTAGGCCCTATATGCTATTATTATGTTTACACGTTCTAAATGTATGACTATATGTGTGTTTCAAATTTTATTCCCGACTGTAAATGAATATAATTCCATGTACCTTTGTGATCAATATCATGTTATCATTCCAGTAAAAGAAAGAAAAATTTGCAAATTTGGCCAACACGCCGAGAAGGTTTTTTTCAATCAATTAATAAACCGTGTTGAAGTATAAATTAATGAATAATCAAGAAAGCCTTGCGCATTATTCGTGATTTCGCATTTGTGTTGTTGTTGATTTGATTTGATTGATTTATTCATCAGGCATGGTTTGGATTGCCCGTGTAATTGTAAAATAAAAGTTTAAGATGAGTTCTCGAAGTTTCTCTAAAAAAATGAGAGTCACTGGCGTGTCGAAGAAGCTAAGACTGATGGCCTTTCAAGTACCAACACAGACATCTTGTTGTATCCATACCTTGGTTCAACGTGCCAGGATCATCTCTAGCTTATTCTGGCCAGACCTGCGGGCATCCGACGCCACAGACAGGGGCAGATGGGACATCTCGTCCATCCGTAACTATGTATCGGTGAACAGGGGCGTACGCAGGATTTTTTTCAAGGGGGGGGGGGGGGTTTAAACAAAACAAAGGGGGTCTTAGGGGGGTTTTCTTAAAAATACACACATAAAAAATGCCAAGGGGGGGGGGTTTAACCCCCAAAACACCCCCCTGCGTACGCGCCTGTCGGTGAATCCCATGAAGGTATTTACCGACATTATTTATTTCTTTGTGGGGCCATTTATAAATTCGATTTTCTGATTTTGGGATATTAATCAATACCGAGCTTTATTGGTACCAATCAGCGCTTACACGAAAATGATGTGAAAAAAACCTCAAATTGATGTAAAATAATACTATATAGACCTTGGCCTACTTGCAGTATTTAAAAAAAAAAAATGCATTGCAATCAAGGAACATATCGTGCAAATGACTGACCCAATTATGATTACATAATTATAAGAACGGCTACCCGTATAGTTTTCATGTTTTTTAAGTTACGCAAATCAAAGATCAATTTCCATAGAAGTCATCTCAAGGAATCATGAAAATAACCCACAAAATTTGGAGATGACTCAATGTGAAACTGACCATGGCACTAAAGCTTGCCCTCTACAATTTTTTTCAAATATACATGTAGTTCAATAAGCTATTATAATCAAGACCTATACATGACTCCTGTTGATGCCTTCCCATTTGTTCTTTATCATTTTTATTTCGTGGAGGAACCTTAAAAGACGCAAGCCCACAGAGAAAAAATGACCACTACATGCCCCATTTCTGGCATACCAGTAACCGACGGGACAGTGCGACATCATTGCACCCGACAGAGACCATATAGACGGATATTTATAGTTCCTGGTAATTTGTATGGATGGCTGGGGTTGAACCGAAAATAGAAATGATTAACCTCGTTAACTTCGACGAATAGTTCGTGCTTGATACAAATGTGTGGCGAGAGCCGATAAATCCAACATGCTCAAGCCGATTTTCCAAGATCGGAACAGATTGTCATAACACATAGATATATTATAAGGTGTAATGAACCCTAGAGCGATGTCCTTCTATTTATGACTGTTTTTATTTGGTATAATTTGGATAACATCGTCATACGGGCCCCTTGGAACAACAGAGCTGTTTCAGAGAAAAGCCATCCAGCCGATATGATATTAATAGTAGGCTCATGGAATTTTGTTTTCTGCGAATAAGAACAATACAGTTTGTGAAGGTGTGGTTTCTTTTCTAGTCCATTTTATAATCTATTCATTTCTCATTTTCCTTGATTGGTATACCGATGAAAAGTTGTTTGCTGCCTTTCTTTAATTTTCAGTTATCAAAGTATAACAATATTTGAGAAAAAAGGGTGACAAGATATACAACTGGAGAAAGCTGTCCTATTCTTTCCACTGATCAAATAGGTTTCTATCTAGACGTAGTGTGCTCCTTTCCCATGTGATCAACGCAATGCTGATAAAGTAATTCGAGATTACCTTGGTCGTGAATTACATTTGCAGTTCTTTAGCGAACCACATCAATGGGGTAAATTGTTTTTACACACCTTCTTTCCTCATTGCGGTCGGTTCATAATATACAGTATTTTTCTCGTTCCATTTATATGATGCATGGCAGTGGCGGATCAGGCCCCCCGGCCCTCCGCCCCCCCCCCCCCCCCAGGAAAAAAATGTGTATTTTTACATTTTTTAACGTTAATATTACCTTTTTTTGGAGATGGCCCCCCCCCCCCCTTGGCGCTCAAGGGGGGGGGGGGGTGCAATTTTTTAAAATTTCCGAGGGCCAAAAAAAAAAAAAAATGAGTGCACTACCCCCCCCCCCCCCCTAGGAAAAAAAATGTGTATTTTTACATTTTTTAACGTTAATATTACCTTTTTTTGGAGATGCCCCCCCCCCCTTGGCGATCAAGGGGGGGGGGGTGCAATTTTTTCGAATTTCCGAGGGCCAAAAAAAAAAATTAGTGCACTACCCCCCCCCCCCCCCCCCCCCCTCCCCCACTTAGCAAATTTTCGGCCGGCGCGATTTTCAATTTTTTTGGGAGCAAAAAAAAAAAAAAAAAAAAAAAATTAGTGCTCACTACCCCCCCCCCCCCCCCACACTGAGCGAAATATTGACCGGCACGATTTTCATATTTCAGCACACTAAATCTCAAATTGATTTCAAATTTGGGCCCCCACCCTTAAGAAATCCTGGATCCGCGCCTGATGCATGATATGTAATCAAGTAAAAACTCAGCTGTAAAAAAAGCATTCCGAACGTATATAACCACACACTGGCGGTAACCTCTGAAAACTATTATTAAACATTCACACCAATATCTTCACAGGTTTCCCGCCACGGAATGGCAAGCAATTATTTTACTTTTCCTTCCTCGATAATCGTTTGCAGGGCTGTATTTATCGTGATTGACTCTATCAATTTAACGATTGGTGATGGCTGCCGGATATTATTTTCTATTTTACGCTATACTAATATGCCTTCACCTTTATTTCATTTCCCTTTGAGTGTTTATCCTAGTGAGAAGAATCCAATCATAAACCTTTTAGAACGTGATACAGACTGCGTATAAATCCATTGGCGAATCCAGAGATCGATAAACGGATAAACGGGTGGGTGGAGGAGTATGTGTATGTAACTCTATATATTATGAGCAGAAACCTCCTCTCCTCCGGGGGGGGGGGGGGGGGTGACGGAATATAACTGGGCATCCCACGTGATGGAGACACACTGTAGTAATGTACTATAATATCACAGACCCTATCCGTGTCCTAACACTGGATGGAGGGGGGGGGGGGGGAGGGGGATTCCATCACCGGCACCATCTTTTGCTGGACACCTCACTGCAATTTACAAGTTCACAAAGAACCAATCCAAATTCCTGCGTTCTTTTATTGACTTGAGTGAAATAGAAAAACGGCCCCCGCTGAGAGGAATTCAATTTCCTGCTTGTTTTAACTTCTGGAAAACAAAAGAAAATTTTGTCATTACATCAGCGGTGCCAACAAAAATATAGTCAGTAGCGTAAGAGATGAAAAGCGAGAAAGTCAATAAGACATAATAAACCGGAATCTATTGAGTGAAATGATCAGTGTTCTTTCTTTTCTTTAAATTTTAGTATTTTTAAACCGAGGGCTGTGTAAGGTAAGCATGCTAGTCGAGAAAAAAAAGAGCTTTATTACGAGGATCCTCCCATGTCTTCTTTACCGTCATGTAACATTATATAATATATAGAAGACATATTGCCATGTTTTACAGTGGCAATTTTAGGGGTTGGGGCACAACCGACCCCCTTCCGGAGCCCTTATATTATACACAAAAGCTGCCCGCAAATAATTATTGTGTTATTTTTTTTTCGGAATTGAGACCCCCTTTAGGCTTCGTAATAAATATAATTTATGATAGTGTTGGCATAGATCATATAAATTTGTTTGCAGGGTATAACATTATTAATTAAGCATTATCAATCCATGACAATCCATTTGATATTTCCTCATTTTACAACTATAATCACATAAATAATAGTTCATGAATGCAATGTTACACAAGTAGAAACATGTGTTTGTTTTATGAATATAATACTGTCATAATATGATATATAGGGTGGTCTGAATGTGGAGTGTCTACATACCACCCTGGCAATAGTTATTGGGCGGGGGAGGAAACAGAATCACAATCCCTGCTGAACAGGCTTGACATAGTGAAAATCTAAATTAGTTGAGGGATCTAAATGCCCACAATCAAACCTCTAACAATTCCTCAGAAATTAATTGCACTTCAAAACGCCTGCTTCAAAATATTGTAGCCAAAATTCAGAGTAGGCCTACGTCAGACCAACGTGATATTTATAAAGAAAATGAAGAATTTGAAGACCATTTGGACAACTTACAATCTTGTGTGGCGTCTGGTACTTTTCAAAAGGGACTCTGTAAGTAGGATACGCAGTGCCTTAGTGGTAGGCCATCGGCCTCTGGACTGGGGAGTCCTGGGTTCGAACCGAAGTCGAAACACTATAGACTTAGTGCCCTTTAGCAACTATGACTGTTCTTAGTCGACAAGTACCTCGGATAGGACTTAAACTATAGGTCCAGTGGTTGCTAATCTACAACCATTATTGTTTTCGGTGCAGTCAATTAAAGTTAATCATCACAAGATGATTCAAACTTCTCCTTATACCAGTGACGGCATGTAAACCACATCCCCCCATCTAAAACCGATCCTATATTCCATGCCGACATGGAGTGGGCGGAGAATAATTGAGCAGGCTTCGTCGGGGAACGCAGGCACGCGCGACTCCTTTCCGGTTGTCGTTTATGCCTTACCCATCAAAACTCCATTGAGAGTTCTTTGATCTTTGAGTGGTGGGGTAGATGGGGTGGTCGCCGTGAGAGAGGTAAGGTGTGTGTGTGAGTATGTGGGGGGGGGGGGGGGTCAGGTTGTGGTCAAACCGGTGTATGTTTCCTATCTTAAGAAGATAACGCTAAAATGCTTAAAATCATGCTAAAGATGGCAGATGGCAGAGTTAATTAACATTTTTGTTTAAACTTAAAACCTGAAACGATGAGTGACGGTAGGCCAATGCTTGAAGAGGATATAAATTTCCTGCAAATTACCAGAAATAAAAACAATGTAGACCGTACGATTGACGTATGGTCTTGAATATATTTAACCGTAGACCACCACCCCCCCCCCCCTCCCCCGCCCCACCAGAGGGGTATCCATAACTCGATAGACGGAAGGGGCAGAATACTCCCCAGATGGAGCCCCCTCCCCAAGTGCTGACTTCCATTAAGAGCTTCATAAGAGGTTTAATGCCATCTCTATCTTACGCTATAATATATGACCTTATGCCGTATGCTGGGGGTGGGGGGGGGGGTGGGGTTAGGTGTAGTAGTAGGTATCACATTAGAACATTCGAGTACCACACACGTTTATTCAAAACATTACGAAGACATGAAATTCATATTGAGTAATCAAATCCCAGGTGTTCTCTCAAGGAATTAGCACGATGCCAACGGGAAGAAGTTGATTAGAAGTTGATCATACCATTCAAGGCGGGAAGAAGGAGGGGAGGAGGAGGAAGAGGAGGGGATAAGAAGAAGAACAAGAAAAAAGTAGAAGAAAAAGAAGGAAAAAAAAGGAGATGGTGATGAAGGAAAAAAAGAGGAAGGAGGAGAAGGGAAAAAACGATTATGTTGATAATGAAGTAGAAGAAGAAAAACAGAGGACCATCTTAAACAATAATTTGTTTTTGTGTGCGGTTTTTAGCGTTGGGTCTCGGGGGCAATTTTTCTAGAAATGACGTCTGGTAATGAATGAGTCGGGTCAGAGGTTATATCAAGCACTAAACAGCCGTTAGGTTGAGCCGATCATAACATGTTCATGTTGGCGGATCCAAGAGGGAGGGGGATAAGGGAACACCCCTCTCTTACACCAAATTTTGGAATGAAATTTATGAAAACGTACAGAATGCTAAAAATCAGCTTGGTGATGAAAGTTAGCAACAAAGAAGTCCTGAACAGAGCAAACAAAGAGATAGAACTGATTAACGCAGTGCAGAAGAGAAAACTAGTGTATGCTGGTCATGTGATGAGAGGAGGAGAATTGCAGAAGATCTTGCAGGAAGGAATGGTAGAGGGTAAACGAGAAAGGGGTAGACAGCGAATCACTTGGTTTGATGATGTCAAGAAATGAACTGGTTTTAACTACGGAGAGGTTAGAGCAAGGGTACATGACAGAAAGAGATGGAGGTGCATAGCCGCCAACCCCTTCCGAAGGGACGGCACTAGATGATGATGATGACATGATATTACGATGATACCCTTTAACATCTTCTTTTTGACTGCCTGTCTGCATACTAACCCTTGCTCGATTGTCAATGGGTTTTTCCTGACTTGTGCCACCACCCCTCTCCCACCCCCACCCCCCACTCCGTCTCCGCTGAAATTATCCCCAAATTTCCTCTTAAAACGGGCCAATTTTACGCCACCTCAATCACGTATGTCATAAACACATAATGCTCCAAAGTTGCTTCGTGAGAGAATGCAGAGCTCCTCCATACACCGCTTTCTTTCTTTGTTGATTGATGTGCATTTAAACATCGGAAATGAAACAGCCTCGTCAACAACATACCATAATGTTGATCTAAAGGCAGAGGCGGCTCCAGGATTTTTTGTCGAATGGGGGGGGGGGGCGTCCTGACAATTCATTTATCTTCAGAATTTTGGATGTCTGCCCCCTAAATCTTTGACTAGCAAGCAAGCAAGCAACAGAAAACAAATAAATACACAAAGAAAAGTTATTGACTACTCTCTACGTTCGAATCTACTGACAAAGATAATATGAAACCATAATATTCTATGATTTCATAGAGCATGCAAAAAGCGTAAAACAAGACAAATATCACAAAACAGTTTTCTCGTGCTATCATGGGGACGGAAATGTGAGTTTTGCGTTAAATTTAGGCCAACATGCGCAGTTCAAAATAGATATCATGTCATAAAACATTATCCAATACAGGAAACCGGGAGTATATTGGTAAAAGCATACATAATTAAAGAAGCTGAATTTAAGGAATAAGGAATTCTGGCTTTAGAAGTAGACAAAATACTCCATTATACTGTAGAGTATAATTATTATCAAACCTTATGACGACAAAAACAGACGTTCTGAAACGCCTACACAAAATGACGACCGCTTTGAATTAAAACCGCAATGAAAGGTCATGTGGAAAATGATCTAAGAACATTAATCATTCACTCCTACTTCAAAATGAATGATTTCTCTATTTCTAATTTGACGGATAGATCGGAGTACCTGGATAAGTCGTTAATTTTCTGATGTGGAACACTATACTAGTGGCTGAAATATAAAACTCTCGGAGTCATCTGCCTTTAGAAATATTGATGAGCAGCCGAAATCTTGACTCTTTGTCATCATCAAAAAGAAGTTGATATTTCTCTAAAAAGAACAAAAATAATGTCCAAGGTCAACATGGGCAGCTTTTACGTCTTACCAACATTTCATTTTAGAACGTGACCGCGCTCACCACGCGTGTCACAATTACTGCATGCGGGCTAACATTTTGCCATGTTCCGCGGTCAACCTCCGCTCCGTCCTCGAAGTCATCAACGTGACAAGATACTTGAAGTCGACGATGAGAGAAGGTGATGAGGAGGATGTTCGGTGTTTGGATGTGGTCTTGGACTATGCGACACGTGGGTGTTAAATGCCCTTAATGGTTTCCGGTGAAAGTGATTTGCGTTCACTTAGTGTCATGATGATCACGAATGATGATCACGAGTTATGAGACTCCGTCCTCCGAAAATTCCATTTCGGGTTCACGTGGATGATGTGGGTTCTCCCATCGTAACAGTTAGTGGTATTACATTCACTGCGGTGCACATTTTCCCATCATGATGGTTACATGTGCATTAAAGGAAGTTTTGTAATTCTTTGGGCAATTATGCAATATCGATTCTATGTTGCATGAACAGATCCTTTTTTTTCAAATTAATGAGACGCGGAGTAAGATATTATATAAAAAAGTCAATAGTTCCATCGTAATTGTAAGTTGTATATCATTCAATTTGGTGTGCTTCCTCCCATCATTAAAGCAGGGACTTGGGATAGTCCCTGATTAAAGGTAGTATTAGTATTCTTTGGGCAATTACGCAATATCAATATACGCTTCATGAACAGACCCCCCTTCAAATTAATGAGACGCCGAGTAAGATATGATATTAAAAAAGGGAAATAGGTCCATTTTATTCTTTTTTATGAAACAAAATTAAGTCAAAATAGAAAAACCTAAAGAAGTGCATTAACATTTTTAACAAAGTGACTGACCATCATAATACTTGGTCGGAACTTTCAAATCTGTTTTACCGTTCATTCAGGAATATTAATGTACAATTCAAAAGTTTTGTTTTATCTATATGCCAGAATGATGCAGATAAAATATGTCCTTCATATTCTCTGATGACGGACTGATAAAACAGAGAAAGCAAGAGGTTAAGTTTTGTGTGTCAAGTCTTATAATAACTCTATAATTGTCTGCGCTTTGCTACTTTCTGTCGTTTCTTACTTGAAAACAGAGCTAATGGTGGCGCCACTATATCCAGAGCGTCGTGAAATACAAGGCCACGCCAAAGCGTTTTTAATTTCCACGGCGACATTCACAACGAGCTAATCACAACTTATCAAAAGAAAAATTACACTTTGCTTCGACACATTCAAACAAAGAATACATGTACATTATTTTTAGCAGTGGAAAAAATCAACTAAATTAATGGTGAAATGCATATTAAAGGAAAGGACGTCGTTTTTGGATTTCTAGTTTGACATTGATTTAAATGCAGCGCGGAACAAGATTCTGTGCCACTCAATCTAATGCATGCTAATGGTCTGTTTTCACTCAAACTTTCAGATTCTCTTCAATTGTAAATGTACCATTAAAGCCCCACTGTCCTACTTGTAGCTACTTGCTCCCTCTATATAGAAACTTCCCCAATCGGTGCCTGTTGGTCCCCCATGATCCTCTTTTTCTTATATGTTAGTTGAGAGCTGAGTTAATGAGATAGCCACCTGTCAGTGACCTCGCTGTGTGGTCTAATCCCTTCTGGCCCAGTAGTATTGACGGTCTTTAAAGTCACTACCATAGCACCATTTTCTCTCATCTGAACGATGATACCAAGTCCCTGTCACAAATGGTCTCTGTGATATCACTGATATATACTATTTCCCATTAAAAATGACATTTTTTTCAACTCCACTCTTCTGAACTACTTCATCCTCATTCCACAAAACCATCTGGTATTTGTGATCTAAAAACATAATTCATATCAACAGTCTCTTATGATAGCGAAAAAACAGAGTATTGCAAATAATATTACAAAGTGCGATATTGCATATGGCTTTTGTTGACGAGGACAATGCCATAGGTCACTTGAACCACTCGTTCCATAAGGGAAAATGCAATTATTTTCACAGCTTGATTCTAATACGAACATTATTTCAGATCAACCTCAACACAACTTTAAAGGCACACTGTCCTACTTGTAGCTACTTGCTCCCTCTATATAGAAAACTTCCCAAATCGGTGCCTGTTGGTCCCCCATGATCCTCTTTTTCTTATGTTAAATGAGAGCTGAGTTAATGAGATAGCCACCTGTTACAATGACCTCGCTGGCTCGTTGTGTGGTCTAATACCTTCTAGCTGCAGTAGTAACGCCTACCTTTAAAGGTACTACTTTGCATTTGAATTCTGTATTGTGCAGCTTGGATGTATATGGTGCGTCTTTTCTGTCTGGATACCGAAGCTAAATTACCGCGGGTAACATCAAAGCTGAAAGATTTAGTAAGGGATATAAGGAAAATAAAATTATCTTATGTATCTTATACTTTACGTCAGCAAAACTGAAAACCTGAAATAATGAATTCATACACCACATTAATTCCCCCAAAAGATAAAACAAAATTAATTATCACTGCACGTTTTATTTCGTGACTCTACGTGCATTTTTGAAATCAGAAGTGCAAAACATAAATATCATTCTGAATATATGTTAAAATAATCATTAATAATTATCATCATGCTTGAAACTCACTTTAAATGCCATTTTCCACTGTAGTTTACGATTTCATGAACGATAAAAGATCGCAAGGACCTTTAAAGAAATCAACCTAACACAATATGAATAGCCTTGAGCATCGCCTTTTGAAATATGTGAACATTTTTACGTATATAATCCGAACACGAATTCTATAGACAATAATATTAATGATATGGTATTGAAAATAGCCTTTGAGTTGATTTTTTTTCTCGAAAGTATTCGTGCTAAACCACCATCTGACCACTACACACTCCCTGATCTGATCATAGAACACTTAAATAATGTGAGTACCTTTAAAGAGAAAAGGGGAAAAAGAAGGAGAATTCTACAACTGCATGGCATGAAGCCAATAAATATTGCTATACATGTGAAACCACTCAGCGCCAAGGCCAAGTTTATGTTCTCTCTCAAAATATGAACTTTACACACAATATTTGACTACACAATATAAGTCATAACTACACATTTCAGATTTTGGAAAAAAGAGTATTCGGACTAAGACGATCACCAGTCCTTTATCTGTTCATATACTTCATGCGCTATTGCATTTCAAATTTAAATCTCTTAAAATCAAATATACATGTCAAATTACAAATGTGCTGTAAAACCGGGATCACTAATGCATGAATTTGGTTACACAGTCATGTTTCACAATATGAATTGATTACAAACGCTTGCTAATTACCTTTACCAAAAGCCAAATGCATGTACTAATTTCTCCTCATTTAATTTCCAAGCCCACCTTTCGATATAAAAAGCAGTATTGGTCAACAATGATGTAGGCAAAGACAACAACGAAATCTGAAATCATGTATAATTATGTTTAGTATTTTACCATTGAAACGGAGCCATATTGTTTGGGCTCTTCAAGACAGATGCACCATAATATTTATAAATATGCCCGCTATAAATCCTACTCCGTTTAAAGATTTACACATACTTTTTAAAAACTACGCCCTTCCTATATCAAGCATGTTTCTTTTAGCATCTTTATTTTTCATCACTTCTTAAAATTTATGTTGATGTATTTCTAAACAAGTTGTAGAGTAATGCATAAACAATATCTACGTTGTGTATCTTGGTACAGTACATTCATGTTCAAAACAGTACCTTTAAAATTCTAGAATGTTAGCTATGCTATTTATTCTCCCCACAGAGAGTTTGATCTCGTTGAGGGAATGCACGGCGTTGAAACATTCTGTATCAGAAAATTATATTCTAGTTTACATCTGTCTCTGGTTTGAATCTGCATGGGACGTCGACTGACAGCAACATACTCTTACCTGAATTCCTCAAAAAAAAAAGGACTGTCTTTTAAACTTTTCATTTTCAGTCATTTCACATTATACGAATAAGGTATAGGAGTTCTGGTAGGGGGTCATATCACTTTTTCTTCTTCTCATATTCATTTAACATTGTTATGTCTACCTGTCTGCATGTATGTCCGTCTGTCTCTCTCTCTCTCTGTATTACACACACAAACACACACACCACACACACACACACACACACACACACGCACACGCACACACACGCACCGCTTCCCCTCTCTTTTTCACTTTATAATAATTGGGGGATTCAAAATCAAGGGGGGGGGGGGTCCTCGGCACGTGTCAGGATGTTTTTAAACTTTTTCATTTTCTTTCTCTCCTTTTCGCTTTCTTCAATGTCTTCTCCCTCTCTTTCTTTCTCCTCTTTTCTCCATTTCACTCTCCCTATGAAACTACACCAAAGCGTCTCACTCTAATTCATGGTTGTTGATTCGGAAAGATCTATTGTATAAGAGGCTGCCAAGTGATTTCATGGTGCATTTCATGCGTTGATATTCGACACTCTCTACCGTGTTCTGAGGGAGGTCTATGTGGTGAAGGTACAGGGGACAAGGGGGCACATGTCCCACAAATCGATTTGCTGAAGAAAAAAAATAGGGGGAGAGAGGTGAAAATGAGGAAAGAGGAAGATAAATTTAAAATGAAGATGATACGACCCCCTCCCACCCCCACCCCGACTCGATGGCCTAGTTTTAGCTCGTTCTTCGCATACATAATTATTTACAGTGTCATTTAGGGGTGCGCCCCACCCCCCTCCCAATGATAATACCCACGCTACGCCACAGATTCTTGTTCATGTAACTGAAGTTAATTACCTTTACCTGTTTCATGAGTTTGCACTCGAGAAGGATCGAAAACATTCGAAGAAACAATACATAAAGAGAAGATAACGAAGATTCCAAGCTAATTGAACAAATCCATAGCAATATTATTGTGTCAGTTTTCTTCTGGCTAAAAAACAAGAACAACCGACTGTAATGTACCTGTGTACGTATAATGTGTGACGGAGCTTCGTTGACGAATATCTTGGTAGCATTTAGGGGGGGGGGGTGTAACTAAATTGAAATTATTTATACTGAAATTCAACTTCTCGAATATCAAACCCACTGTTTTGCTAGAGATGCGATCCCTCTAAAATACCCTTTTTTCTAAAATTGTGACAAAATCTTCCTCACTGTCTTCTTTGACACCAGGTGCCAATTAGATTCCACAATGATTATGTGACCACGCCCTTCTACCTATGTCTGCATCCATCACTCGTCATGACCTTATAACTCGGAACCACTGAACTTCATCTCCTCCTCCTACTAATACGATGCTACTTCATTTGGAAGGGCGTTAATCCCAAATAAAACCCAGATTTGATATAACTCTCCTAATTTTACTAACGTCACACTGAAATATCATATTGATGCTTGGTATTAATATAGAACCGTCTAAAACAGCAACAGGAGATACAAATAGGATGGGGTGGAGGTATAATCATTATAGCGTAGCCAGTTTTTTGTTTTTGTTTTTAATGGAGGGGGGGGCACCCCAGTCACATTTTAAACAGACATAGACTAACATTTTCGTCCAAAAGTGAAATGTGGGTCAGTCAGGAGAGGGGTTACCAATCCATCACCCCACCCCCCCCCCCCCCCGCATTCAGCCCAGCCGGTAATAGCTTATAGCACCAGTAATTTACATCATACATTCTTCTGACTTAAATGAAAATGTAAGGCCTATCAATAAAGCGCAACATCAGAATCTCAAATCGAACTATGATGTAAACGTCACGAACATTTCGGAACACTTGCAATGAGCAAATCCATTTCGCATTCCGAAGTAACATTTTCTATCAATCAACCCGTGGTGCAAAGTGCGGGCCATCTATAAATCCGTCATCCATAGTTCCACGCTAAACAAACTATGCGTGAAAAATAAACTCATAAAATATTACCGCAAAGCAGAAAATAATGTTACCATGTTTCTACGTTTCTACCCCCAAAAGACTCACAAAATCGGTCAACGTCCGACTTGCAGAAAGTTTCACAAGCATGATTTCATGGCTCTGTTGTTCCCATTTGTCACGATGTGTCTTCTTATCGTCGTCATGCACATTCTTCTTTTATCGGTTTGCCTCGCTTCATGCATTGTAGAATTTATTACCCTACAAGTGCATACAAACTGACAAAACATGTTATTCTTTTCACCGGAAAGGCGACTAATTTTTGCAGTATAGACATGTTGATTTTGCAGTCATATTTTCTTCGGATAGGTGATTTCAACACTCATTGAGGTAAATTTTTAGATTTGGGTAGGATAACATTCTACATGTCAAACGGACATGATGATGGATAAGGTAGCATCATCATTAACCACAAGCAAATCCTCTTTTCAGCTTAAGCCTCAGTAATCAGCTTTATCGATATGGGTCTTACAACACTGACGAAAACAGGATCAGTTCATTTGGCTGATATAACTTCGTTTGAAAAAATAAATGGTTTGATGTTTTATTTTACCTGACTGCTACATGTAGGAAAGCATGCGTGTGCTCGTAGGTATAATAAACCAGGGGACCGACGGCTCAAAGTCCTCTCCCTTACCAAAGGGCACTTGTGAACCTACTTGGTATCGAATCCGGGTCCTCTTAGCTACGATTTGTCACCACTGAGCAAAACTTTGTAAATTATAATAATGACCTATAGTCAACATTTCTCTTCAAACTGGACGCGTTTTCTTTTTCTACTGTAAGAGGAGGGGTCGGGCCCTTGGGTTTAGGGGGCATTAACACATTGGTCATAAGGAAGCCTTAAAGAATTCCCGGTCCAAGGAAACTCCCTCCTAGGATTAAGGCCAGGTGAGATTAGGACAGGTGAACAAAATGACGTGAGGTGGAAAGTATTCCAAAAAATAAAACCGGATTTGCATACATAAACAGGATAAATTTCACTTCCGAGCGCTGTTTCAGCGAAGAAAGATTTGACGAGAGTAAGAGGAGAAAGTGCATTCCCACTCATGCACAGTGACTGCACATAAATAGAGGGGGAAATGAATAACATCTCTTAAAGTTAAACTCGGACTGTCAACTAATCAAGACAAAATAATACTGCATATCGCATAGTAAAAATTACCCTATTTCATTTCATTTCATTTATTCAACCAGTATTCAATTTAACTTGGTCGTTTTCGGTAAATTCTTTAACGGAATATATTTTTGGGACATTCATTCCACAACAGTGCTCAAGTACATCTATATTCATGACAGTTCATGACTTTATGATATTTCCATTGACCTACCGAAGAAGGTTAGTGACACACAGACATACCTGACTAGCAATGGAATGTCGATATCACTGTCATGAACCGCTACTAGATAATAGACGGATTGAATAAGATGACAATGCATCAACCTGCGCATTTGATCCTTTTTAATATAAATTTCAGAAAAAAGGAGAGAAATTGATCGTAGATGGACTTTTGAACCTTACGAAACTCAGTACAGGTGCATTTTTGAAAAATTATACATTCCATCCCATTGTTTAGTATTTAGCGATTCTTAACCCTTTTCTGTCTATTCTTAATACCTCCTCGGTGTATTTTCTTTCATAGTTCTGTAGCTCGAGACAAAAGAAAGAAAGCGGAACCAGTTCAAGCGAACCATGATTTGAATGGAGAATGGAATGTGAGAATCATGCCGTGTTTTAGATTTGTGACAAAAGAATACAATTGTCATGTTAACAATAAATAGAAGTTCAACTATCTATATAGGAAGAAGATATGTCGGTAATTGATAATTGTAGATCTCTTTGTAAACCAGCTTGCATCATCAAACGACAACAATGGATCATACACTGCAGGGGCGGATCCAGCTCCTGCACTGTTGCCATAAAGTTAGTTGGAATACTTTTTTTCTTACCTCTTTTCATGAAATGGTTGTGACAATAATTATGGTTTATTCTTCATATATTTTATCTCTTCTCAAGAACTTTAAAAGAGTCAAACAGATCAATCAATACAGTTCTTGAGAAGATAATTATAAACCCTATCAATAATAAACTAGTCTTTCACAACTATTTTATTTTAAAAAATAAATCAAAATAATGTGAAAGTTAATCGACTGATGTCGGTGGTTCATCAAATTATAACACATACAAAAGCAAAAAAACAAGGAGTGAGAGAAGTAGTGTATATTATGCTGATTCACACAAGCAACCTGCTTTCTGCAATGTCTTAGAATGGTGGCATGCATTCCTCTAATACCTTTGATAGTATTTTTTGTGTTGTGTTCTTATATGTGAGAATGGATAGACCCAATCTCACCAGTAGCCACAGTTTGTGGCATTTGACAGAGACACGACGTACATGTACACAAACCGAAATAGATATGTACAATGTATTTCTAACTGATATTATTGTGACTGCCCGGTAACAATAATAAGACAGTGATATTATTCAATAGTATCATATTGTGTACAGCAGTATATACATCGTTTCACCGACAAGGTAAGGTAAATGGCAGGTGCACAAATTCTCAACATAGTTGTCAGCATACCTGGGAGAGCGACCCCCTGTTGACAAATGGAATAAGCTCACCAGATTGCGAATTAGCAATACACATGTAGATCTATACAAGTATAGGTTTAAATGCTGAGAGAATTTTGTTTTAAAAATGAGTGTATATTACACACCGTTTGATCCTGCAGCATTGCTGGACCTAAAGATACATTACCTCAAGCCTTTCACCCTTCTGTACAGAGATTTCTGGATACGCCATTGCTAATTACCCCCCCCCCCCCATCCGAAAAATAAATAAATGGTAGCCTATTTTATCCTTTTTGTATAATATGGTCTCGTTTACTAAGAAAATACTGCATGCTTTTCCTGAGGGTTCCATAGTTTCCATTACCCCACCATTGCTAGGTATCTATCTGATAGACCAGGGACGAAAGGGACAATTTTATATATGGGTTAAATACCTTGTCAAAGGATGTAAGCACCACACAAGGATAGAAAGCAGGACCTCAACTATGAGAGTCAAAGGCAATTAGACCCCTATTACACTGGGAAAAGCCAGCCCAGCCCCCGGAACGACCCGAGCTAGTAGGTGTATATTAGGGACTTTTAGATTTGCGTGGACTGAAACGTGTGACGTCCACTCAAGGCAGTGCATTAAAAGGACGTCGATCGTAGCAATCCCCATTTTCTTCGTGCGAATCTAAAAGTCCCTAATATATAAACGGACAAAACGTGTCTCGGTCATGGGTCCCAGTTACGACGGAAACGGGAGCTCATCTCAAATATGTCATAAGGTCAAAATAATAATATTGATAACCAAAACAGCCCACCGCTGCAGGCAAACATAATATCTAAAATGTACATATTTTCTAGTCTCTTTTTCTTTAAAAATTAACACTTTAAGTGAAGTCCAATAGTGGACCAGTGAAAGAAACGTTCCACGGTCCAGCGAAGGTCCACAATGCCGATCCCACCGGCCCGACCTCTGGATGGCCACCGTCTGGTGTCAACGCTTCCAACACAAATACAGACGTCGCCACAGATGTAGTTGAATATTGATGTGGCAATTGTATTATAGCAGACCCCAAATGGAATTTCCTCTGTTCTGTTCAAAAGAGACATAACTTGTGCACTGATTTCTCATTATATCCAATTTCAAAGACTTATTTTGTCTTGATTTTTGTTTAAATATTGGATGGGCACGGTGGGAATGGAACTGGTTGATTGTCTACAAGCAATTACGACCAATTTGGAGGGGTGCATGGTCAATGGTGTGGGGGAGGAAGTCAATGAAATGTGGGGTCGATTGTTGATGGTGATACGAGTTTGTGAATTATAAATATGGACGTGAAATTAATCAGGAGTTTAGCCTTGAGCGGTGGGAACGCCTAAACAGGTTGAATGAATGGAACTCGGTAATGACATTGGGGCTCTTATCGTGCTTATGTTTTACATTCTGTAAAAGAACGGACAAAGTTGATATAGTAGTCGTTGTAGAGGTAGTCGTAGAAGTCATAGCATATTAGTAGAAGTCCTAGTTGTAGTTGCTGTTGTTGTTGTAGAGTATCAGTAGAAGTATAGTTGTAGTGGCAGTGGTGGTAGTAGAGGTAGTAGTAGTTATAGTAGTAGTGGTGGTGGTGCTACTAAAGAAGGAGTATAGTAAACGATAAGATATAGAAGTATAGCAGACTGTTGTAGTCAAAGAATACAAGAAGAAAAAGAAGAAGTCTATATAAATCATGGAGCACTAGTAGTACACGGGCTAAGGTGTCAGAAATAATAGAAAAAGCAATTAGTCAAAAATAATAATATGGCTTCTTATCTCATGACTTATACCTTAGTCACACCGCCATTATATGACTCCATATCGACTCTAAAAGATTCTTTGCCATCGGAGGTATAACGTAATCTTGTTCAGTCGGCACGGTCTGGTATCGCTCTCGTTGGTGTGGCTGGGATTTTAATTAGATAATTTTTTTTTTATTAAGGCTCTAAATGCGATATTATTATTCTATGTGTCAAGTCTATGTACAGTACGTGGTAAAGTGATTTACTGACTTTTTCATATAGAATATTGCCCAAATTGGAATTTCATTTGGCAAAGATATTATTGTCGTGTCGAGAAGAAACTGCGCTATCCCAGAATTACAAACTAATATACTGTATAAGGGTGACAAGTCGACGCATTCGTCACAACGCTAGTTTACTATGTACACGACGAATTATCTTCTGGAAGACAAAGACAACTCTCGCTGCGTGATGCATTCCTTCCCGGCCTGTTCCAATGAAGATGAAGACGTGTCTCACTCGTGTATATCTCCTGGCCAAATTTGATTTACGTGTTGTTAAGCTGTGTGAACCCGCCTTGACATTGACCTAGAAAATCCTCCAGGGATGTTCAATATGACAGACCACCAAGACGATGGACACTACCCGTGGAGCATCATGGTTAAGACCAGGGTCATTGTAAGGAATCAGGCCTTCTAGAGAGGATCGCATACAATCATCTATATACCTTGAGATAACCTCGAAATATCTCTGTGTCTATAGTGTCTACAGACTAGTGACATCCAGGGCAAGAGATGTTAAAACAATTATGAAGCCCGAGAAAGCTTTATTCTAATATAGTTGTGACGAACAAGTTAACAATAATAGACCATTTTCATGCAATCAAATTTAATGCATACATCTTTCTTAAGAGTCATGTTACAAAATACGAATTGATTCATCTGTTATGAATAATTGTATTTCAATAGTCAGGATGCAAATTGCATGCATAACGAGTTGTTAGGTAAGACAAGCCATAATTTTAGTCCTACATGTAGCAACAATTAATTTATGCAATTCGCATTCTGACTTTTCAAATACAATTATTCGTAACGGGTGAATGAAATCATTTTTAACGAGGCACTAAACAAGAGTTGTGCATTGAAGGGACAGTTGAGTTCTTGTTCAAAACCGCACATGCATTCAAAGTGCATGATTGTTGCTCTTATTCTTATTTATGACATTTCTAGTGCCCTTTTAGATCCTAAAATCGATATGAAGGTAATTCTAGACCCCAAAATGTGTAAAATTTAGATAAAAATTCGATCATACAAATTCAGCTCCACTTTCAAATACGGTGACCGTTAATTAATTAACCAATTAATAATAACAATACACGGACCGGCTGGTTGTGCGTTTTAACACGCGAAAACCAACACATAGCCAACATTGGTTGGAATAAAATGCATAAGGCGTTTTGTCAACGGCTGGTTCTTAATTATCGAATATTTGTGGAGTCTCACAAAATAATATTAGAATGTTTATATTTTTTGATATTTCAGCCGTCTCAGTACAAAATGGCACTTGTGATTTTATTAAGTAATACTATATTGCAAGTTTGCAACTTCATTCGGAACATCAGCTCAAGGGCAATTTCAATGACAACGTGAAATATAGGAGCCGAATGACTTTCATCATGATCTTCACAAAACAAATGCCAACGAAAATATTTCGAAACGAATGCCTCTTGTCCATCAAACAAACACTTTCAGTTTCGTGAATCCAAATATAAAAATAACAATCTCAAGCGTTTGCTATACCATAAAAGGGCATCACTACGGCATATCGGCAGTGACATTGACAAGAAACATTGCGATTCAGAGAAATTTAGGAAATGTCTGAATTTTACAGCTTCGACTGTTCAATCAATCTACATGATCTATCACCTAAGGGTCAGGGGTCATCTGCATTTTGCAAGGGGAATACGCAATTTGTTTGAGGTTGTTATTTTCATTTTTTTCTCCAAATGTTTCCGGTCTTATAAGTCATTAAGGGACCCTTGATCACCGATGTGCAGCGTGCAAACTATTCAGCAAAATTGATGTTTTTAATGATAGAAATGTTCACATTGTATGAATTGGTCTGTCTCTACAAAACTGATGGGTAAAAATTGACCAACAGAAGGGTGATTATGGGTCAGTTGTGCCAACTTATGTTTTGTCAAGTCACGATAACCTTTAACTACAGAATTGCCAAAGTTGGCCTATAATAAATTGCTCGAAAGTTGGTCGGGCAAAATAATTATTTACCCAACATTTTTTTGTATGCGTTTGACCGTCTAAGTATGTTGGGGGTTTAATTTAATTCATTGGTAATTCTCATAACAATAAAATAGAATAGTCATGGCCTATGGAATAATAAAGTATGTGCTACATGTATATCGAAATTAGTTGACTTTAATTCAATTTTACATGGATGATAAATTACTAAATATCCGGTATAGTCAGTATTTTGACACTTTTTTTTCTCTTTTGTACATCAAGTTGGTATATCGCCTTATCGGATTGTACCCTCATTTTAGCATGACCAGATATGAACGAACCAGCATTCTAAAAACATCGTTTGGGGGCATGCCGCTGCTATAATTTGATCCCATATCATATCTCTCTTCACCCTTTTCTCCTTTCAAGGGTACTATGTATATAATTTCAATTTTATTTCGAATTGTATTGTATAAGAGGCCCAAACCTTTTTTGTCATACTTCATACAACATCCTTCTCTCAAATCATGCCCTTTCTCGTTTTTCCTCTTCTTCGTTCTCCGTCACCCCTTTCCCCTCCAGATAATATCGGAGTCGTCTAATTTGGCGGTCTCCCCGTATATTCCCACAATGACCACATCATCGTCATGATCATCATCTTCATCACATTTATCTCTTTGTTTCTTCTATCTTTACTATTTCTATCTCTCACTCTCAGAAGTTTCTTCTGTTTAGCCCCTCCCTTAGATTCCTTCTCAGGCTCCCGCCACGCCCTCCCGTCTCCTCGGCAGCCTCAACTTCCCAGGCAACCCCTCTCTCATCTACCCTCCCTAGATTCCTTGTTACTGCAGTCTCGTTTGCATTTGATATTAAAAATTACCATGTTTCATGTCAAAATGAGCTTGTCCCGTTCAGTGACGGAGCCGCAGTATGGAGTACTATATCCAAAGCGGGCAAAGGCGAACCGAACTTTTTGTGTTAATCAGGCGGCGTCGGAATAAATGATACCATCTGGTTCTTACGTCTACTTGAAAACCATAATGAACAAAACATAGAATAGTGCAATCACTTTAATCGTTTGGCAGGTCTAACCATTCGTAGTAGGTCCATGGTCTAACCTTCTTGTTTAGACCACAAGTTCATAGCGGCTGTTTAATTTTCCGCGGCTTTTACTGCATATCAGACATGCTGAGCTGACAATTCATTATTTTGTTCCACAGTCAAATTTTCTGACGCTGATGATTAATGATTTCCGTCAATTTGAAAATGACAGAGTGTACTGGTATTATCAGCTTCTCTCTCTCTCTCTTTTGATGTCCCATTCTTACGCCACCATCTCATTTTATCAATGACTTCTTACGAGTTGAATGTGTATGAGGATCATTATTCGGGTCGTTTTTACTAGTCAATTGTTTTCAAAACGGCGTCGGCACACCCCAACCAGGAGACCAACAATTCACAAGACCGATAACCGATTTAATAAACCTCATTAAAAAATGCCTACGAGACCGACACACGACGCCCCCACCCCCCTTCCCCAAGACGACATCACATAATACTTTTCAGAAGTTTCGCCTGTGGACAATACTGCTACGAATCGATAATCATGGAAGTACTGCTCTTTTCTGAGGTCCTTACAACCATTATTACTCCAAAATTGCAAGATACCCATTTAATCCATCCGAATCGAGAGAAATGTGGGTAAAACATCTTGTCCAGGGATGTAAATACAGAACAATGATCGAACCCGGACCCCTTAAACGGGGGAGCAAAAGATTTCTCTGCCAGTATTTCCGCGAAGTTCTAACAAAGATAATTACAGATGACATACATTGTCATAAAACTGATAAAAGCCATGTCAATAATGTTCACGGTTTTTCATTGATACCGACACATGATTGACAAACATGGTCCATTTTTTTTATCGGGCATAGTGAACCTGAACAATACAGTTAAATAAACATCGTCGGTGATAAATCAACGTCCATGTTCCTTCATGTTGCAAAGCGAGTTCAAGAAGAAAGGGATGGGCGTGGCACTCGAGCGAGTTTTCCTTGTAAAAATATTTAGGGATGCAATATAATTAGAATTCAATTTGAAGGTAAAGAACGGTCGACATTTCCGGGTTCCGGTATATATTAGGCCTACATAATTATACTCTTCATCTGTGTGTCACCATATACGTTCTCTGTCCCTGTCTCCCCATACCCTTGACTTTCTTCTCCCATGAACCTCTCACTCAATTTTGATATTGTTATTTAGTAAGAGTGAATTAATTATCCTGATTCATTAATTAATCATCTACTCCTTAATATTGAAATTTGAAACCGACCATAATCCACTCAATCTAAGGTTTCATGTATTAAAGCAAAGAGACATTTAAAATTTATTTTTCGTTTCAATGAATGATTGACAGATGGATTGCACTGGATAATTAAAACAAAATAAACGTCGAACAGTGAACTTGAATTCAAGGCATGTATCAATTCTGATTCCTGCCATCAAAATGTATGCAACATATTTCACGTCAATCTTAATTTCAAATTAATTTCCAATAATCCAGGTAACAACACGTTTTAGAATGACCTCTCGCTGACTCGCTCAATAGGGGATACAAGGTTGTATTGAACGAATAAACCTTTTATACTACATGATCATCGTAACAATTTATCATAAATATTGATCCCGATTCAAGGAATTTCGACACTTTGGAACAAAAATGAAAATTGGTCGTCATGGTAACGTAATTTCTGCCACCACCAGTGCACAGCAGGATGCAGACGACACCGTGCTCCAATGTGGCGACCAGATTGCGATCGAATGCATTGCGGTCGGTAGGGAGTAACGACACACAATTAGTGTGGTTAGCCCACAAGGGTCGAAGCGAGGACCTCGTATAATGAAAACACATTCGTCGCAAATTGTATACCTGTTGATAATGAGGAATATTGCAGGTAGCCGAGATATTAGGTGCGGTGCACAAGTGGATTTGGCAAAATACTGATGTTGAAAACAATAATAATCAAATGCACATTCACACTTGATTACGTGAATTATTTAATGCTCATCTCTGACTGCAAGATTACTGCACTATGATTTTTATTTTTTGTGGAAATTAGGCAGAATTTTGATAACCGTAAAAAGAAGATTATTGTTTTAAAAAAAACCAAGACACATCTTATGAAACTAGGCGTTGTGGCGTGCGCCTGTGCGCCTGTAATCCAGCTAACAGTGGAAGTTACAAACTGATTCAGCCGAGGACGCAGGTTCGAAACTGATTCACGTCTTTCGGATGGTGACGTTTAAAGGTCGGTCCCCAGACGTAAATAATCATATCTGATTGATACACGTCTGTAAAAACCAAATACACACACACACGAAAATGTGCAAAGTGAAATTGGTGGATTTCATTAATGAATTTCGCTGTTTGCTTGTGTTTTTTTCCAGGCACATCCATGTAAACCGTATTCATGCAAACGGGCGTTTTGATCAAAATTAATGTGCATTTTATATCGAAAGGATAACAACATCCAGCGTTATCCACAACATCCATTGATGAAAGAATTTAGGCCTAAATGGTAAAACAAAAAAAGTTGCTACCGATATCATCATGCAGTTATATGGAGGTACTCAAAATATAACACTAAATAAAACACTATTTAGGAGACGATTTCGAAGACGAAAAGTGTGATTGGAAAAAGTGGAGTGTAAACATTCGCACGTTAAAAAAAAAGAAGCGACGAGGCGACACGAAACCTTCGTGGTTTAATAAATCGGATAACGTATTTTAAAATCTAAGCTGATCTGCATTGATTAACTGCGTGAGCGGATTTAAATAATACTGAGGTCTTGCTTTGCTGGTTAATCCGTCTAGCCCAAAGCACGATTAATCTATCCTTGCGACTAAATTCCTTGTCATTATATCGAGTATCCTAACAAATTCCTAAAAAAGCATCAATCAATTTTTGTTAATGCTAAGCATTATTGTATGCGATGTTCTTAAGAAGTAAAAACGTTTGCATCGCATTCATGGTACGTAAGCTTTTAGCTTTATCATTTTATAACACTGTTGACAGGTATTAATGAGAGTCTATTCTTCGATAATTGACTCGTTGTGCAGATGTTATTTCAAAATCATTCACTTTATAATGATTGCCGGCGTCAAAGAAATACGACAGAAAGGAAAAGGACCCACAAGTTGCTTTTTAAATTACGCTACAAACATTGTGCTGTCCCCCCCCCCCCGTCCCCCCTCCCGATAAAAGAATCCTTGATCTGCAATCGAAACATGTTGCGATAAAAGTAATAATTCTCTAAGCGCTCTACAAATATCATTACCCCGGTCTGTCATCAGATTCATTCATGCACAATGTACACCATCTCCACTTCCTTGGGAGTATTCCTACCCTATGGTCACCATGAGCGCATAGGCAATTACTATCACAAACATTTTTCGTCATCCTACCGGGTCCCCATTTCTCTCTTGGGTATAGTGGCAAATGTCTTGCCAAAGGACATTAGTGCCGTGTCGGGGATCGAACCACGACCTTTGAATTTCAAGTCAAATGCCACCCAACTACGACACTTCTACGATATAAACATGAAACTGTAATGGTTGATCGCTAAATTCCACTTATCCTTTTATCCACCTGGCTTAAGTGACCTTATGTTGGAGTCCATCAAACAAAAATAACCACGGGATCGGATGCATGACATTTTAATGCAAGCACGAATAGAAGCACAAAAATATTAGGCGAGCAATGGAATTTCAATCGCAATAATGCTTTTGTCCCCGAAATTACCATGTTTGTCGTTGCGTTTCCCCCTCCCATCTCCATCCATACCACCACCACCACCAAAACCAAAACCACCAGTGGTGGATTGTTAGGGGGGACAATCGGACCGTGCCCCTTTGGAACCCAATACGACAATATCATTATGCACCGTTTGCCCCCTTAGGATTTTTGTACTGGAATTGAGCCTTCTTTTATTCCACAAAATCATGGATCCGCCCCTGAACACCACCAACACCAACACCACCACCACCACCACCTTAATTTTTAAACCAACATAAGTTCTATATATGAATGTCCCATTTGCAGACAAGCCATGTATAAATGTGTTTACAATGTTTTCTTAGCTCAGCTGGTCAGGGATAATAATATAGGGGACAAGTTTTGGAAAACATTTCAAAAACATGAACACACATGGGACCCGTGATTCGGGACCTAATGTGGGATGGAGGTCACAATGAGCATCAATAAAGTAATATTTTCCCCGCTTTTGCCATAAAAGCGTAACTGTATACCCTTGAAAACTTTACAATCAATCAAGATGATTCTATTAGAAATCAGTCGAATTAGAGCTGTAGAGAAATTGAAGCTTGATTAAATCATGGTCGACTCAATCTGACGAAAGAAATCCAGCACAGCGACTACCAAAATTTAGTTTATCCAAGCTAATAGTAAGCTCGTACATATGAAAATTTCCTTTGAAATTAAAATAAATCCTTGTAAACAGAAGAGTATTCATGAAGACTTGTGACTTTTGTGTACAAGGTTATTCCATGGTTATTCTTACATTGTGAAAGGGATCTTTACCAATTTGTGATTAATAAGAACATCCCTACTCCATAGGCATAATTATCATTAAAATTAATACCGATTGTTAACCGAAATATAAATAGACAGGAAAAAAAGTTGCTTCTAAAAAAAAAATCCATAGAGAAATTATAAAAAGATTGGAAAGCAAATCAAACATAAAGATGACCAGAAAGCTTTTACCAAAAGTACTATTACATTATAGGTGTTATTTAAGAGAGAAAAAAAAAAGGAAAAAAAGAGAGGGAAAAAAACTATCAGTGTAATTTGTATGCTAATTATGATTCAATAAAATTGCTTTGCAAAGCAAAACTTAATTTCAATTCTTTGTTGTGACAATAATGTTTTAGTGATTATGTAAATTTGATTTGTAGTATTGTATCTTTGAATGTAACCATGTATATATAATTAATACATCCTCTGATGAGGCAAAGAGAAAAATAATACAAATGTTCGCATACATGTACATACCTTTGCACCTGCCATTGACACAATTTAATTCAAAACCGGCATCACACGGCCTTTTGGGAGTACTGCACATTTCACCAGCCTGTCTCATACACACTGTACAACATCCGCACGGGTCTGCTATGTTCCTCTCGCCCGGGCATCTCTCGGGCAAGTTCGGGCACTCCCAGTTACAACTCTGGTACTCCGCGGGGCAAGTGTCACTGGCCCATGCCTGTTGCCCGGAGCCCGCGAGTAGAGTTGTGAGAAGAACATACACCACCATCACTGACATCGTTTGCAATCTGTACCGACCCGAGAGTTTAGATTTTGATGGAAAATGTGATGGAAAATGTGATTGTTTTCTCCTAAAACTGCAAGGCGAGAAACAACAAAAGGAAGTCATCCTTGATGCGATATCAGTCTCCAACACATGCATTGTTTACACTCTGGCTCTTAACAAAATTCCTAGTTATTTGGAAGAAAAGTTGTCTACCACACTCGGTCAGTAGCCTATTTTTCCGCTTCACACAAAATTTATCGAACTTGAAACAGAGATTGATGAGCGAGTCAACTTTTCCTCAAACTCTCTCCCATCATCATTGTCAATGGTATTCTCGGATCGCTCAGCGGCTCTTCAAAAGTGATTCCATTTGCTTATTGTCTCCAGGCGTGGTCATGCCTATACCAACTTCCAAGTCCAAATGGTTTACGAATGACGAGGACCGGTATATGCGAGAGCGAACGGAGCAGGCTCTCTCGTCGCTGGCTACCCCGTAGTATAATGACTCCACAATCCACACGATCTGACATGAGAGTCTACAGACCGTAACCAGAGAAAGCTCAGTATCTCGACCGTCTCGCCTACCCGCTCAGCTATGTCAAGTGCGCCTGCGTGTTCAATTATTATACCCTGGCACTATAATCATATTTCTGCATCAAAATATCAACCAAACTTTCACGTGCGCTTAGCGGTCGTGACTTGGTAAATTAATTACCACTACAGTTCACAGCTGATCTGAATAGAGGCTCATTTTTGGTTCTCAGATTAGACTGCTTGGCAGCGCTGGAGTGTGATTCCTGTTAGAGAGGTTCTGTGATCGATTTCGGAGGTCTAGCAGCGTGAGTTTGGAGACAAAATTTGGTGTGACTGTAAAACCCGTTCGTTCATTGTCGCCGCTGGAGTTTGGCGTTGGAAAAGTGGCCCCCTGTTCCGCTATTACATTGTTCATGTACAATTACCTTAAATGCGTACCACTCTTTTTGCCCCCCTCCACATTTCAGTTTAGGGCGGCTCAAGTATTTTCATGGTTTATGCAGGGAGATGTGTTTAAATTTCAAACTCACATCTCCCTGTTTTATGTATGGATTTTAGTAGACACTAAATACGGAACATTTCTCGAATCCACCAAAACACCTTTTGGGGGGAAGGAACGTTGACCCTTCGCCCTTTCCTCTGTGGTAATCATTTTGAGTTTTGATTTGAGGCTCAATATCTCCTCGACGGTTAGGAGATCCCAAGAGGCATTATCAGAAACTCACAAACAAAGGGTTCGCTCCTTCTCAGATAGGAGCCTCGATAAAGAAAGGGTGCAATTCTCTTCAAACATTGAGGGGTTCGGGGTCTACAATGTTAAAGGTAGCTCCAAATCGTTCAGGAGACTTTGTATACATTGGTTTTCTTTTTTCGCTATGGATTTTTAAACGGGAGAGGAAGAGAGAGAGAGAGTGGTGGAAACAAAAGAAAGGGGCGCTTTCGTCGCCCTATATACTCTATGCTGGATACGCCACTGTCAAATCGACATGTGCTTTCGGATCGTGGTTTGAAATTTTAATTCTCATCTATATTTTACCGATATTGTTTTGCTACATCGTTGTTTACCGAAGCAAAATCATGATCCCCCTATAACTTTCTATTTACACCTTTCTCTCTAACCTTCTCTCTCTCTATCAATATACAGTCATGTATGTATATATCTTCCCCATAGGCGTAGACAGGGGGCACAAGTGGGTCATGGCCCCATATTTCCTATTTGGGGGTGGGGGGGGGGCCAATAAAATTCAAACGTGGTTTATTTCTAACGCGATACCAGTGATTTACAAATGTTGCTGAAATGACATAATTTTCCGGGATTTGTTCTCACTTTTTAGTAAATTATACTTGTTTATTATGCATTATGTTGGAAAATGACAAATTCCCAAGTTTACAGTCAGGCAAGAAATATGCTTATTTAGAGGCCTGCATGATTTTGGGGGGCTCCGCGCTCTCAGACCCCACTCCAATTAGTGTCCTGACAGTGTCACAAAATAAGGTATCAAAATATGCTCATCTGACCGTAATCAAATAAGCCCCTGAGCTTCCGTGGGCTCCGCCCCTAGATCATACGCCAATTTACGCTACGCTTAGTCGTAAATACTTTTTCCTCCCCCAACCCACTTTGAAAAACGTTAAGCGGGGCCTGCATAAGAGTGGTGGATATGCGAATATTTGTTCTGCTCAGTCGATCCTTTACGTCTGCCCCCTCCCCCTATTGGAAAATCCTGGCTACGCCTGCGATCTTCCCCTTTCCGCTATCTCTCCCTCTCACCTGCCTCGGCACCCATCGGAATGGATCATTCCCATTTTTAGAGAATAGGTAAAAGAACATGAAGAAATTACGATTTAGTAATTAGTGGAGTTATTATATTTTTTAATTGAAGCGTTTTATATATTGTTTTATTTTGATTGAATAGAAGTGAATTGAACGAGATAATCCAATGCGTAAGCGAGTGAATATTGGACAAGTTATTATTATTATTTTTTTTTGGGGGGGGGGGGGTGGGGGAGATGCGGCCCCCCCTGCCTCATACGCCTATGAATGCAAAAATATGGCATGTACAATCATCCCCCCAGGTTTTGGGGAATGATATTTGCTTACTTAATAAGTCATAATGATGATAATAATAGTAATAATACTAATGATAGCAATTATAATATTAATAATAATAATAATTATGATGATGATAATAATTATCCTCATCATTATTGTAATTGTGTTTATTTTTATTAGCCGCATTCACACGGTAAAAAAAAGAAAATCTTACAAGTATTTTGTGGTTATCTTATGGTTTGGAAACCACAAGATAACCACAAGATTAAACAGGCGCGGATATACGGGGGGGGGGGGGGGTTAGGGGGTTTAACCCCCCCCCCCCCTTGGGCGGCCCCCCCCCCAAAAAAAAAAGGGAAACAAAAAGAAAAAGCACTCGGGTTTATATTATAGGAGGAGCATAGGGGCAATAATAAAGCGGCATGCGGGAACATGAAAAGGAAGAAAGTATTCATTGTGAATCTTCGTGTTCTGGACGCCTCGAAATAACGTGATGATTACAAATAATTACGAAAAATATACAAGAAGTTTGGGGCATGTAAGCCTACCTCGATCTCCCCTCCCCTACCGATTTCGGCCAACATTATCTCGATCGATAATCAACTACCGTATGTCACATCATGTCATGCACTTCTTCCTTTTCACAGCTGATCGATAACGAGTAGGCCTATAGCATCAGCATGTAACTTTATTTCTTGGAAGGGTATCTGGCGTTCGGTTTCCATTCTTTATAACATACGTGAGCGTCATAATATTGAATTGACTAGGTTTCCAAGTTCAAGCACGAAACTGGCAGGTGTCACAATTTTTCTCACTTGTTAATGGAACCAGACTTGCATGTACCTGCATGCAGGCGCGGATCCAGGGGGGGCCGAGCGGGCCTTGCCCCCCCCCCCCCGCAAAAAAAAAGGAGAGAGAGAAAAGAAAAGAAGGGAAAGGGAAAGAGGAGAGAAAGGGGGAAAAAAAGAGGAAGAAGAAAAGAAAAGAGGGAAGAAGGAGATCGAGGGGGGGGGGGGCAAAAGGACTTCCCTCCCAGGCTGTAGCTTCCCCCGCCCTTCCCCCCAATCAAAAAATAAAAGAGAGAAGGGAGGAAAAGGAAAAGAGGAGAGCTAAAAGGGAACAAAAAAGAGGGAGAAAAAAAGAAAAGGGAGAAAAGAAGCGGAGATCAGTTGCGGTTAAACCCGCCAACAATGTGTGGAGCGGGGTGGGGACCAAAATGACCTTGCCCCCCCCCCCCCCAGCAAACCTAAAATAGAGATAAGGAAGGGAAGGGAAAGGGAAAGAGGAGAGAAAGGAAAAAAAAGAGAATGAAGAAAGGTAAGGGATATCAGTTGCAATTTCCCGCCAACAAGGTGTAGATCGGAGGGGGGGCTTTGGAGAAATAGAATTCAAACGTGGTTTATTTCTAATTCCATAACGGTGGTTTACAAATAATGTTGAAATGAGATAATTTTCCGAGATTTTTCCTCACTTTATGCGTTTGTTGGAAAATGACAAATTCCTAAATTTACAGCCAGGCAAGAAAATGCTTCTTGAGATGCCTACATATCAGGGCCCGCGGAACGGCGGGGATCGGGATCCTCGAGCCCCCCCCCCCACACTTTTTTTGAAAAAGTATATTAAAGAGAAATAGAAAGAAAGAGAGCGAGAAAGAAAAAATAGTCAGTGTCACATTATAATGGGGTATCAAAATATGCTCATCTGACCATGATTAAATGCCTAAAACCCCAAGGGCCCTGCCCCCTGGATTCCACCTAGGGCCCTAAGGCGGGCCCTTAGATGCTCATCTGACGGTCATTTAATGCCTAAAACCCCTTATTTCTGGGGGCTCTGCCCCCTGGACCCCACGCCAAATAGTGTCCTACCAGTGTCACAAATAATAAGGTATCAAAAATGCTCATCTGACCGTAATTAAACGCCTAAAACCCCTGAGCTTCCGGGGGCTCTGCCCCCTGGACCCAACCAAGAGCCCTTAGGCGGGCCCCTTGATACTCATCTGACCGTAATTGAGTGCCTAAAATCCTTGAGATTCCGGGGCTCCGCACCCTGAACCCCAAGCCAATTAGTAACCTGCCACTGTAACAATAATTTAGGTAATTATTATATAAGGCTTTTATACAGCCTCACCTCTCTTATGGAGTAGAAGTATGGGGGAGCACTTACAAAAGTAATAATTGTATATATTTAAGTCAAAAAATGGCAATGAGAGCAATTACATTCAGTCCACTTATAGAACAGACTCCAAAGCTCTTTTCCAAAGTCTAAATATTTTAAATATTTTTCAACTTCATGAACTTCTTGTATCAATTTTATGTACGATTTGGTAAAAGGTTTTTTACCACACTCTTTAGTGGATTATTGTCAGATGATACACCATAGATATGCAACTAGGAGAAAAGAAAGTGGCTTACTTTATCAACCAAAATGTAAGACAACGCAAGGGCAATTTTGTATTTCGTTTGTAGGAACAAAGCTGTGGAATGATCTGCCAGATGAAATTAGATTACAAACATCAAGGTTATCGATAGATCCTACATCGGTGAAACTACCCGTCCGATAAAAGAAAGAATCACTGAGCATAAGAGGGACGTCAGACTCCGTCGAACTGACAACTCAGCCGTAGCCGAACATGCTTGGGATAACCAGCATCAACCAGACTGGGACGGGGTTCAGTGCCTTTCCCAGGAACGGCATTGGTATACACGGAGGGTAAAAAAAGCTATCAATATCCGTCTCAATCCTAATAATTTCAACAGAGACAACGGGATCGATATCCCCGAATTTTGGATGCGGACGATACGCCGCCATGACACTCGCCGTCCTGCCAGCCACCAACGGTCGATTCCATTCAGCAGACGGTCCGAGCCAGCGGCCCGTTGATTGGTTGAGTACCGTATGCGTCGGCCAATAGGCCTGGTGCATTAGCCGAACCAGCGGCCGAATCCAGCGGCCTGGTGATTGGTCGATCACCGTGTGCGTCGACCAATAGGCATTGGGCGTTATTGTTCCAATTATCGATCGAATTATAGACCGCTCCGCCGGTCCTCCCGTAAAGTATAAAAGACCCTTGCTTACAATAGTTTTTATCACCTGACGAAGTATCGCAGTAGCATACGAAACGTCGTGATCTTTTAGATTCCTTATTGACCACATTGCGAGACAAACGAATATCACTAGCGATATTATTTTCGATCAAGGTTATCTTTTCGGAGACATCTTTCCACCTACCTTCTATGTAAATGACATGGGCTCAATCCCACCCCTTCGTTTTTTCCTTTTATATTACTTGTCTTCCTTTTATATATGTATACACTTATAGCGGCCTTAAGCTTTTACAGGATTTGTGCATGTACGTACATGACTGATTATTTTTATTAATACATCCTTTTCATTTTTATGAACACATTGATGATTTTATTTCTTCAAAGATTTGTTTTCTTTCATTATAATGCTTTACGCTTAAGCTTTTAGTAAAGAAAAAAAGTTACATGATATTGTATTATTTTGCTGTATATATGTAAATACAAAACAAACAAGTTTTACATTCATATGTAAAAACAAATAAACAGAAAAAAAAACTTGCCAAAGAATGGAGCTAGGCTCGACTAGCACTTGTGCTAACTTCTAGTTCCAATTAACAACTTCACCTAAACATAGTAATATGCATATTTAAGTATATATCTTTTGTACATTTAATAGTATGCAGATGTATGTCTAAAAAATATTGTTTTAAAACCATTACTGTTCAATCGACATTACTCTTATGTTATGTATACATGTATCAGTATTATTATTATTTTTTTTTGCATTGTATGATTGTTCATGTGTACTGTCATTATTGTGATGTGTTGTTGTTAATAAATTCAAATTCAATTCAATTCAATTCAAAATAATGCTCATCTGACCGTAATTAAATGCCTAAAACTCCTGAACTTCCGGGGCTCTGCTCCCCTGGACCCCGCCTAGGGCCCTAAGGCGGACCCCTGAATGCTAATCTGACCGTACATTAAAACCTTAAACCCCTGAGCTTCCGGGGCGGACAAGGTATCAACATAGTGTTCATCTGACCGCAGGCGCGTAGCCAGGGGGGCGGTGGGTTGGTCCCCCCATAAACGCCGGCCAAAAAAAGAGAGGAGTGAAAAGGGTATTTTTGAAATTCAGACAAGGATTAAGAGTCAAGAACGGTACAACGAATCGTCTTCTTTCTCTAATGAATTAATGAAACGTCAAAGCTTCCGCGCTTCTCGCGGGATGGGGGGAAACATAATTCAGACGAGGATTATTTTTGGGAATGGTACAACTAATCGTCTTCTTTCTCTAATAATTTATTGAAATGTCAAAGCTTCCGCGCCTCGCGGAGGAGGGAGGGGAAAAAAGCGGCCCTCCCTGCACCCACCCACCCCTAATTACGTCACTGCTGGTCACCATTACGTTCCAATATTTGGCTCGCATAATTTCAAATTTGGGCCTCCCCCCTAAGAAATCCTGGATCCGCGCCTGCCTGCATGGTTGGTGGGGGGGGGGGGGGGGTGTTTCATTACTCATGGAATCCCATCCAGACTTTTCCCCCTTTCTTTCTCTTGGCCTTTTTGAAGAGAAAAAAGGGGGGTGAGTGCGTGCCTCCCAATGCTTCCAGCCACACCACTGACACGATTTGTGTAAACACTTTATAATTATGCACCTGTTTTACATTACTTGCGGAGAGACTCAGACCATTCATGCTCAGACTCAGACGATGGACCACATCTTGCAGTGCGGCGGAACGGGTTGCACAGGTGAAGACCTGGTCCTTGTCAATGAAACGGCCATTGCAGCAATAGGGCGATGGAAGAACTTAAAGAGAAGGTTGAGTTCTGGGAAGAGGTGAAAAATAATTTGTGAGCATTACTCATTCTTATTATGCAAGTGTGGAAGAAAATCAGTTAAGACATGTTCCCTGGAAAGCATGGGTCTTCAAATGCCTTCATATTCTAAATATGCCTGTAACATCGTAAAAATCGGGGGGGGGGGCGGCTTTTTACGCCACGTGTTCGTGTAGTCCCATATACATCTTTCTGTGCAAGTGTTTGTAACTTTACCAAGACTTGGCCAAATTTCTTATCATTTTGATGATTCCAGAACCTTGCAATACACACAAATTCTTATATGCTAGATGATCAACCTTTTCTGGTCGGTTCCACACCGTTTCTTTCACAATGCAATCACATGACCAGAACTCAACTTCATCTTTAATTTAATTGAATTTAATTTAATTAAGGAACTTTATATAACTATCTTGATCTAAGGAGACACGAACGAACGAACATTAATTCACTCACAGTACCACCCCCTCACATTTACCGGCGTTGAGATGTTCATGTACGACTGCTCCAAGAACAAAACAGGGGGTGTTGTGAAAAAGCCAATTTTGATTTTCCTCTAGATCCACCAATGGAAAAAGTTTTTATGAGAAAACTAAATGTTAAAGACGTCTGGAAGGATTTTAGAATTAAAAACCTAAACATATGTCGTAATGATCTTTGTTATACATGGTGTTGTCCTCCATCCCATGCACGATCTCGTGTCTCCTAAATGAAAAATGAGCCTATTCCACGTCTGTATTTGCCATCGTGCAGATTTCCAAAATGTCCCATTCACTCCATGAGCTAGAGCAACACCAAAGCCGATCATTATCAACAGTATTTTAGCGAAATCAATCGTTAATATCCTCGGGAATTTTACATGTCTTTGTTACGTCACATTACCTGTCTATTATTACGTCACAAGCCACCGATTATATTGTTACGTCATTGACTTTCAATAGCAACGGAGTATAGGCGACTATCATTGCAACACCTCAAGTTCACTTGAAATGTTGGCAAAATTATTCTCTCGGCAATGGGATTAATTTTTATTAAATAATATTTTGAAACTTACGCAAAGGAGAAACAACTTTGAATCAATAGGAATAACTTGGTAAGTGCAAATCGGATATTTTAACGATAATTTCACAGGAAATATCTACCAAATTGCCGCCCTAATTTCACATGATCTTAATACTTGACGAATCAAGTGAAATAAAATAAAAATCAATTACGTAATGAATGAGAAACAATGTTATATTTATCGTTGGTTTTTATCATTTATTATTGCCATTCATTGTACAAATAACCGCTAACCGCTAATTCACTAATGTGTATAAAACGGGAGACCGTATTTGAATTCCATAATAGCCTATACCGTCAAAGCCTTATTAACTTCATATCGACATGATCGACATGGCTAACATTAAGAAACTGAAATATAATTGTCAAAAAGAAGGCTAGTTACTTGTAGAAATCCTAATCATAAATATGCTTTCCAGCTTGTTCACCGATTACATCATCGACCGAATGAAGGGTTAACCACTACAAGTTCTGCTATCATCGACGACAAGGACCAATATCCTATGTGTGGTCCTTGGCACTTGAGGATCCCCAAATTCCGCATTCCCCCGGCGGCTGTCCGCCCTATCTACTTCAGACTTCCGAGGACGAACCTCTGTGACACAAATAAAACCCAGTGATGTAGGTTGTAGTGACAGTAGGAATGAAAGGCCATACCCATCTCACAGGGGCAACATGGCAAGGCCTCGGACACGGATTGCTTTCTCAACAAGAAGGTATACCTGAAGCCATGCATCTATCAGCAACGAGTGCACATTAGCCTCATGGTCCGATTCATCAAAAGGTACGATTCAGGATCATGTCAGAATTCCCAGTCGATTCGCACTACCTGTAGCAGATAATTTCCTCATGACAACACAAAGTGAGACCCTCAAAACTGTGTCAGCTGATCATGAACACAGCCAAATACTACGAGAAGGGGATTCAAAGGACACGTTCTTTTGTGGACCCAATAATGGTTGTAAATCACAGATGGATAACTCGCTAAGCCATGCTGGTCGAAAAGGCTCTGGACCTTGGCGAATGATGTAGTCTCCGAGGCAAACTTCACAGAAATTCAGATAGGCAACAAATTGGCCCAAGAGAAAGATATATCCATAGAAAGTGGCAGTGACGCAGTCGCTGGTGAAAGTGCGGTTCATATAAGGCCAGCTCCAAGGATCCTGTCGACATATTCGTTAGTATACCCCCTCGCCTTCATCGTCTCCCGATAATAGCGACACCAACATCGATGTCGAAATCAGTATTATTGAGAATCGGGTAGAGTTCAGGGCAGATGAGTGCATTTTCAGGACCAAGGCTATTTTCGAGGATGGGGCGGGCAAGCTGGGAAGAGCAAGATCCAAAAACTGGTGAAGAGCATTTCCCCGAATTAGAAACAAAGGACTTTATTAGCAAGCTTGATGGCAATTATGAAGAAGAAATTCCCTGGGTCAAGAATCAGCAGTGGAGAACGATCCTGAACTCGAAGAAGAGCTTGACCTTCATGAGAATAACGACAAGGCAATTACCATATCTCGACATGGACACCATCTTGCGAAAGTGTCCACCAACGGAGGTCCTCCAGAATCTGAGAGACATGGTTCCCCGGCATGGTTCAGCTTTCAAAGAACATGAGCAGCCAACTTGAGAGAGCACTCCGACGACCAACACGTTTCTCTTGTGGTCCTTTTCCTCGGCTTCCAGGTTCTTGTTTGACAAAGACGGAGGTCATCAATGTCAAGTGTGAAAGGCTTGTGGATGAAACAGAATATTTCCTCGGAGATAATTATGAACAGCAACTTCCTGACCTTTTCTACCGTTCTTGAGCAGATGGACAAAGTTAGCACTCAGCAGGACAGCTTTGTCTCCTCCGTCCTGGTGAAGAGACTCAAGAGAGGACCTCGTGAAGGGGGCGCAAAGGTCATGCTACCCTCTTCAGAAAGATAGCCTATCTTTGGAGCAAAGGTTATCCCAAGGTGATCTCTACGAAGCTGAGCCGGGGAGGAATATTGGAAACCATCTATATGAAGTCGATGACGAATGAAGACATTGAAAACTTCAGCAGTCCAATTGGAAAACCTGTGTAGTTAGGAGTCCTAATCATGCATGCAGTAACAACCATAACGACAATGTCGCATCACATGTTGGCTGACCAACAACGAACCAAAATAAGTTCCCTTCACAACATTATTCATGGACTCATCTGACTGTTCTCTTCCAGTTCAACGAATTCAATAATAACCGTCCCTATATAAGACTACAATAATAGCACAATGGGCAATAGGAATAATAAAGTATAATACTTTTAATTAAAATATGATTCAATATTTTGAAACAAATTCTCAATATCAAAGTTTATACTTTGAGAATTTAAAGCATATCGACTGTTTGTGTGCCTATACTCTTTTTCTTCTTTTCATGGCGACAGGAATGTTTTTTGAGTTATTCTGGAACGTCAACTTCATGAAAACAATATCAGAAATCGCAAGATGCCCAAATATATATCATCTTGTGCATTTTGATGAGGAAAAAACATTTGATGATTTCCAGCACGCCTGCAAAAAATAGAAACTAGATCATAGTTTCAGGCAGTGAGATGCCCAGGAAAAAAAATATCACTGAAACCATAGGCCTATACAAAAAATGGGATGGATTTTAAACCAGCTTAGCTGCATGCTTTGAGGGATCATTAAAACAGCAGTGATATATACCACTTGCAAAGTCTGGTCTTGTGTGCTGTGGCCTAAGCTAAGCTGGTACATAATATTAACGACATTAAAAACAGAAAATACAAAGAAAAAGGAAAATTCCATGCAAGACAGAGAAAAGTTACACATCTTCAAAAGACGATAATGTATACTGCAAAAGGCGCGAAAACTCAAATGAAGTAAAATTTTGAGCGAACAATACAAACTTATGACGTAATAAAGGGAGTGTCTTCGATTGATGATACGCGCGCGCTGTTACGTACATTATATACTGCATGTACTAGCGCGTAATATACGCGCATTCAAAATTCTACGCACAATTAATATCTATCATCGACGCGACGTACGTCACTGATCAGCTGCTGCGATATTATGCATGCAACGCATGAACTATACGAGTAATCGTGAGCCAGGGTACTGGGTTCGACCGTCCTGTGGCCCTAGCTAGCCAGGCCGCGCCCGCATCTAACCCCCCCGTCCGTGAGGTGGTTGACGTTGAGAAGCGACAGGATCCAGCTACCTGCCTTGAAAACTGACAGGCCAAGTAACAAAGAAGGAGGAATATTATACAATATAGTGACAGCCGGATCAAGCTGGAAGTTGTATGAGGTACCCAGGCATATTGTCGTGAACAGTGTCTCGTAAAGAAGAATGAAAGGCATTCAACAGCCAATTAAAGTCCCAGGAATTCTGCAGAAAACTGCCAAAATGTTGTCAGTTCGCGGAGCTGGTGGAAGGTCAGGCACAACCAGAGAAACGGTCTTCCCCGATAAATTAACCGGAGCTGAGAATGATGATGTTTCTGCACCTGTACGTTTTAATTCCTGCTTCAGAAGGAAACAGCCTCAAAAGATGATCGTCACATCGGAAGAAATAACTGCGTTTTTCCGGCTTTTTGGTGAGCTACTCGTCTTCGAAAAGGCAATTTCAGGGGTAGCCTAGACTACATTACATGCAGCCTACAGACAGGAGTGGGGAACAAACACAAAGTTTGTAGAATCTAGATCTAGAATCTAGACCTCGAACTTCTAAGGCTAGTTTTTAGTAAACAGGAGTCTAGCCTAGCTGTTTTTAATATTATTTTTGATTGAGATTATTGTAGAACTGCGTAGTGCGTCTAGGGTTTTAAAAGAATAGAGGGTCTACTAACGTTGTCGTTTTCTATCATAACTTAGATCTAGAGTCTAGATATCTAGATCTAACTGATCTAGACCCTAGTCAGAAATGAGTCTTGTGCCTTTTGTTGGCTTTTTTGCATTCCTGAACAGAAATTTGGAGTTGGACTTGGAGAAAAAAATTGTATTTTGTCCGGACATGTTGGTTATCCATAATCCAGTCAGTTAATTTCAGAGGTCCAACTGTAAATTTGAAGAATGTAACTTAAATGATCCATGTAACGAATCAGCGTGTTTATTCCAATTGCAGATGATGATGTTATTCAAGATTTTCTCTGGATGGACTGCTGTGCCAAGACAGCAGACAAGGTGGGACACATTTTATTTACTGGACCATTGTAAAATTTATTCTTGTTTTACGTAGGTCTAGATCTAGACCTAGACCTAGACCTAGACCTATGTAACATAATCATAGATCTACAATACATTACATGAAACATAAAGCTAATTCTTTTCAAAGGAGATCTAGAGTAGATCTGGACTTATTCTAGAGCCAAGTCTCTGGGAAGCCCTAACATAATACAAATTGAGACTCGGTCCTCTTTGCATGCTTTGTGAACCTCAGTTCTAGGCTATCCTTTATTTCCGTTATTGATGACTGATGTATTTCTTTCCCCCTTCATTCTAATGCTAATTGCTATGGAAAAGAAATCTACAGTAGATCTTGACATAGATCTAGATCTAGGCCTAGAGGATCTATATTCTAAATTCACAAAGCACAATGAAGATTTAGAGCTTTCTCTGCAGACCTCTTCATGATTGGGATCCAATTCTAAGATGGACATTGAACTGTTTAGAAGAATTAGCTTAGACTTGAATTATTTTTGTTGAGCCTTCTGCAGCATTGAGGGAATGATCTGCTGAACCTTCCTAACAAAATAGGTGAATGCAGACCGGCTTTATCTCTTGTCTATTACAGGTGTAGATCTAGGATTAATTTCGACTTCAGAAATGTTGAAAAGGTTTGTGAATATCCTAAATCAACTTAGATCTAGTTACATTATTTTTTTTCATTACAGTATCTCTTGGCCATGGTCTTTGCTTACTTCAAGAGAGCACAGTACACTATCAAGCAATATACAAGAATGAACTTCTTTGTAGCACTGTAAGTATGTCATTTTAAGAGCAATAATACCATTACATTAATCAATAATATTCTGAAAGTAGAAGGAATGTGATTCTCAATGTAAATTTTACATTGTTGAAATTTACTCGATATAGATCTACTTTATAATTTATAAAGGTAATTTTCAAAAAAGAAGAAGTTTTTCCAATCCCTTAACAAACAAGTCATATAAACAACTTTTACAGGGCTCTCACTTAAGTTTTGATAATTGGGCAATTGCTTAAGTTGCTAATGCACCTGTCAATTGTATGACCCACCCCATGAACCCCGGGGATGGTGCGTCACTTGTCTAATGTGCGTCGGATTTTACTATACCATGACGCACATATGCGGCAAAACTATGACGAACTTCAGGCTACCAATGACGGTACCTCGGTCAAAATTATGACGCACCAGTTGTTGATTTTGACTGTCATTTGAATACACTGTACTTTATTCAGTGACGCACCTATGTAAAGTGACTGACATCGACACACCCCACCGTCAATATTGTGACTGACCATAGGAGTAAAATGACGGTACCCTGAGTCACACCTTGATGGTAAATGACCCAACCATGACGCACCTTCCCCGGGGTCCATAGGGTGGGTCATACAATTGACACCTGCATAAACTCAGCTTAGATGGTTATTTATGTTGAATAGCGCACAATTCACATGACATAAGAATTACAGTAAGATTTTTTCATTTGGTATCTGGGCAGCATGGGTAGACACTCACCCTAGGTTGTCCAGGTGGTGAGTGGCACATATGACACTGCTCATATTGATCATTTTTCAAGTTCAATTTGATTTCTTCATTGCATATATAAAAGTAGTTCACTATTTACAATGTACTACTCTGTTCATATATTGCCATCCTTCAGGTATTTGGCAAGCGATATGGAAGAAGATGAAGAGGATGACAAGTAATTGGGCAATTGCTTAAGTTGCTAAACTCAGCTTAGATGGTTATTTATGTTGAATAGCGCACAATTCACATGACATAAGAAAAACAGTAAGATTTTTTCATTTGGTATCTGGGCAGCATGGGTAGACACTCGCCCTAGGTTGTCCAGGTGGTGAGTGGCACATATGACACTGCTCATATTGATCATTTTTCAAGTTCAATTTGATTTCTTCATTGCATATATAAAAGTAGTTCACTATTTACAATGTACTACTCTGTTCATATATTGCCATCCTTCAGGTATTTGGCAAGCGATATGGAAGAAGATGAAGAGGATGACAAGTACAACATCTTCCCGTGGGCACTGGGGAGAAACTGGAGAAACACTTATCCTGGCCTTCTTCGTAAGCGAGACAGGCTACTAAGAACTATCCAATACAGAGCTGCAGTCAGTAGGAAGTGCTGTGAAGAGGTACATGAATGAATTATCTTCAAGTCTTACAGCAGCCATTCCCTCTTTTTTTAAAGAGCATTTTTTCCCCCCAACATGATCCATAAACCTACATAATTTTCTTGTTATTTTGAAAACAGAATGGCATTAACTATAATTTGTATACAAACCAATTAAGCCATACAATATGGAATTATGATATAATGCAGTTGACATAATAGAACTTGGGGGTAACCGGTATTGTTCCAAAAGCTGTAGGTACTCATCATCTTTGTTCATGTATTTTAAATGAAGGTCATGAGCTTGGTTCCAGACCACATCATCTGGAAGCGTGATCGTATGCCACACCATGCTGGAGCCGTCAGGAAGTACCCTGACTACGATGACGACAACGAGGCCATACCCATGGGTCCCGATGCAACACCCGTCCATTGCAGAGCGTGTGAGAAGGCAGGGAGCTTCTCCTTTGACGTTGACATTCACCAGAGTCCAGATAGTGGCTTCCTCTACCTGTCGTCGTGCACAGATAGCTCCACAGAAAGCATTGAAGAAATGGACAGCTCATCATATTCTAAATTGGAAGTGCTACCCACTAAAGGTACATTTTAAATTCCATTTCATCCTTGTGGAATCACACATTTCTAAAAGATTACCTTCAGTCAGTGATAGAGTATGTCCTACCAAGGAGGGGTACTGGTGTCACATAAGGGGTTAGGGTTGTCACTTGATTGAATAGGTGGATAAAATGCACAACAACATGGGCATTGAGTAAGGGTATTATATGAAAGGGGGTCATATCATCTTCTTGATCATGTTTCCTTCTTTCCTTATCTTCTTATCGTTTTCTGTCTTTTATTTGAGTGTGCGTGTGGGGGATCGGGGCCAGCACATGCCTTCCCCAATTTGCTAAAATCTTGAAAATGTCAACTACATCAATAAGAAATGCTTTTGTTGTCTCTAAGTCAAGAAGTATAATTTTTTCATTACATGTACCTGTACTTGTTCTTTTCAGGTCTTGGGGGCTTCAACTTTGAGGAAGCTTCCATCTGGGCGGCCAGAGACGAATGACATGGATTACACCAAATTAGTCATCAGTCGGTGTATGGGTAAATTTGATGGAGTACATGTATATTCAATACCATACTCGTTTTAGACCACAAAGAAAGTAGTCTATGTTTTGACTACTTAATACAGTTTTGTTGATTGATAGTAAATTATTGACCAAGGGCGGTATTCTGAAAGCTGATTATCTTTTTTGTTAGTGAATGTAATACAGTTGTCATTAAAAAATTAAATAAGAAAGAAATCATTGATACTTGTTTAAGCAAAGCTGGCTGTGTATGTGCAAAGTTCAAAGAGACATCTGCATAAGCACCAAAAGTTACCTTGTTTATTCCACACAATGTCAATTTGTTATGATGATGAATATAACATTTACAAACATATAACAGATAACAAAGGTTTCAGAATACGGCCTCAGAATTTGGCAGGCGTCTAGATGATAGACCCTCTACTGGCTAGTAAGTTACATACCATGCTGCATGTACAAAATAAGTACTTAATAATGGAATGGTATAAGAAATGATAATTGCCAGGCAATGAGCCTATTTTATGTTTTGAATGAGAAGTACTACAGAGGGTTCTCCACCTTAAACACCCATTCTTGTATGTTCCTATGGTAAGAAATATCTATAAAAACCTATCTTGCTACAAGTTGCATAATCTTGGCTGTAGATGGGGTAGTTGCAGTATGCTGGCCAGATCTATTGGCCAACCCGGTTTGACTTTGGCACAATTCGATGAATACTGCTTTGTTTGGCAAACACAAAACAAAAGAATATATGTCATGTTGTGATCCAGTGAAACCAAGTTGGCCAAACTCTGTATAGATGGCTCTGATGATGGCCAGATCCATTGATTAGGAGTTTGAAGCCCAATGCTGAACTTGAGCTTTTGTTCAAAACAGAGTGTAACAAAAGAAGTTAGTCTGAGGTCTAACCTTTTCCTTTGTAAGACTAAATTAGCAGAATACAGACCATGTTGTATGTTTATCTACTATAAAACAGATTTCTAAGCCCCCTTGCACTCTTTCAATTTCATTCCCTAGTCTCAAATTTTGTAACTGAAACTGCTGCATTACTCATTTGATGCAGTGGTCAGCAAAAATATTGATAGTAAAACATAGTGGACACCCATTTACTATACAGCCTCTGCTGGTTGTCATTTGTTTTATATATTTTACTTTATGAAACAAAAGTCTTGTTATATAGAGCTATTTTTGTTGAGCTGCAAAGTAATTTGTTGTCAAATTCCCATGGCACTAAATATGAATCTTAAGTGAGGTCACTTTGTGTCTAGTGGTTGTTTGTTCCACCACATCGGTCTTTGTACAATATGTATGCATATGATATGGTATCCCCATTCCAGCATGTGTATTATATCCAAGGAACTTTGTACAGCAAAAAAAAATCACTGTTTTATTTATTCATAGACGACGTCAGGTAGGTTACTAATACTAATAGGTACATTCCAAGATATGGACTGAGATGTTTTTATTTATTGTTTTTTGAGTATAAGTCTATAAATAAAAATGTAAGCGTCGACATTGACTGTACAAAAGCATGATAGATCCTTAGAAGGAATTATGAAAAATTACTGGCTGACATTAAAAAAATATGTGCAACCAAATTTATGTTTTTTAGTAGAGTGGAAATGAGATATTCTGTTTCCACACATTGTTATTTATTCTGTAAATAAGGAAAAGAACTTTGAGTATATGTACTAACCAAGTTAAATTATATTTATGAAGTATTTATGACTTGTGAAATAATATATTTATGAAAACTTCTTTCATTCAACTATTTAAATATTGTTTTACTGAATATTGAAATATCTATATTGTTGTATTTATTATTCATATATATATCTAATGAATGAAGTAAACATAATTGGTCGTTATTGTTTTACAGTGCATCTACATGTATGTGACTAGTCTGATGTGAAAAGATAGTTTTGCTGAAATAAATACTGAAGTGATTTTGCCAAGACTAAGGTAAAAGACAAGTCAAAATAATTGGTACAAAAATAAATTTATTTTAAAAAGATTTGTTATAATGTACATGTATTGTATATATAATAGCAGACCTTTGTTCTTTAGAGAGAAAAAAGCTTTCCAAATATTACAAACTCTTTCCTTCAAGAAGTTCCATGCATATATTAAGCTGTGACTTGTAAGCAAATAGACTGAAACAATGAATGAGTATTTTAGTCAATTTTATTTTACTTAAAATTTCACAATTATCTTTGAATTCAAAACGTATAGAGAATTAAACTTGCAATTACGAAAAAGGAGCTTAGAGATCTTTGTAAAGATGATAAATAAAACAGAATTTTTTTTATGCCAAAGTGAATATTAATGTAACCACTTTTTTTTCACCCTTTTTTTAAAGGATTTAAAAAAAATTATTACCAACTTAAATTATTCCTCCTGGTAACAATTTTAGTTCATGCTCATACTTAATACAAAGATTGTTTCTGTATATATCTTTCAGAATGATGTACATTGTGTGCTACAATAATTTATCAAATTTATGAAAGTTTCTAATATTTCTATGTTTATTTATATCAAAGATTAAAATAGATTTATATCTGATATTACAAAATCCATAATAAGCTGCCTGGTGTAAGTTATTCTTCATCGTTAACATCAAACCTTGAATGTTGATGAAGATTTCCTGGTTTTCCTTATTTTCACCAAGAAGGCTGCAATGGGGAATAAGATGTAAAACAAGAAAACAAAGTGATTATCGGTAGGATTTGATTGAAACAAATGTTGTAAACTGAGAAATGGGGAGCAAGGGAGTAAGATATTCAATGTTAAAGGTAATGCTAAGTTTAGGGAAATGTTAAAAATTGAATGGATACTAGTTCTTTAAATTTTCGATATATTTGAATGCCCCTGTGGATGTTCTATAGGAACTAGAAAATTTAGCCCCTAAAAAACTTCTGCTTTCGAGACATTTGAATAATCAAAATTTACTGGTGCTCCCGGTAAATTTCAAATATTTCAAATAGCGCCTAAGGCCATTCCATGGTAGCTGCGACCATGAAAATCTCAGAATATACAGTTCTGATATATAATTTCCAAACAGGAATAGCAAATTAGTTGATTGTAGTCAAGAAACATTCATTTTAAAGCTAAAGTAATATCTGCCTTGAGAGGGAGCTATACAACGATCATTGAATATTGTAAAATCGCATATGCTTTCAATATGTTCATTTGAACCAAATTCATGACCCCATACCAAAACTTTATATTACCTTTAATCATTACTGCTCAAACCTTTTGCACATGAATTGTCAATTTAACTAGATGGAACTTCAACTGCGCGCAGTCGAAATGATGCCTCCGTCATAGAGCAATTTTACAAACCAAAACAGAAGAAATTTTTCAAATTCAAGTTCAATTGTAATCCATTAATGGGTTCTCAGAATATCCTGATTACAAGCAATTTCTCATGTACATATATGACCCTTTGATCTTTGACCTCATGACCCTAAAATCTACTCAGTTCATTGGCTCTGCAAGATGTCCAGAGTTAAATAGTAATCAATCTGTCAGTTCTAATGAGAATGCGTTCACAAGCTATTTTTGCATACATAATGAGCCCATGACCTTTGACCTATGACCTCATGACCCAAGAATCGACTCAGTTCATTGGCTCTGCAAGATACATACATGATCTAAGTTTGGCAGGAATCCATCAATCTGTTCTAATGATAATGCGATCACAAGCTGTTTTTGCATACATAATGAGCCGCATGAACTTTGACCTTGACCTCATGACCCCAAAATCTAATCAGTTCATCGGCTCTGCAAGTAACATACATGACCTAAGTTTGGCAGGAATCCATCAATCGGTTCTTTAGATAACGCGATCACAAGCTATTTTTGCATACATAATGAGCCCTGTGACCTTTGACCTTTGACCTCGTGACCCCAAAATCTAATCAGTTCATCGGCTCTGTAAGATACATACATGACCAAAGTTTGGCAGGAATCCATCAATCGGTTCTTCAGATAACGCGATCACGAGCTGTTTTTGCATACATAATGAGCCCTGGGACCTTTGACCTTTGACCTCGTGACCCCAAAATCTAATCAGTTCACCGGCTCTGTAAGATACATACATGACCAAAGTTTGGCAGGAATCCATCAATCGGTTCTTCAGATAACGCGATCACGAGAACGGGACGTACGGACGTACGTACGTACGTACGGACGTACGTACGTACGTACGTACGTACGGACGGACGGACAACCCGAAAACATAATGCCTCCGGCTACTTCGTAACGGAGGCATAAAAATTCCCAGAACAGAATTGAGCTACTCTTACATTCTTCGTATTTTAAATAGTTGACCTCAGAGCAACCTAGCCGAGAGGCGAAGAAAGCTACCAAATCATAAATATAAAAACAGTCTCAGGGAGACAAGAAAAGCAGTCTTTACAGACATAATTCATTGTATTTTCTTACCAGTGTGAGATGCCTGAATGTGGTGAGGCCTGGCAAGGTATTTGGGTATTTCATCTGCTATGTACTGCACACCTGAAAAAGTTAAGAATGCAAAGTATAAAGTTAGTCCCCAAGGTCAAGTTTTTAGAGAAATGCCTGAAAGGGTAATCAGCTAAACTAAAAATATATATAAATAATTAGGCCCAAATACATAAAAGTTTACTCAAGTTAAACATAGTCCACTGAAAAGGCAGCGGGTAACTTTGTCTCAGATTCTGAAACAAAATAATGGATTAGCTCATGCTGCAATGATAATTATAAACCTTTAGGTCAGTCAGGAACCACATAACTTTTACAAGCGAATCGCCTGTCTGATTTTCAAGATATCTATGATTGGAAATCAAAATTTCAAAATTCATTTTCCCAACGTTTTTTATAACATTACAGTCTATTGGGGAAAATGAGAATGGTAAACTCGGTCACTCAAAGATTTTTACTTTTTTGATCATTTGAAGCGCAATTTTTTTTAGGGCTTCAATATTACACCATATCACAGATACTGGTAACAATTAGGGCCGTGCATCTCAGATTTAACATTGATAAACAATGCCTTTAATGGAGCAACATAAGTGTTGAGCTCTTCACTCCATATAAGTGGCTATAATACTGTCACTTAAAGATAAAGACCAGTTATGGTCATGCAATTGCATTGTGAAAGAAACGTTGTGAAATCGATCAGAAAAGGTTGATCATCTAGCATAGATGTACTGCAAGGTTCTGGAATCATCAAAATGATACGAAATTTGTCCCAGTCTTCATAAAGTTACAAGCACTGTACACAGAAAGATGTATATGGGGCTACGCACACTTGCGCGACACGTGCGTTTTTTATCTCTCGCAAATCAATAGATAAACAAATTTTCCAAATATATCAATTAGTAGGCGGTTTCCCGGCAATTTTTTTTATCATCATGTATTATTCAAAACATATTCTTTCACATGATTGGTAATAAGAGCTTCCATTTCATTTTTTGAAATTGGGGCGTTTCCAATACTGGTCTTTACCTTTAACTAATAATGCAAATGAATTGTGTCAAGAAATCAAATACATTCATTTCGTTTTAAATTGATACTGATGTGATGAAGAGGTCAACAATTGGCATTTCATGGATCAGTGCACTAAATATACCCAATTCTACAATATAACCCTTGATCACACTCGAAATTATATTGTGGCAATACCTGTACTTTATCGAAAATAATATCGCTAGTGATATTATTTTCGATACTATATCCGCAATGAGTAATATATTTAGCATTACCTGTACTTTACTTTACTTTATAATAATAATAATAATCCTTGCTTATATAGCAACACTAGCTATTTTACATCAAGATTTATGCAAGCCATTTACCTTTGCCCTTTCCTACTACCCCGTCATTGCCGAACTCCTCCCCTTCCGCTGTCTTGCGCTCTTGAAGAACAATCCCAGCATGCCTCCTGGCTGGGTTGACGACCCATTCCTTGTGAGTGACTTCCAGGATGGTCTCCGTGACGAGAGGCAGTCTCTCTTTGCGAATGACCTCGGCTAGGTCAATCACCAGAGTTAGACTGAATGTAGATGAGAAATGACCAGCATTTACTTCATATAATTTGATGAATAAACCGCAGAGCATACATGTACATTGTCATCTAAATGCTACTGTTATTGAAGTATTCATGGATATATGTACCCTTCAGTACAAGTCTTTGGTTAATGACATATTTAAATAATGTCTCATGATATTGCATTAAAGTTAAACAAGATAATCATCATTAATAGCCCAAAGATAAATCTTTAAGTGCAGATTGTCAAATGAAAAACCTGTGACTAGACTTATTGCCTTGAAGTTAAACAAGGTAATCATCATTAATACTTTATAGCCTAAAGATAAATCTTTAAGTGCAGATTATCAAATGAAAAACTTCTGACTAGACTGGTAAAATATGTAAGGTGATGAAAAATGACCAACATTTACTTCGTATAATTTGATGAATAAACTGCAGAGCATACACTGTCATCTAAATGCTACATTTATTGGAAATATTCATGGATATATGTACCCTTCAGTACAAATCTTCAGTTAATGACATAATTAATGTCTCATAATATTGCATTGAAGTTAAACAAGATACTCATCATTCATAGCCCAAAGATGAATCTTTTAAGTACAGATCATCCAATGAAAAAATTGAGACTAGACTTATTCTAGCATAAACTGTACATTATGTAAGAAGGTGTGTTGCCACCAGTAGGGGGAAGGGGTTACAGTGAAAATACCCCTTCCCTCTTTATAGCTATTTTTGTGTAGCATATATACATTTTAAACAGGCTTTGTCTGAAAGGTGACCTGTCTGCTTCCTAGATGGCCTATTCGAAAAGAATTCCTCCCACCAGTAAATACTTGCTTTCAAACAGCCCATTTGGAATTGATTAAAGGGACATTTTAAAGGGTTTGAAGGCAGGGCTTAAATTAATCCAAGGCCACCAAGGCCATGGCCGTGGATGCCCCTTTGATTGGCCTCAATGCCCCTCTCATTGGCCTTGGAGATTTTTTGTGCCTTTTCCAATTCTTCCTTTTTGTGCTGTAAAATAAGAATGTGCCCTTCAGAAAAGTGGCCTTGCCCTAAAAATGTTGAAATTTAAGGCCTGTGAAGGCATCATAGGGATATCAACTAGCAGAACTTACTTTGCAACATATACAGCCATTGCCTTGCCTGACTTGAGTCTCTGAGACATAGTGGCCATCACCGTAGAGGGCGACTCCATATCAATGATTGCCTAAATGGATAAACAGCAAAAAAGTGTCTGTTTATTTGGCGACATGTATACACAGAATTTTGTATGGCTCAACCACCAAATAATATTAGATAGTAATAGTATCTATATCGACTTTCCCTAGTTTGTAATTGGCATGATGAAAAAAAATAATACTTGAAATCATGTTTTTTAATTGGCAAACCACATCTAATTTTGATCATTAAACATTTGATTATGAAATAGACTCATATTTCCATGCAAATTTTCCTTGTAATTTCACCATGAACACACTGTACATTCACTGGTTAGGAAACCTTTTCTTTACAACCTCATTCACTTTAACAGAAAGCTTTTAATCTTCATCAGTGGTGGTGGTGGTGGTTATTTTACCTGACTGCTAAGAAAGAATAAATGCTTGTTAGTAAGCATCCAGAAAACCGATGGCTTTAGGTCCTCTTCGAAGGACCTGGTAATAAGGATTGATGCCTTAACAAAGGGCACTAGCGTATCGACTTGGTTTCAAACCCGGTTCGCCGGATTACGAGACTACTGCTCTACCAACTGAGCTATTGTGCCTCCTCAATTTCAACTACAAAACAATGTTTTCCAAACTTTTGGCATGATTCAATATGAACACAAGTGTAAGCAATAAGCAAGAAATTTCCCCTTTTTCCACAAAAAAAAAATCACATATATTTAAGAATCCTCTTACCCCGTCCACTTGAGCATCTTTGATGTACTCTCCACAGTCCTGTAATTTAGATGGGTAAAATGATACATTCTGAGGCCACTTGACTTGATTACTGATGTCATATGATGTCTGCCAGAGTTTGAAATTCTTCTCCGCTCTCACCTGATGAGTGGGTAATTTATCGAAAGAGAGAACCTTGCCATAGTGTCCAACTTAAAAAAAAAGGGAAAAAAGAAATAACAATTAAACATTTATTAGATATATTCATACTGAATAACATTTCTTTAAAAAACATCAAATCAGATTATTGACATGCGTTTCCCCTTCCTGTAGAGGGGTGAGTATGAACATGCCCTGGACCGATGATACGAGGTACAAACTACATGTATGTACGAACACATCATTGGGTTGTATTCTCATAAGTTAAGCCGGGACTAAGTCCAGACTAAACAAGAATTTTAGTTCACACTTCTATGGAATACTACATGTCATCTTCCTCCTTCAATATTCATGACAAAGATAATCTACTAAAGACTTTGTTGAAATTTAGTTCATACTCGTATTATCTTTTTCTTCCCATTACATTGCAAAATTAATTTTTTGGACACTTGTCATTGCAGGATTAAAATAATCTGTACAGGGTAAATGAGTTTGCAACAGGCACTCCATAAAAGTGTGGACTAAGTTAAGCCAGGCTTAACTTAGTACGTGCTATTGGAATACCACCCAATGCATGATTTTAGATAAATCCCAACAGAGAAATAAGAATTACATCTAGTGCTTAGCTTAATATTTATGACTGGTAATTATAAACTAACAATGCACCAATACATTTTCAATGAAGAAATAAGAATTGGAACATCTAGTGCTAAGCTCAATATTTATGACTGGTAATTCTAAACTAACAATGCACCAATAAATTTTCAATGCAAATGATGTTGTTGTTTACATCCTTATAAAGATAAACTTCAGTATCCATCATGATGAATTTATATGTATATCATCTCTCAGTCACATATGATTTTTTTTTTTTTTTTTTATTTATTTATTTATTTATTTATTTATTTATATATATATTTTTTTTTTTGGGGGGGGGGCTCTTGTCCTAATTGTCTAATTGTCCATGGGGGGTTAATTTTCGAGGGGGTTATTGTCCTCGGGGGGGGGGAGGGGGGTAATTGTCCTGTTACGGCGATACGTAGCTGAAGTAAGCCTACATGTACATTTACCTGCTCGAGACAAAAACAATGTCATAGATCCGGACCCTGAACCTGCTTCTAGGACCACATCACCAGGACAAGCATCTATCATCATAAGCATTGTACAGCAATCCTATACATAGAGGAAGAAGATAGAATCAGATTAGAATATACCATAACTGGTCGGAGCAGAAATTCTAGGACAAAGTAAACATTGTTATGCAATGAAAAAAAAGGATAGATGATTATAAATGGAATAATATTGTTGGTCTGTTCAAAGCAATTTTATGTACATAGGTATACTCAGTTTATTATCCATCAAAATCCTAATGTATGCAATTACCTTTGGATATGCAATGACTGGATTCCTCTTCATGTAGAGCACAAACTCATCCAGACTTGGTCTCCTGATCAACAGCTCAATGTCCATATCAGTGGCAAAGACACTGCCACCCTGATGCCCTATGATGTCTGCATGCAGAAGGTTACCAAACTTGCACTTGAACTCCAGCCTGGCATCAAGCTTGATAAGGCGAACCAGTTTCTCCTGCCTCTTCAAGTTCTCTCTGGTGATGATGATGTATTCCCCATCCACAAGTGGTGGTCCTCGATGTTGGGTTTTATCAAAGTAACTCCCTCCTGCGAAACTATCACCATCTACTGACGTTTCAGGGCTTTCTGCATCGTTGTAGTCACTAAGCCGAGATGAATTCGTTTCATCAGCATCAACTATTTCTTCAAATTTGGCATCTCTGATGCCAGAAGTTCTGGGATCATGGACTCCACTTTCTGTCTTGGCTTCTATCATACCACCTACTCTTTCTAACGGGGAGAGTCTTCGTCTACCCATCAGGACACCCTTTCTCCTTGCTTCCAGATAACTCTCTCTTGTCGCAGAGGCATCGCTTCTAGCTGCATCTTCCTCACCTGCAGAATCATCTGTAGTACTTTGCCCACGAGCAGTAAAATGGAACTGTCTTGTTCTCTTGCTCAAATCTGGTAACCTTTGATTGGTTTTGGAGAGTCTTGGAAGTGATTGTTCTCCACAGTACATCTTCTGAAGTCTTCCGTGATGAAGGGACAGATTTAGGAGACGCATCAAAAGATTTCTGGACTGCATCTTTGCAGATGTTGTTGGTCTGTGGTGTGAGAAAGACATATGTTAATGTTATGAACTGATATTTCAACAAATACATTTTGCCTTTATATTTATTATTTAATATTCAAGCAATTTCTGTGCAAATGTTCCCTTACCAGTTTATCACTAATTCTAGCTACCATTATGATTGCATATTATTATTGCGGCATTCAGGGTATGTTTAGGAATTGGCCCAAGCCTGTTTAATAGTCTAATAATATACAAAAATGACCGTCTGGAATGTGGAATTTTTAAATAAAACTGTCAATAAAAATGTTCACCCTTCCCCAGGCCCCATACATGTTCATGTCAGCTCAGTGGAGCCAGACGTAGTCTACTCTCAGCTGCAGAACCATGGATATCACAGACTGAAGCTTTCAATCTAAATGCGTATTCGACTATCAAAAAGATATGGACAAGTTGGACAACTATCAAATGATGTACAAAGGCAGGCATGGCAGGGACGTGGGGGGAGGAGGGTTGTCATTTGTCAATACTGTATCTTTTCAATAATTTTATAAACAATTATAAAGGTCAGAGAAAAGAAATTTAGGGATGCTATGAGGCTGAGCTAGAGCTTGATATGTATTGATTTTTCAGACTTTATTTAAATTAGGTGCTATAACTAGTAGTAAGCTAGATTGTTTGTATGAAAACCACTCACCTCGAGTATCACTTTCAACTTCAAATTCCTCAGTCAGGCAGTGCACGATTGTCGTTGACATGCATTGTTGATATTCATGCCGCACACGAGTCGAGTATGAATGAATGACCGAAAAAAAAGCCTGAACACATGTCTGTGATCACGTGATATTAGTTACTATGATTATGCATGATCACATGACTCATCACAGGCAGATTATATTTCGTATGTACGTGGTACTGCGGTACTGTACTCTCTGCAGAGGTAAACATTGGTTTCTTTCCATTTATTTTGTCAAAGCAAAGTAAAAGGTTTCATTACAAGCCGGCGGTAATTTAACAATTCAGGTCTTAATCTTCTGAATAAAGTCAATCGACCAAATTAGTCTTGGTAGTTAGTGACTTCGTTGATTTATTCCTCATCGAGCGGTTCCCGTGATTCGTGAAGGCCGTGTGGTGGGTGTGCCACTGCACTGGTTGACCGGCTAGTTGAGTCGGCGCTGTACAGCCTATATTAGGCTATAGCTAGGCCAGGCTGCATGCCACAGTCGACAGTCACTGCACTGTAGATTGGCAAAAAAGGTTTTCTGACCTTTTGTTGTTGTTGCTGTAATTGCTCTTGAGTCTGAAAGGCAGAAGGTAAGTTACTCTTTTAATAAATAATGTGTCTAATTTCTATCACATCAGTATGATCAGTAGATCTAGACACTATCAACAGAATTAAAAAATAAAAATAAACATGATAAATAAACATAAAGTCCAGAATCAAACTTCAAAGCCAAAATTAATGTGAACTAGTGCATTCGGACTGTAACTTATTAGTTAGAGTTTTACCCTTAAAGACCGTCAATACTACTGGGCCAGAAGGGATTAGACCACACAGCGAGTTCACTGACGGGTGGCTATCTCATTAACTCAGCTCTCAACTAACATAAGAAAAAGAGGATCATGGGGGACCAACAGGCACCGATTGGGGAAGTTTTCTATATAGAAGGTCTAGAGGGAGCAAGTAGCTACAAGTATAGGACAGTGGGACTTTAAGTTTTAGACTATAACCTTTACTTTTTTGCAACCCTTAACTTAGATTTTAGAATTTTAAAAATGTTTTCATGATTTATGCCATAGCAAATGCAAACGCATCACATTTAATTCTTACACGTGTCTCATTTAGCTATCTATTTCTCTTCTCGACCCTTCCTCTAGACATGCTTCAATACATCAATCCTCTCCATATTGCCCTGTTGCTCCTGGCAGTGACGACGGCAAAAGAGTTCATCTCCGAGGAGAAGAGACAGAATGTTGAACTTCAGTCGTTCACCACCAACTCTCCGGAAAGCAGCAGTGCAATCTTCAAGTCGGGAGGCTTCCTCTTCAACATCAGTTCCTATGTCCAGGATGAAGCACCATCGACATTGTGGAAAGCGAGAGATGGGGAAGCAGGGAACGTTGTTTCACTGATCTCTTTGATTGGTTTAGAAGATAGAATTGTAAAGATTGAGTTGCCTTTAGTTCTTTCTAAGCTGGTGATTCCAAAGAAGTACCTGTATGGGCGCAAAATTCCAGGTGATTATTTTTAAAAACTATTATCATTCAAAGGGAAGCCATGCTTTTTTTCAGATAGCGTATATACAACCTTTAACCTTAGACATGTGGTATTGAGGGGACTTTGAGAAATAGCTGTTAAACAGTATTCTCCTTTAATTATTAGGAAATAGTCTTGTTATTTTGTAAAGATATTACTATGAAATATTGGGAGGTAAATAATAGTTTGTTTACCCCCCTTCCATCTCAGAACTTTTTGTGAGGTGTCTGTATTGTAAACTCAGAATAAAAATGTTTTGTGAATGTGTAAGTTCAGTACCCGAATTCCTTTAAACATATTCCATTTTTTTAATACAAGTTGTGAAGTATTTTACAAAGGAATTTTGTCCCCCATTTAATGTTTGAAAAATCTGCATTGGTTACTTTTTGACCAATAAAAAAAGAATTCATTGAAGCAGAAAGTAATGCAGCTCTGAAAAGTACCAAAAGAACTTTGAAACATATAATAAGAAGTAAGAAAAGTTTGAAGAAACACATGAATTGCAGGGTGGAAATTTGATGTTTTTATGATATGACCCAAAAGAGCGCTTGTGAACAAAATATTATATTATTATAATATATCTGTTATGTTTTTGCCTCTAAAACAAATAAAGATACTGTACTTACGAAATCAAGAAAATTATCTAGGACTTTGCCTTAGTGATAAGGTACATTTACATAACGTCAAGTTTGTTTTTATTTTGTTTGTTCAAGATATGGAAGCAAGGATTACCTCTGCAGCAAAGGACATGTTAAAGGCCTCTCAGAAGTTGTCAACATCTACAGTAATTGACCTCTCTGACCTCGTCCACCTTTATGATGTCATGATCAGCTATCTGGTTCCAATCTCTGATGTGCAACAAAAATTCAACCAGGGGAGGGCAGGGTTCATCTACCATGACTCCATTGCCAGGACAGCCCTCCGTCTCTCAAAGGGAGTTTCGCCAGAGGGCGCGTGTCCGGCGCACCAAGCTTACGACTTCCAGGGGTTGTTTGCGTGTCAGCAGGAATACAGCCACCATGCAAAGAAGGTCCTGTCGTCACAACTGTTTGATTGCAAGGATGTGGAATGCATAAAGAAGATGAAGTGGTATCTAGGTATGTAATAACAAGAGGCTTTAAATGACTTCCCCAATACAGTTTGCACTTTTATTTAGATATATGAGAAATTTATGTAAAAATAGCATTGATCAGCAAGTATCTTGGGTTGGGTGATCATACATGTTATGTCAGAAAAGAATTGGATGAGAGAAATGATTACCGTATCATAGCTATGAATGTATTTTGTAATTACTCTATGAATCTTGGTATGTCGATGTAAGCAAGCTTGATAATTATTTCTTCCTTGATTCTTTCACTGACCTTCCTAATAGAGTTTGCAGTTGTATGTTTACAGTTGGAGTATGTGTAATATATTTTTGATATTTAAATATATGAGAAATTTATGTCAAAATAGCATTGATCTGCTGTGAAAAGCACTCTACATTCTCATTAACATCTTTCTGTCTTGTATCCTTGCATGGTCCCAGTCCACTTGCTGGGCGAGGATACTGACGGTCTTGATCTGGAGGAAACAACAGAGCTTGTGGAAGATGTTCTAGGTCTAGGGGCTGGAAACAACTCCAAGTTAGCTGAGGAAATAGCAAGACTGATCGCGTGTGGCAACATCAGCTGTTTTCAACCAGGATGCAACTCATGGATTGTAAGTGAAAATCTGTAAAGGTTTCATTGTCAATGTTGTTTGAAGTATAAAGTGAAGTACTTTTACGAGGCCGCCATCCATTTCCAGCCTAACCGCTCACGATGGTGGTCTCCTGCGTTCCAAATTACCTCTCTAATTTATTGAAAATATTTCATATTTCTTATGTTATTGTATGCTTCGTACATGTTTTTCGAATGATATAATTGTACATGATTTTTCATTTAATTACTTTTGTAAACATTGTATTCATTGTATTTGTTATTGTTCGAAATTTTGTACTTTGACTTTGAATTTGTATATTTTTGAACGCAGAAATAAAATCAATCAAACAAACAAACAAACAAAATGAAACAGAATGCTTTTTCTTTGTATTGTGAAGTAAGGAAATTTGTTTTTTATAAATAATTATTTGATTCATTTACATTATTAAGATATCAAAAGAACACTAGTAAAAAAAAAAGTGTGACGTCATACTGGCCAAGCTGTCATGGTTGCTGGTTCCAAACAATTTTGTGCTAAACAATGGTGATCACACCAGCCCAAAAACACTGAATTTGCCCTGCTCGTTGCTTGAATGATTTCCCAGTGAACCTTGTGTACAAGCTCCTTAGTTTAGAACCAGTATCCTAGACGAAGAGCTAAAATGATGCCAGCACCTCAGTATTCTATTCTACTGGAGAAACTTGAAGGTTATAGTGATTCAATTTGCCTTTCCTCTTCCAGCCACAGATAATCATGATGCCAAATCATTTATAATAGTAAGTCCTAAAAAAAGAGATGTTGTATTGCCCTTTAGGTGCCATAACGTGGGTCGGTTGGTCAGAAATCTTTTTTTTTAATAATTTTTTTCTTCTTTTTTTCTCCCTCTTTGGGCTGATATTTTTCAGTTTTTAATGCTTTTTTTTTTTTTTTTTTTTTAAACAGTAAAAAAAAAAAAAAAAAATTAAAAAAAGCTGACCGTAGATTTCAAGATATTAGAGTCGGTCGAAAAGGGCAATACAAAATCTCTTTTTTTTTTTAAAGCCTAATGATAAAAAATACTTATCTTTTTTCAAATTCCTATTATCATTACGTTACTGCAGTACACTGATGGCTGGTTCATCGATGGGGCTGACTGGGGATGCTGTGGGGACTATGGAGGATGTTGTTTCCTAGCAACAGAAGTGTGTCTCGTCCATGATGCCATCTGCACCTGCTGTTCCTTCCCTGCCTTCTGCTTGGATCCGTTCTGTAAACCTGACGCATGGTGCAGCAATACCACCACGCCTGCCCCACCGTTCCCGTAACGCTCTGTGGGATGCTACTCCAGCTAGCTAATAAGTACCGGTATATTGATTTTACCAGCCAAGGATAATTTTATCTGGATTTTGTCTTGATTTATTTCACTTTCAGATGCATTATGTATTCTCCATTTTGAAGACACAGTGATTGTATACTGAAAATACATGCATGTGCAATCGCTCCGTTCTCTTTCTCTTTCTTCTTTCACTCACACTGATTTGTTATCATAGGCATCTTTTGCACTTCAATTGGTATTCAATTATTCATGCGTATATGCACTAAAAGAATATTCCTATTACCACAGCCCTAGCTCTTTTTATATCACAATAGATTGGGTAGCTGTTGGGCAGGAGATGATCCGACATTTGCCCTTGTGGCAGTGGCATTTACTCCAAGATTTTTTTGGTCAATATTTGCAAAATTGTGATTGGGATTTAGGTTTTAGTAGCTGACACTTTGTGTTAGGTGTAGTGTTGGGTCCCATGATGAAGTTAGGGATTTGACTACCTTCCACTCTATCTTTGTCTCTGAAACAGGTTTCCTTGGGCTCTAAAACACTCATTTTCTTTTGATAATTTAAATTCCCTGAAAGGTACTGGTGCACAATTTTAAAAAAATCATTTTCTTTAGCAAAAGTTACTTTTCAGAACAATGACAGCTCAATATATGATAAAATAAATACTGCAGAAAATTATGGAAAAACATCATTGAAACCAGTACACCTGAGAAAAGCTAATGTTAAAGAGGATTGATTGGAACAACAATAATTTGAAATGTTTTTGACTTTGTATTTTCTTCCAGTAATAAAGTACCGTAGACCTTTTTCAGGTTTTATTATCATGATTGAAGAAAAAAAATTGGCATCATTCCCAATTTACTAAAGATTAAAAATTATATCAAATATTTTTCAAATGTTTGTTCTTATTCACCCAGTTGTTCATATTAACCATGTTTTAATGTTTGTTGCATTTTTGTGTAATGTAAACTATTTGTGTGTGTAATATTTCAGTACGTTTTGAATGTGTTTTATTTACTATGAACAATGAAAAAAAAAGACTATTTGTCCATACGGTAGTTTTAAACATAATTTTTTCTGTTAATTTTTGAATTATATATGTGCATGTATGAATTAGTCGTAAATGCCCCCGAAAAGGACAATGTAGATTTTAGAATAATGTTTATAAATATTTTTTTTTTTTTTTGCAGTGAAAAAAAAAAAAAAAAAAAATTGGTTAAGTAGTAGCATACTTAAAGTTTAGGATAATTTGTTGTTTGAATATAATTTTTTTTGAGACATGAAAAAGAGTACATATATAAACATTCCAAAATGGAATTAGTGTTATCATTGTAATGGTGCACATTAGTGCCTTGCTGTTCGGGATCAAAGATACCCATTTTTGTTTGATGCATTTATTTTTGTAATGGTTTCATCATCGTGATTGTCATTATTGTTAAAACAATATTTTGTCTAACTATATACTTTACTTCCTTTGCAATATGGTTCAAATGTGCATTAAAAAAAAAAGACTGATTAGAAAATTCAATGTAATTGAACATTTGTAAGACAGTTATAGTTAGTTGATACCATTATCTGCCTCATTACATAGTAATGTCTTGTCTTTGTCATCAGAATTATGGTATGCTGAAGCAAATTAAATATTGTCTAAAATTTAAATATTCTGAATTATGATGGAATTGTATGATTAATTGTACATGTACCACTGAATAGTGCACTTGGTGCATCTGTGAAATGAGATTGTATGTATATTTAACACTGTGATATATTGTTATTTCTAATACACTTGTATTACTATTTGAAAGAATGAATAATAGAAGACAGTATTTGTATAAATGCAAATTTGATTTATAGACATTAAATGCTATATCAGGGGGTTGAACATGATAAAATGTGCATAATGTTAAGTTAAGGAATCTGTTTGCCATTTGATAGGGATTATACATCATATCAATTAGCATTGGGGGTACAAGATGGTGTATAAAATAAAGTGAGAAATGAAATTTCATGTGATGTATATTTCAGAAGAAAATGGCATGGGATTCATATCTATATAAAAGTAAATTGTTATATAAATGATGTACTAATGGGATGAGAGTTTTCATTGCACAACTAAATATACAGTTTTCAAAAATTTGCACTGGAAAGAAAATGTATGGACTAAAATTAAGGCTAAAGAAAAAAACATTAATTTGTGTTGAATTATTTTTGTAATATGTCATTTGATCTCTCTGTCTCGTTTGTGATATGACTTTTGCAAAGTATATTTTGATTAAAATCTTTTTCATTTTAATCAGAAAACATTTTGATTTAGTCTATGTTTCTCTCTTGCTCTTCCCCCTCTTTATCAGTGGCTATCAGTATCTCTGGAATGGTTTGATATGTGTAAGAATTGAGTGATTTGATGAAACATGGATATAAAGCAGGGAGAAATAGTGACAGGTCATAGGATCCATTGAGTGAGTGATGAGTAAGAGAAAAGAGAGAGAGAGAGAGAGAGATAGAGGGTGGGGTTAGGGAGAGAATGAAAAAGAGGGGGTGGTATGAAATAAAAATTACTAAGATTTGTTACTAGAAATGGAAAGCCTCAGAAGAAAAAAATTGGCTACAAGAAAAGACAATTTTTTTTGTGTATAGGGGGGCCTTCTTCAATTTTGTTATTGTTGGGGTGAGCCGACTGATGCAAAAGATATATGCAATCTTTTTTTTTCTGTGCAGAGCCCGTAGACATATCTTTAAATCCAATAGTTTCCTTGTTCACATTACAAAAACAACAGACTGATAGATCATTAGATGTCTTGTCATGAGTGGTTGTACCATGGACCTATGATTGCACTGTTCTTTTCTGGGTGAAAATCTCGGGACGCGACGCGGCGAGAGAGGGCGACAAATAGAAAAGTAGGAGGTGCAGAAAAATACACCGAGTACGAGTGCGATCATAATCAAGGTTGTGATCATTTATAAATCTATCTTGAAAGTTGAAATGCGTCTAAAATGATGGCTACGTCGGGCAAACAGTTAATGAGGAGTAAAAGTGGGCTTCGCATGGTCAGTGTGGAGGAGAAAGATACGAGTCCTTTCCAGTTACAAGAGCCTCCTTGGATTCCAGACGAACAGGTAAGTGCAGTGGCCAGTGCCTGGCACAGTGGCAGTACAGTGCAAGAGCAGTATCTTGTACTTGTGTAATCAATGCATAATGTCGAAAAGACATTTAAATAGCAAAGCCAAAGCCTTGGAAAGGCCCACCCCACCCCCCCCCCCCCCCCAAAAAAAAAAAAAAAAACATTGTTAATTTTTCAAAGCCAAGCTAATCAGGCCAGTATAAGTCAATGTCGTGTCATTAACCTTAATTCAATGACGATCATTCTTATATTGATAAAGTAGGCTGTACGCTAGACCGAAAACTTCAGTCTCTCTAATCGTTGGCAAGCGCGTAGCCAGGATTTCATTTTAGGGGGGGCGATAGTGAGCACGCGAAGCGTGCGAATCACTTACAGAGCGCGCGTAGCGCGCTCCCTAGGGGGGAGGGTGCAGGGAGGGGGGAGTTTCCCCCCTCCCGCGCAAAGCGCGGAAGCTTTGACTTTTCATTACATTATTAGAGAAAGAAGACCGTCTATTTGATTTATTGTTATACAAGATTTCGATTTTTCTTTTAAAGAATATCTTCAGAAATGAGCATCATGCATGTGATAAATATATTGACGTATAAATCAACCAATCACCAAACAACAGCATTTCATCATAAGATTTTCATAATTGTTTTCTTCATTATTTGCCACATTATTATGACATAGTTCATGTTTATTTCTAGTATGACGTATGAGAGCGGGGTTGTATCTACATAACTAGCAATTCCTACTTTCCTACACTTTCCTCAGCCTCAGCTGCTCAAAGTAGAATCCGCCTGGATCTCTGTGACGAACAGAACTTATCTAGAACTTCATCGCTTGAAGGTGTTTCCTTTCTGTAAGTCTGAATAAGGAGTAAAGCTTCCAACCTTTCCTCCCCCATTGATGCTCGTATTGCTGTTGCTGTTCTCTCTAACTTTGAAAAAGTTCGTTCAGCCTGGGCTGTTGTGACTGGCAGGGTTGCTAAAACCTGGAGGAGCAAGTGGATGTTGGGTAGGGTTATCTTTGAACACTCTTCTAGTGCAAGAATCGCTGTGTTCACTGCTTTCTTCTCTCCTGCTTCTGTATTATCCCATCTCTTTAGCCATATAGCGAACTCTCCTTCAAGACAGCTGATGTCGATCAAGCTATCATACGTCTCAGCTGCAGGAAGCACATCTTCGTAGGTGCTGATGTAGGCTGGAACTAGATGCATCAAATGCATTATCTTTCTTTGTGTGGGACTGAAGCGGTCTTGTAGATGGGTCACAATATTGTCGATTAAAGGGAGGAAGACATTCAGTTTGTAGTACTCGTGTGTCGGATTCTGAACTTGAACTCCAGAAGTGGCATTGGGACGATACACACTACGGGATGCAGTTCTAGGGCGCTCCACTGTCACATCCAATTCATTAGCCATCTTCTCAGCATTGGCAAACAGATGGTCAAATGTGTCATCATTCCTCCATGACCCTAGTACATCTGTAGCATGTTTCACCAGTGTCACAGCTTCTACCAGATCTAGGCCGACAGCCTGCATACCTCTTGACGCTGGGAGGAGGATTCCGCTTACCTTCGCCAGGATGTGGAGAGACACCAAGAAGTCAAATGAAGCGATGGCTCTGAGAAGACTTGCAGCTTTGCTTCTCGCTTCTGGCATTTGCCATCCCGTCATATTCTCCACCACCCGAATGACATATGGCAAAAGAGAGAGGGTGTTTATAACAGCCTCGTGTCTTTCTAGGAATCTCGTCTGGCAAAGGGTTTTCAGCCTCCGTTGCTTATTCTCCTCTATGCCTGCATTTGCAATTTCTGCTTCTAGATGGGTAACCCTTTTGGCACTGCTGTTGAAGAAGGATGTCATTTGCTGGATAATATCTAAACAGTTTCTGATGGAAACTACTTGAGTTGATTTGGTGGCGCAAAGGTTCAGCATGTGCATGGCACAATGGAAATATTCGGCAAGAGGGGCTTCATCCTTCACTACTGCAGCTACACCAACTTGCAGGCTACTCATGCTACTTGCTCCATCATATCCTTGGCCGACAAGTTTCTTCAAGTCCAGTTTTAGTTCCTTCAATTTCGCTAAGATGACTGTGCCGATATTGCGCCCGCTCATCGCTAGTTCACTGTGGCCATCGGTTGGGTCTATCCCAACCTTTTCTACCATCTCTCGCAGGACATCTATTAGGCAGATAGGGGCCTCTACAATGGTTGGCTTTTGTTTCTCACCATTCCCTACTTCAATGAAGTCTACGTATCTTAAAGCTATTGTCAATTGCTCTCTTTTCTTTCTGTCCGTTGTCTCATCTGCGATGACGCTCCACACTCCTGCCTGCTTGGCTTTATGGAGAATCTTCTCCTTGAGTAATGCAGATGTACAGTCAAGTATTTGGTTCTGGATCTCGGGGCTGATATACTGGGCATTTCCAAGACCGTGTGTGACATGGTGCTGCAGCTTCGTATCGCCAGCACGAATCCTCATCCTTAGTAGCGATCTTAAATTGCCATCATTCTCCTCCGGCTCATCTAGACCAAGTTTGCCACTATCCCGATGGCCCCTCAGAGCTATGTTCTGACGTGCGCATGCTATGACTGTATCGGTTATTATTTTTAATACAGATCTATTTTCCTGTCTCTTTTCTTCTCTATTTTTGTCGATCAGGCTTCCTATGTCATTTTTGGATTCTACCTGGGTTCGAGCAAGGAATTCCGTCACTCTGCTGGCGACAGACTTGTGGTAGTTGGTGTCTGCATGTGTTGTAAGAGCGCCGTCCTTCCCAGTCAGTTTAGCAAATGATTTCAGGGGCTTCTTCACTAACGCACCCACAGTTTGTGTCCCCATATCCCAGTGGCCCCCACAGGTGCTGGAAGACTTGAATAATGTACACCAGATACACCAAGCACCCTCATAGCCATCCATCTCACTCGACGTGAGCCATGGAAAGGTATCGTAGTAATGCCTCCCAAGGTACCTTTTTTCCATTTTACCACCCTTTTTGTGCATTGAGTATGGTAGATGATCCTTGTGGGGAACACGGCAACCTTTTAGGGCACTCATTAGATCAGTGTGGTTCAATTTATCCTTCCCTCTAGCCAATAACTCTCCGATGTCTATGTCGTCAATTCTACTTCGACTTTGAGCAACATGGTTTTTTGATGATTTACACCCTCGGTCTTCAGGAAGTGTTTGGGACTGTACTTCATGAGTTGAAGAAGTGGAGGCTATGTCAGACTGGGGTTCGGGTACCACATCCATGTGTTCAGGTTGTTCTGCAAAAGCAGATATGAAAAGAAATAATTTTTAAAATGCTAATATTTTGATGTGATAAAAAGAATGATAGTTACATTTACCATACTTAGTTACATCTCAACAGCGGCCCTCAATAATAAAATATAATATTTATGATTTCACATGTATATTATTATCCCAATCTGCTAGGCTACCTATTTTGGTGCTCATAGCATTAATAGAGGGGATTAGATCACTCGACTTTGTGAACTCTTTGTGATTTTATCTAATCCAGTTATCGCCGTAATCTATACCAATCATTAGTGTTCAAAACTTGAGAGTAAGGGGGAGCCAAACTTGATTTACTATAAAAATAATCAAATCAAATACAAATTCGTTTTCGTTAGGTACAGTTTGAAGCCAAGGACAAGTAAAAGGTGAGGGGACCTACCACTCTTTTTCTTTTTTGAAGTAAAGAACTTGTCGAGTGTTTGACTGCGTGGTGCAGGTGCATTCCTCTTTCGCTCCATCGTATGTGTGAATGCCCTATTAGGAGAAAATAGTGAACGGTTATGGGATAAATCTACTGTTCGATTAAAACATGTACATTTTTATTATTATCTGTGTCATCTTATTTAACGATAATGTTTACGGAAAGACAACCATATTAATATATGACACGAGCATAATCAGACAAATGTTATTTGAATCTCGATAAGAAATGTTACTGTATCAAGTCTAAACAAACTGATCTATATCATTTTAATTTTAGAGCCAATGGAATAATAGGAGCTCGCATATCAAATTACATATTTACGAAGTTGAGAATTTAGATTTTAGTCTACCGGTAATTGACCGGGAGACGCTCATGCTATAGATAATAATTTTGTCGAAGTAAATTTGAATTAGGAGGTCAAATATTAAAAAAAATGCCAATGTGTGGCAGTTTCCCCAGGAGTATACTGACTCAAAAATTAGTTCAAAATTTTATCAGAATTACTATTAAAGCTATTCCTAATGTAGTATATTCACTGTGTTCTCGTATTCTTGGCCGTGGATTTTGTATTTCTACTGTTGTCACCACATCGACCAAGCGATAGACAGCGTTGATAGTCTAGTTATTATTTGCTCAGAAACAGACTGGACACTATACTACTAGGGCTGTTGGACTTCAGCCACGATCTTCGTATAGATATCTGTACCAAGTTCTTTACATTCATACTTTACCTTTCAATGATGAAACGTCAGATTTGAGCCAAAGCAATATTCTGATGTGACGACGGGATGACAGCTTTCGTGGTTGCGTTGTGATATAGACTAGATGCTATAACAAGATGCCTTGGAAAATGCCTTGGATGGTGAGAATATATAGGATTCTCAGGATTCAGATGGGTCCGGCGGGTTCGTGAAATTATCCAATCATCATCCGAATCGTCTTTGCTAGATCATAGTGACCAATAGAATGTTGGAAGACCGAATGCCGCCGAGCAACATCCATTATGCAAACGACTTGAAAACCGGTCTCCCTCCGCTCATGAATATGCTATGACTGTTTTTAAAGTAATGTTCCCTCCTAAATTTCATTTGTAACGCAAAAATCCCCTTTTTCAGTGGAGATAAGTTTTCATTCATTCATTACCCTGGATTATGCCAATACTTATGTTGATATAGGGACTTAATATAGTATAGTTATTAGAGTGACATTAGACTTGTTGCAATGTTACTATAAGAACATGATACATACTGAATCATCGCACGTGCATCAGTAATCAGTATTACCACCCACTCTCCTCTTGAAGCCACGTTTCTTTCTTTAATGCATATTGCATAAGTACCTTGCAGTCTGACCTTGCTTGCCATAGCGTCTTGCCGTAGCTGGCGGAGCTAAGAGGATGGGTCCATAATGATTTACATATAGCGCCAATTTCTTAATGTGAGCCATTGGCCACACAGGTTGTGGCCACATCGTAAATTTGCTAACACACGTCTCAAGTGACCACGAGAGTCGTCTTTCCCCAGAAAACATTATTCATGATGCAACGCTACGTCATTGCTATTCATTATGATTGGCCAGAAGTTATATCGCTGGGACGAGTCTTGCCCTGCGTATTAGACACACACTAAGAATACACAAGTAGCACGTAGAGAACCGACCCGCTGTACACAAAATATACGTAGAGCTCGGTAGTCATATTATTTTGTAGGTAGTAAGTACACATGATATGTTATGTCGAGAACTGCGGTGGGGTGGGCTGATATCATCATATCAGCTTGTAGGCCTATATCATGCTATAGAATTCAAAGCTTATGATGCATATCTGTTGTTTCTTTTATAATCTTTTAACACAGTCTTTCCATAATTTGTCTTTGTCATGTTTCTTTGTCTGCTCCTTTTTCTTCCTACGTCCTCTTACTTTTTTCTCTTCTCTCTCTCTTTTTTTTTTTTGGCCGGCGTTTTGGGGGGGGCGACCGCCCCCACCGCCCCCCCCTGGCTACGCGCCTGATCGTTGGTTGTTCCACTGAGACTACGTCTGGCTCCACTAGACCTCCGATTATAGAGACTGAAGATTGTCCTATCGGGACTGTACGGAACCAATGGTTCGGTTCGGCAGGACCGCGATGCATGAGATATGCTACGAGATTTTCACTCTTTACATCCTCACACATGCTGCAATATGACAATAATTAGAGTCTAATTAAAAATAACATATATATAGCTTATTTGACTTACGATAGCTTGCTCATTTAGATCCTAAATTAATGATTAATCCGAGAAAGTCTCATCGTCAACATTATCCGTCTTGGTTTTAGTTGATGAATATTAATTTTTTCTTTTCGAACGTCCAATAGCTACCGTAGCTACATACGAGTCGGCCCGGCTTGACCAACGAACTCCCACGAAACGAGTGCTCTGATTGGCCATTGGCTATGTTTTGGTAGGTGGACCCGGAAATATATCGGCCGCCGGGTAATATTTCGAATGCATGAACGTAAGTGCTTCGCGGTTCTGAGGAACAAATTGGATAATTCATATAAGTAAGTCCGAAAATTTCACATTCTATAATACTTAATAGGTTAGCAAATTTTGAAAACTGTAATTAGGAGATACATGTATATAGACCGACCTAATTTACATCTGATTTAGAAATCAGGAAATTAGATCTAAATAAAGAAAATCGGGGGAGAAATGTCGGTAACGAAAAGCTGTTACGCTGTGGCTCTAATTTACCCCCACGGTACGAGATCTCTGGGTTGCCATCTGTATTGGGGAATGACAACAAATGTCAGTTTTATTAAAGAAATGACCCAAATCAGATGGTTATTGCTGTCTAGCTGTACGCCTACTTGTTAGAAGCAACCATCACTCACTCACCTAATTTGGCCTTGAGGGTAATTCGTCCTTTAGGTCCGGATAGGTGCTTGATACTGGTTACTGTCTGTGCAAAAGAGGTAGAATCTTCCCGCCGCACCCGTATATATATGTGTCGCACGAGAGGATCCCAGTGTGCAGCTAGTAGTGCAGCTAGTAGCTCAGCTCAGCTGGCCTCCGAAGTGCAATGCCGCCCTCTAATGGTGAGGGCGGCACCTGTCGTCTGCTAGCTCTGGCTGCTCTGCCCTGTCGTCTGCTAGTTGTACATATTATATTTGTGGCCTACTACATTGATTAAATTTAATAAAAATTAAAGGGCAAGTGACAACAGGGGCGGATCCAGCCGGTGCCAGGGGAGGTGGCCCAAATCATGAGAAAATATTTAGCGACGTAACAGCCAGCCAATAATTCGCTCAGTGAGGGGGGGGGGGGGCCTTCAAAAATTTGAAAAATCACACCCCCCCTGAGCGCCAGGGGAGGGGGCCAAAAAAAGGTACAATTTACATGTTATTCAAAAGGGGGGGGGGGCAGGCCCCCCTGGATTTGCCACTGAATGACAAGTCTTGCTGATTAATTTTGCAAGTTAAATTACATAGTCTAGTTTAAATAGACTTGGGTAAATTAAACAGACAAGTCGATTGTTAATAACTGAAAATCAGATGAAAATAAGAAAGTTATGCCAATGGAATTCTTAAGTTTTGCATAATTTCATGAACGGTAATATAGATCGCATAGCCATAGGCTGTATGCAAGTTAGCAAGTTGATGATGTCATCCTGTCACTTTTCTCCTTCCATTTTGTTATTATGCACTTTTTTGCTCTGTAGTTTTGGAATGTACGTGTAAAATCACCATTACTGTAACTTATTGCAATGTCCTACGTACTCCATAGTAACAACATTTTTATGCTAAGTGATATTATCACTGTGTCATGATATTGTGTGAATCTTTAAATTTCTATAACTTTCTGTTTTTTAATGAAACTTTTACTGTTTTGTTGAATCTTTCTCTAATTGTACAATTCACTTTGTAAATGGGTCAGACTTAATTGCCCTTTGAATTTTTCTACTTATCAGAGTTATCAGAGTTATCAGACATGCCAGAGTTTTTAATGATAGACCAAAAAGATTTTGTGTGGGGATAGGTCTACAGTAGGGTCAAGTCTTTCATGTCTTCGTTCTGCAGAGAATTACGGTACTTCATCTGGTTGCACCGAATCTTGGAGGAGAGCGTCAAAAGATCCCCCCCCCCCCATAAAGTTTAAAAACTCCTTCCAGCAGACAGACTTTTCTGTCTATATAGCGCTATTTTTTTTTTTTACACCACTTGACTTGTAAATCACTATTATTAATATTATCATTATAGAGAAATGGTATTTTGCTATTTTGTATATTTTATTTGAAGTTAATAAATCACTACTTCTAGAACCTTTTAAGTAACTGATCACTCAAATTTAAAAATTAGATAACTATATTTTCATTCTTTAAATTTCTATTTACAGTGTCATTATTGCATGAAATGCCAAGCCAAATATGACCTGGTGAAGAGGAGGGTAAGTAAAAGAAGAAAATGTTTACTGAGAAGAACTTTAACATAGATTGTATGATTAACTATATATGCTAACAAATCATTTCTTACAATTTTGTATGCACAATAAATATATTGCAGGGATAGTGACCGATGATTTTAATCAGTGTTGTTTCTAATAATGTTATTGCATTTATTGATAGTATGATTGGATAGTGCATGTTAAATAGTCTGCTAAGTTGGTTGGAGGAGTTCATTTATTGTAGGATTCATGTGTGAGTTTATTTAACAGAATGTACAAAGAACAGAATATCGTTGCATAAATGTTGCATCTCTGCAGAATAAAAGGGAATCTCCAGTTTTTAGTGAATTTAAGTTTGAATTTGAATCTGTATTATACTGCACATGTACATGTTTGTTTGTTTTGTTTGTTTTATTTATTCACCATGTAAAATAACTGTTTGCAGATAATAAAATACAGTGGGTACATTGAGATATAATACATAGAAACTATGCATCAACAAAAAATGTTAACATGTAGACGTGCTTTTGGGTATACATTTTATTATTAAAACATATTAAACATATACATTAGCATTAAAAGTGTAAAATATTTAAATGCAGCTTTTATTACCGGTATTTGTACTGTTTATATCAGTGATTCTGTTTTGATGCAAAGAGCTGTATGTAAATGTAAATCGTGTGTTCACAAGTTAAATCATATTTTTCTACAATGTGGGTGTGGAATTAGGTCCCATTTCCTATATTTTTTTTTATCCAGAGCTCATGTTGTGTCTTCACAAAAGGGAAGGAAAACATGTCATACTTTCATATCACTGAAGCATAATACTTTCATATCACAAAAGCAATTTGATATGGCAAGATTTGCTGCATACTTCCCAATTTTGGACTTTGGACCTGAATCTACAGGCTTGTCAATTTTGCTTTGCTATGTGCACACTGTACACACATACATGTATGAAGAAATAAACAAAAGCCACTCATGAACTTGATTTACCAGCAGGTCAAGGAGTTATGTCTATTTGCACAATTATATCAGGTGATTTATAATTGGCCTGACTGTTTCAAGTTTGACCAGCCCAGTAGACACAGTGGACATTTTGGCTTATTTGGGGGGATTTAAGAAAATGTATTTTAATATTATTCCTACAGGTCTGCTTTGAAAAAAGATTGCATTGGCATCATAAAGAATTGCAAGCACAAATTAATTTCCATCTCATTTCCAGCAACAATTCTATCATTATTTTATTTGCAAAATTTAAACAGAAGATATCATTGATGAGTCTTTTGAATTCAAATTGATGTTTTGATATTTATCATAAATCTTAATCTCTGATTTTAAATTTGTAACAGCCATCGCTGTAATTTGAAATTCACTCATTATTTTGTTTCTAGGCTTTTGTACAGAGAAGGGATGTGTTAGGGTAAAGATATACGAGTGCAGAGAAAAGAAGAGGAAAACCTCGTATTTGAACAAAGATCAGGCCTTAAATTTCAACATTTTTAGGGCAAGGCCACTTTTCTGTAGGGCACATTCCTATATTACAGCACCAATGGGAAGAATTGGAAAGGGCACAAAAAAATCTCCAAGGCCAATGAGAGGGGCATTGAGGCCAATCAAAGGGGCATCCAAGGCCTGGCCTTGGATGGCCTTGGATTAATTTAAGCCCTGAAAGATAGTCACCAGACTTATCACTTCCTTATAAGCACATGTATATAAGAATATTGTACAAGATCATGATATTAAAGACAGAAAATATTGATTTCCTTTTTTCTTTGTATCTCCTACTACCCCAGCATCACTGTCGACGATGCGGTAAATGTTTCTGTGGGCCGTGCTGCTCGACCAAAGTTCTTCTCCCTCGAATGAACTTTGTAGATCCTGTCAGACTGTGCGAGGAGTGTGCAACCTTCACAAAGAAAGAAAACGAGTTCTTCAACAAGCACTTAAAAGCACTTATGAATGGTAAGTTGAAAGTTATTTCCTTGTTCCCATTCAGACTATTCAAATTGTATAATATAAAAACCACATAGTTATACAAATACTAAATAATTTATCTTTTAAAAGTCTCAACGTCACGTTTTGAAACAATGTGTAGTGAAATGGATGTTACAGCATTTTTAGATTGAAAACTTGACAAGCAATAAAGAGTAATTAATCTATGAACATTGTCTTAATCAAAAAGCATCTGGGTAGGCTTTATCATGAGGGTACACTGAATTGACCGTTTTGTACCTTTGAACAAAAAGTAGTGTAAGTTGACACTAAACATAGTGTAAATTGACCTCATCAAACCTGGTGTCTGTATAGGGCATTCCAACCATTGATGTGAGTTTCTTTTTATTTTTTTATTTATTAAAATGAAAAAATTGTATGGAAAGGATTTGTAAGATTGAACTTTAATGCAGTGCATGAATAGTCAATACATTTAATATGTGATAATTGTGATTTCTGACTCTACTTGTATATATATGTGTATTATCTTTGTATTTCAGGCTGTAATTTCTCTGTTGAGACTCTCGAAGAGGGACAAACCAACAGTTACTGCAAGCTGACATCAAACCACAGGTACGTCATAGTGATTCAAAGTAATCATTTAACGCTTGTCCCGACTAGGCAACCATTTGATTACAGCACTTGCCTCAACCTTGATTTCCCCAAGTTATATACCTCTAGAATAGATAAGAAGTACGGATTGTTTTGCTTGCTCAAGTTCGCAAGAGCATTAATTTTGTGTGCCCAAATATATTTTGCTTTAAAAGTAGCTTTCAGTTTTATTTTAAAGCCCCTTTAAAGTGTTAGGAGACCTCAAATGACATTCTCTTTCACATTATGATACAATAAAAGTGAAATATTTTGCCATCAAAATTTTGGCAAATTGGGGGCTCCCAACACTTTAAAGGGACTTATAATAGAGCTTATAATAGAGCTGGCTAGTAAAGTGTGTACAAAAATCCCTGAATTATTTTGAACTAGTAATAATACTAATGATAATAGTGATATTATGTAGGATACTATCCAACCCACTCCAATCTGGGAATTATGGAGCGACAATATCTAGTTGCCTAATCAAAGGAGTTGATAAGACTGCAAAACTAATAAATGTAACAAATTTAACTCCCAGAAATGAATCATGAATAGGATATTAATACTGCCATGTGCCTCGTATCAAAGTCATTCTCATGATTTTATTCCTGTTTTCCAGGAATATCTTGTTCAACGATGAGAAGCCGGATAAAGACAACACCAAGACAACCATGTGGGTTCATGATCCTGTAGCACTACTCAGTATCCAGAACCTACAGATGATGACCTCTGAAGCAAACGTCAATGGTAAGAGTTCAACATCTTTTCAATATGACAGGACAAACCCGCTGTGGGTTTTTAATGATGACGTAAAGTGTAGTACATTTCATATTTTTCTGTACAAGTAGGGTTCATAAGTAACAGAACTCATTGAATAAACGCAGGACACTTGTTGTGCACAGTTGCCGTTCATTTACACGTAATAAACCCCACATCACCAGCCTTACTGCATCATATCTGAATGAGCCTTTATACACAGCACTGCTGCTGATAAAGTCTAATTCAAGCTACTACTGAGGCAGTTCATGAAGCTCACAAAAGTAGACTGATATGTTATGTGTTTGTCACTAATTAAAGACTGAAATAAATCACTGTGCACAAAGATATCTGACATGAAGTGTCTATCTTTAGTCACTTGTCTGTCGCCCTCTATCTAAATAGGCAGTACAGTGTTATAAAACAAGATATTGTCATATGATATATACCGGTACCGGTATATATATATATATATTTTTTTTTGGGGGGGGGGGGGGGGGGGGTCCAGAAGCTTTAGGGGATGGTCATGTTTGAGCAATAGATGTAACTATAACTATATTCAATATGATAACTATCTAGAGTTATTGTTCCCAAATAGGTCTGCTGAAGTTAATGTGGAATATGTATTGGATATTGGTATATTGATATCTTTTTCTCATATTTTTCGGGAGACCAATGCGAGAATGATTTATAGTTTATAGTTATCATTATCAGTAATATGGGTTCAGCCCTTTAATCCAGCTTGCATCTAGATCATTCAAGAGTTTTTCAATTTGAAAAGTGAATACTGTATCTATATAGAGTATCATATGGATGTAGTTTCATATCTTGGGATCAAAGGTGAAATGGTCAATGCTCATTGCAAGTATATTATAAATATTATTAAATTTTTGGTGTCACCTGTGCCAGGGAGGCACACAGTGTACTTAATTGCTGTAACTCTTGGGTCTCTCCTCCCGGTATAACTGATTGGGGATGTGCAGGTGGACCACTACACAACGTTCCCCCCCCCCCCCCTACTCTTTAATAGAGACTAGAGAGCAGTGGATTCTTAACCTATACGGGGCCTCCATTTAATGTTGTTTCCGAGGGATGAAGTGTTTTCCATTGTAATATAGCCTGCGTCTATGAAACAGGGGAGTGACACATTAAATCTAAACGCAGGCTTCAGTCATCTGCCTGGATTAGAACCCATATTGAATATGTGGAAGCCGTTTACAGGGGCAGATTCATTTATACAACGTTTTGTCTAATTTGGGGGTCTAGATCTCTCTTTAATTGCTTATGTGATTACAATTTAAAATAATTTCATCATACACAAGTAGATGTATTTACACAAATGTACTATTAGCACAGTTTCACACAACTAATGCTTCCACATTATTTTCCTCTGCACTCATTTTGAATGACTTCACTGGAAATGTGGTGAGTGGAGGAGTCTAGTTGAGAGGAGTGCATCATTACCTCAGTGTTTGCTGCATTGTGATCTGTCATGCCACCCCCTTGCTTGTTTATGCCTTCCCTTTGCATTTTATATCACATATTTTGTCACCCTTAGTAACATCAAATGCTTCTTTAATACATGAATGTTGATTTATCGATTTTTTTTAAAAACATTTTTTGAAAGGCTTTCAAAAAATGTTAAAAAAAGACGATCCACCTTTTTTTTTAAAGAAAAGAAAAATTATATTTTACTCATGTGATATGTAGAAATCCATCTTTTCTTGCCATGCCAAAAAATATGTGTATCTATTTGAAATTAAACTCGTAAAGAAAAAAGAATTGTTGAATGATCTACTTTAGGATTTCATTTTATAGTGCATCATTAAGCCCTCACTTATCTACTTCATGTAAACAAAAATAGTGTTATAAATGTTACTTCCAGTTTTTCATGTCATTTTATTTACCCATTGTGCTGCTGTTCTCAGTGCATGTTATTTCCAGTGATGTTTGTATTTTTTTGTGCATTTCACTTGCCCAAGCAACTTTACATTTTTTTTTAATTCAGCATGATTTTTGGACATTATCTCCCTGCATATTTCATGACCATCATTCAAGATAATCCACTAGAATGTTATCTTTTTTGCAGGTCATGTGATCCCTAAAGCTGTGACCATTCTCTACAAGTACATTGATGAGATGAGAGAGGTTACAATGACAGTCCCAGACGATTCATCCAGGAAACAGTCCATTGCTTGGATTGTTGCCTTACAGAAGGTATACTAGCTGCTGTTCTACGAGAAATGCTCTGGCGAAAATCGCTCTGCCGTCAGTTTTAGTACTAATTGTATTTGTATCCTCAACCCTTGATTCAAACTGTTCATTGCCTAAGCTGTTATTAAATCCTGAAACAAAAGTTAAGACAGCATTTTGACATAAAACTAAAATGTGAAGAGAAGATAACTGATTACCAGTAAATTTTTTGAATTTCAAGATGTTGTATTATATGGAAAATTGTTGTGCACATACAGGTACTTGAAATGGTAGCATTTACTGTATTCATTATGATATATGACTGTTATACTGTACAGCAGAAGACATTGTGTTACACTTTCACTAGGGTTTAACTGGTTGTACAGAAATTGATCTTTCAGAAAAATAAATTTGTGACATTTCCTTGAATCTGTTGTCTTAATGCTGAATACCTGTTGAACAAATTTATCAGGGTGGTTTAAATTATGAGGAATAAGTTCTATGACACATCCAAAAGTTTTAATTTCTTTATTTGAGACACCTTCCCAGACTTGTATTTGCAGCTGACTTCTGTCTGCCAGTAAACGTCTGAAAAAGGTGTCTGATTCATAGATATTTGAAACTATCACAGGCCTTTTGGATGCATCCTAGAACTTATTCTGAATACATTATTGAAAATTTATTTTTTGAATAAATTTGACGATTGTGATTGTTTGATCAACAGGCTTATAAACTTCTGAATGAAGCCAAGGATAGACAAGAGCTCCCAAGCCCTTAAGAAGACCAATGGCCATCGTCCCCCAACCACAGGAACTTTTGTGCCACTCATCCCTGCAAGAACATCAACTGTAAATATAAACTCTATAGATTATTGCAGAGCGTTGCATTGCAGCAAAGAGACAATCTTGATTTTGTAGACCATTTTCACCTGTGTCACTTTCAGAAACAGACCTACAAGAATTATTGGAAACAGTTTGTTGAATGGTGAACCTTTTTTGTACACAGTTACAGGATACTGCAGAGCTACAAATATGATGATGGTTGTTAGAGAAGTGATTGGACACCATTCCATTTCTGTCTTGCATCGTACCCCTATATCAGTGTTTCTGAATGGTGAACCCTTTACAAAACACTGATGCAGGATATTGCAAAGAGCTGTACTATGATGATGCAGTTAGATGAGTGATTGGACACCATTCTGTTCTTGTTTTTGTCATGAAGGCTTGTGTCTAATGGAAGGTACATGTGGACATGGAATATTAGTTTGATACCTATACTGTAGATATGTTGTCTCGATATTCAACAAAGATAGCAGGATCAAGGTTTTCATTTTGTTCAGGACTCTTTGACACTTGTTGATTCTTGGCCCTCAGTAAAAAAAAAAAAAAAGAAGCTAATTATCAGTGTAAACAATGTCTGGAGTGAAGAAAATATATATTTAGGTTAAATACTATTACATTAAACAACTCAGTAGTAGATATTTATATATAAGATACCAATGCTACACGACTAAAAGTCATAACCGGCACTGGAATAATAATAAATTGTAAAATGTAGATTTCCATGTTAATGTAGTACATGTTAATTTTGTCCAACTTTGGCCAGATCTAACAATGCGTACGAATGTGAATGTGAAAGCTCAATGTCCCAGCTTTTTGTAGAGTTCGTAAAACAAACAGAATTTACGTTTGTGGCTTTTGATAGGATTTTATAGAGTACTTTATGCATTTCATGCGATACAATCCTGATATTATAGAGAGAGAGAGAGAGAGGACCTACATGTATTGTATTAGTATATTCTAAATTTCATAGTGAAGTACTTCAAATAATACATGAAGCTGGTTGCTGTCATCTAGTCAATATTCTGTGAACAAATACAAGGAGTGTAAAATCAAAATAAATACTTTTTTGACATATTTGTACCTGTGAATCTCTAGTGTAAAAAGTAGATTAATATTCAGGCTCTTTCATTTTACATCGGCTTTGAGCATGCTTTTGTGGAGCAGACTTGATTTTGTTTGTGTAAACTGCGATGGGGGCTTCATACAATTCCAAGCTTTTTTAGCAGTAGGCCTGTCATGATTATATTTCTCTTTGTATATAAGATGAATTATGATGAACAAGGAGCTCTATGGAATCAGAAAAAATGGATCAACTACCATACCATAAATCTAGGTTTTTTATGACTGAAACTTTGTGATAAATTTAGTTTTTAATAGAGATGAAAAGTGACCCTAGGATTTATTGGTTTTGTTGGTGATGTTTCATGTTGATAGATGTCCATGGGTCAGTACCGGTAATAGAGTTTTCACATCCTTTACTCTGCTCCTCCTACCCGTTAGTATTAAAAATGATCAAAAGATTATCACACTTTCTTATATTATTAGGGAAGATCATTATGTTATTTTTTATTTGTATACAGATCATCCATGTTATAATTAAAATAATGAAGAATATATAATGTTGTAAATAAGAAATATATGGTAGGCCTATGGCCTGCTCAGAATAGAATATGTGTCGTTCTAAAATGCGTCTACCAGTAAATTGTTGACATCATCTTGTCCTACTTTATACATTTAAATGACAGTTAAATATATGGGAATAAAAATTTTCATTTTGACTTCTCTGAGCCTCCCCAACAGAAATAGTTCTGTAGGAACAAATCCTTTGAGTGAGAAATTTGTATTTAAATCTTTATTTCCCTTGATAATAAGAATTGTACTTTTGCTATTTTCTAAATTCCCCTAATTTTTTGCATGATCAACAACTATACACTACTGCCAATTGCCCTGTGTACATCTACCAATTCCGAAAGAACTTGAAATACCGTTTTTTGAAGGAATTATGAAATCAAGGAAGTTTATTTCCTTTCTCATATTGCTTTGTTGATTAGATACCCTGTAGTTGTATATGTATCCGGTTAAGATGTGTTTTCTTGAATATCACTATTAGCTAAATGTAAATACATGTACATGTAGGTTATAAATATGACTATGAAATACCTGTACATACAATTTATGATATAATTATTATATGCTATTTTTGAATGTTTTCAAATTTTCATTATTTTGGTAATGTTTTGAAAAATAGAGCATGCTTTATCACAAAAAGGAGGAAGATGGTGCACAATAATGCCTTATTTTTCAGTTTATTTTGTTCAATCGTGGCAATGTTTCTGTGTGCCTTTATAGAAATCTATAAAGTATAATTTGAATAGTAATCCCACATTTCTAGTTTCTTATTGTATTCACCAATCTATGTGACAACGATGAACTGCTGAATTTCCATTTTAGCTGCTATGCATTTGTTTTTTATATTCCCAGTAAACTGTTAAATGCTGTATCTTGTAAACACAATGGTTTATATATATATATGTACACAGTATTTTTCTTTAAATTTTTTATTCAAGCTCAGATTGATTTCTGTTTTTAACTTTGTAGTACATGTACATGTAGGGTCAAATCAAACAACAGAGTAGAACAGACGGTAAATGGCAATACATGTATAAGACAAACTCTCTATTATATATTGGTTTGGAGCTATCATGTATGGAACTACATTTATTGTTAAATATATGCAGCATTATGACTGCTTGATTGCACCAGTGTAATCCTTTTGTTCTATAGTTTTGCATATAAATGTAAAATGTAAAATGTATTAGTATCATGAATGCACTTTGGCTCATTTAAAGTCTGGTCATGCGCGAATATTGCTCAACTGTGAAATTAGCATCTCAAATTAAACAGTGGGATAGAGGAAACAGTGTATTGTTTTTATATATTAACTTTAACATACTACTTTAGAAAAACAAAAATGTACTTGAGAAGTTCAGTGATTGAAGTCCACGTTAAACTGGCTCACTAATTCAACTATTGCCATTCTAGATGTCAGTTATTTCATAAGGATTTGTAGTACATGTACATGTAGGATCAAATCAAACAACAGATGATAAACAGCAATACATGTATAAGACAAACTCTATATTATATATTGGTTTGAAGCTGTCATGTATGGAAGTACACCTAGAAAATTGCTAATTATTTTTAAAATTATCTATGAACAGTAAATTATTATACATCTTATGAAAGAGTGTTTTATCCCAAATCATTTGGTATCACTTTTGTGTGGTATGTAATCATGCTTGGATGAACAGGAGGCATTGTTTGCGAGAGTGCAAAAATCGACTTGCGTCCAAGTGATGCCTACTGTATGTATTATGTTGGGATTAGCGGAGTGAGAGAATGAATTGAATGTATCAAATGAAATGCATTGCATATGCTTTTTGCAGAAGCAAAGTCACACACACACAAACACGTGCCCACAAAATGTTTGTTGATATTTGATATTTGATATGTGTTGCATGATCAATTTTGTTAGGGATGTTATTTGGATCTGCAAAGACCGAATTAATACCCAAATCCCAATTGTTTTATTCAAACATCACATAAGCAACTTTGGCGCAAGTCCAATTTTGCACTCTTGCAAACAATGCCTCCTGTTCATCCAAGCATGAACACATACCACACAAAAGTGATACCAAATGATTTGGGATAAAACACTCTTTCATACGATGTATAATAATTTACTGTTTATAGATGATTTTAAAAATAATTAGCAATTTTCTAGGTGTAAACTTTTTTTTGACTCGCACTGCCGTATGCAGCATTATGACTGCTTGATTGCACCAGTGTAATCCTTTTGTTCTATAGGTTTGCATATCTAAAATCATTTATCATGAATGCACTTCGGCTCATTTAAAGTCTGGTCATGCGTGCATATAATTGCTCAACTGTGAAATTAGTAATAGTATCTCAAATTAAACAGTGGGATAGAGGAAACGGTGTATTGTTTTCATATATTAACTTTAGTTTAACATTTTAACATTATTTTCTGCTAAAGTATTTAACTGAGATGTATTTATTTGGATTCTAGCATGGGCAGTTTATACAGAGGTCACAAACATTTGTGTGATATGTGTATAAATTTCCATCTTCCAACTTTAAATCACGCTACACAACTGACATTATCTTTCCCAGATTTAGTTTAGATGTACTATTTAATATTGTAAACGGGCTTTTTCTGTGCTGAAATTCTTTTTTTAATCATGCTCGCAATGTTTCAGGTAAACTGATCATCATCTAATTTGAAATGAGTGTGTTATTGCCCGAGGAAGCACTAGTAGTGTTTGCCAAAAGATGTTGACAATGTCACCAGAAACAGAGCATTGTTAAAACTTCATTTCATGTGAATATCAGTAATACACTTTATATATTTTATACACACTGGTTTCATACAGGGATTGTGTTAAAACATACCGGTATGTGCAATGATTATATCTCGGGTGCATATATGATTGGAAAATTTTCTTTAGAGAAAATAGAAACTGATGACCTTGTTTACTACAGATCATATGAACTTCTTGTGTTAGATCAACTGCAGCATCAAATTTCACAACTGTCATATATTTAATAGGACTTTGCTCAAAGTTTTTGTTTGTCTAATGTTCTGCTTCTATTCAACCAACTTAATGTCAAGGCAGACTTCCCCTTTAAAATGTTAAATAGTACTTTTAATCTAAGAATCTTGGTAATCACGTCGAGATGTCACTCACCTGTTTGGAAAGTGCCATAGACATCAATGTATAATCAACAACAATCTTGTGTTCATATCAGTAATATTATTCATGTTTTTATCCACGCTCTAATTGTAATCAAATTGTTGATCTTGTGGCTGTAATATAGTCATCTCATGAAATTGTAATGTCTCATAGTACTTTAATGTGAAAAATAAAAGTATCGATTGCCAAGCTAAATATTAAAAATGTTGTGTTCAGTGTTTTACTTCGTTGATCAGAATGATCATACACACTCTCACATGCAATTAGTTTTTTTTTCAGTCCTAGGTTAATACATTTAAGCCATTAACTACTGCATTTTCAAAGTCCATTAGGTTTAATACAGGGACCACTGGGTTCCAGTAGGCAAGTGGTTAATTGGTTATGATTTATTTGTTTCATTCAGCTGTTGTGTTTGACAACAACTCCATGAATGGAATCCAGCTTACTTTATAGTTATTGCTATGTTGGGCAAGCACTGAGCAAGTTTATGGTTTATAAATGCGCAGTGCCCTAAGGGGCTCTCTCAAGGAAGTGACACAAATAATAAATACATGTAGATATAACCACTTCTGCAATAAATTGAATTTTATTAAATATTTGATTTAAATGCAGCACATATATACAAGAATAGATGGATCTTGGATAGAGTGATTTTACAAACCAAAACAGGAGCAAAATTCAAGTTTGATTGTAATCCATTAATAGGTTCTCAAAAATATCATGATTACAAGCTATTTTTTATATACATTTATGACTCTTTGATCTTTGGTCTCATGACCCTAAAATCAAATTAGTTTATAGGCACAAAACATACATGACACAAGTTTGGCGGGAATCCATGGGTTCTTGAGATGAAAAAATACTGAGAACGGGACGAACGGACGGACAACCCAAAAACATAATGCCTCCGGCTACTTCTTTGCGGAGGCATGAAATGGCAGATATTACTCATTCTCTCCATTAAAAAAAAATTGTTATGTCCAGTGTTGAAAGCTGCATTAGAAACATATCAATTTTTTAGGAGAAAAATACTGTCTTCAACCTTTATTTTAACCACATTCTCAATTTAGCTAATACAAAAGAAAAGGATAGAGGAGATCAAATATCAGTAGTGTAGCACACAAGATTGCGTCTGGTTGATAGAAAGATCCAGAGAGTGGGGGTTGTATAAAACGAGATCAGACTTTAATCTTCAGAAAATATTACCCATTATAACCTTTTCTTGCTCCAAACATCACATTCTTCATGGCATATCTTGGGCAGGATTTTCCGCTGACAGCATGAGAAGGATTAATGTCTGCCAAAATGATGATGGTCTCTTAGCCGACATCATGCTGGACATTCTGATCCAGAGGCCTGTACTATACCAGACAGATCCCTGTTTGACAATCTTCAGCCTTTTAGGGCCTGATCCACATCTTGCAGGTCTTGGTCTTCCTGTCTCTTGACATGCTTCTGTTTGATGTTTGCATCCACCCTTGGAAGATCCTCTCTAGTCCTTACTGCTCTCTGAAATTAAGAAACAGAAAAAAAGACCTTTTAATTTCCATCCCATCCAAACTTTCTGTCGTGAAATTTTTAACATCATATATCTGTCAAACCTCTGAATGAAGTAAAGAGAACATGTTGTTTGCTGAGGGCTAAAGGAGCATATTTAGACATGTTTTTAGAAAAAAATGCAGGTTCATAAAAAAAGAAAGAAAAAAAGAAATGATAGGATGAATTGTTTCCAATATGCCTTTAAGGCCCTGCCTTATGTCCGGCCTTCAAACCCTGCCATATTTCAATGTACCCACAAGTCAATAAACCCACGCACGGATGGCTTAATGTGTCAACAATTAAAATGAATTGTAAACAAGAGTATCAAACATTTGATATCATCATTACTGCCTGGCTTGGGCCTGGGTCCTGGTCAAATATGAACACTAAAAATTAAAAAAGGCAACCAAGTAGTTTAAAATAGAATACATGTCATGATACTATACCAGGCAAATATTATTATTTCAATATTCTGAAGCCAATATGTATATTAAAAACATTATGGAATAATGCATTCATAAAATGCATTGCGTATATGTAACTAAATAATCACATGCATGTACGCAAAATATCTAAAGATTGTAATACATTAGTGTGATTCGTGCATTGTAATTGTAAAATGATTGTACCTTGTAACAAACCCAATGGAAACAGAATTGTTATGTATTACCATGGATCAATTAACATGAAATGAAATAAAAATGAAATAATCAGATTACTTTAGCACATTGATATCTGAAAAATCGGTAAGATTCAGATTTTCAAAATAATTATTTCATGGAATCAATAACCTGAATGTAGAAGGAATAAAAAGGCCTCCATCATCTACCCATAAATTACCATTACATAACTTCATGATGGTAAATACTCAAAATGTGGTTTTGGAATGTGAATTAAAACAAAAGGGTTTATGTTTGCTCTTTACTGTTACAATGGAATGTTACAATTTGTCCTAAAAAAAAAAAAATTAACCGCAACAAAGCTACCAGTAGGTATTTTGTATGATTTTGAAGGCAACATTTAGCAGGCATCTATCATTCATTGTTCAAAGGTGCATCAAGTTGATAGGTATTCTTTTTTGTAATCAAGCAAGTATAATTTCTTTAGAAAAATAGAAGTGATGGATACTTGTATCAAGTAACATGAATGATGTATTAATTGTCTCTTTGCAGTTCCAATTTGTTCCTGTGTTTTTTTCTACATCATACGGTAACATAGAAAAGTTTAAAAACAAACTGAGATAATTGCAGCTTTAATTTTCTTTAATAACTAAAAGTAGAAAAACAAAGCTGGTGAGCTAAACTTAGGCAACTATGAACTTCTCATTAAATTCAATAACTACTCAATCTAATGAAACTATGAACAAGAAGTAGACTGGAACTCCAATCAGGGAATTACCTTGCTGAGTCACATAACTAATATGAAGTACCGGTAAATGATTACCAAATTGGGTTAATGATCACCAAAATGTGGTTAAAAATTAAAAAAAAAGTGCAAAAACAAATTCCTTTGCATGCTTGAGTGCCAGTAAAAATAACAAATAACAAATCATTAACAACAGGCGCGGATCCAGGAATTTCTTGCCGGGAGGGGGGCGGGGAGTGGGGGGGGGGCACCGTGTGGGAAAGAGAACATATATATATATATTTGTCCCTGTTTTTCAGTATATTTTGGGCAAATTTAGGGCTGATTTTAACATATTTTTTTTGGCCGGGGGGCACGTGCCCACCCCCCCCCCCCCCCTGGATCCGCCACTGAACAAAATATGATTTGCAGAATTTTAGTGGAATGTAAACATAAGTTGAATCCTTTGTGTTTGCTAGGCTGAAGGCAGCATGCTGTGTATCACCTCTGATACCCTTCAAGGTACATCGGTCCTGTTTGGTAAGTCATCATTCTTTTGTTAATCATTATTGATCAGGCGCGTAGCCAGGGGGGGGCGGTGGGGGCAGTCGCCCCCCAAAAAAACGCCGGCCAAAAAAAAAAAAGAGAGAGAAACAGAAGAAAAAAAGGAAGAGGACGTAGGAAGAAAAGGGGAAAAGGAGTCGAGAACGGTACAACGAATCGTCTTCTTTCTCTAATAATTGAATGAAACGTCAAAGCTTCCGCGCTTCGAAACACCCCCTCTTAGAACTGAATACAGATAAGATTTAAGGGTCGGGAAAGGCACAATTAATGAATCGTCTTCTTTGTCTAATACGTCAAAGCTTCCGCGCTTCGCGCAGGAGAAGGATTGAAGACTGAATTCAGACAAGGATTAAGAGTCGAGAACGGTACTTCGAGTCGTCTTCTTTCTCTAATAAATTAATGAAACGTCAAAACTTCCGCGCAAGCGCGTGAGGGGGACTGAATACAGATAAGGATTAAGGGTCGAGAAAGGTACAACGAATCATCTTCTTTGTCTAATAATACGTCAAAGCTTCCGCGCTATGCGCAGGAGGGGCGGACTATGCGCAGGAGGGGCGGACTGAATTCAGACAAGGATTATGAGTCGAGAAAGGTACAAGAATCGTCTTCTTTCAAAGCTTCCAACTCCCCCCTCCCTGCACCCACCCCCCTAGGGAGCGCGCTACGCGCACTCTTTAAGTGATTCGCACGCTTTGCGTGCTCACTACCGCCCCCCCTAAAATAAAATCCTGGCTACGCACTTGTTATTGATTACTTTGAAGAAGAGAAATTAATAATTTTATTTGTCATCAAGCTTCCGTACAGATACAAGAATGTTAAAGAATTAAACAAACATTGATATCAAGTTGTCAAGTAACATCCTAAATTCATATTTGTAAGTGTAACAGATTTTTGTCAAGAACTAAGATCAAATCATTCACTTTTTTTTTTGTCTTTCAGTTATTCATAGCACTTGATATCAAGATGTATATCTATCTTCATCTTCATAAATGGACCATCAAGTAAGATGACATTTTTAGGAATAATTGATAGCAAAATGCTCTAAAGCAGAGCAGAAAAAAGAGCAATAGAAAATTGGTTACATTTTGAACAAATAAGATATATACTTTAAAAAAATGAACTTTGGAAACTTGAAATAATTAAATCTTTTGAGTTTTCACATTGAGAATATTGGCAATGTCACTGTGATGTATTGCTACTAAAATTACAATTTTAAAATATTTTTTTTATGCTGATCCGGGGCCAAGTTTCTTGAAACCATGATATCAAGTGAACATCCCATAGAATAGACATCCCATATAATGCACATAGAAATGGGCATTAATTCATGATTATATGGAATGTCCAACAGGTTAGACTTTTAATAAATACAACCCCAGGACCTTTTTTTATTTCAATTGAAGGAAAAGGCACAATATGCCATTAATAAGACACCATAGGTACAACCCAAAGAAAGAGATACTGTAATACACTGTAGGAGAGAAATGAAACTTTATATTTATGTGTACAACACATAAGAGTTCTTCTCAGTCATATATAAGTATTTGAGTAGATTTACATAGTTACCTGGTAGATCTAGTGATTACAGCTTTCAAAAAATAATAAACTTCTTATTATTCCATTCAATTTCTTCTCAACTTTAACCAACCTGTTCATCCAGCTCATCTGCTTATTTTTATTTTTCATCTAATTGTCCTTTAAATGAGAATTAAACGGGAAGTCCACCTTGATATTAAATTGGTTTTAATAGAAACAGACAAATGAGAGGAACAGGTGAGTGATGTGTGGGCAAAATCCAATTAAAAATAAGAACATTTTTAACTTGCGTCAATGCAAGCCAGTCAATGCAATCAATCAAACACAAATTGGGAACTCTGTGAGGTATTTTTTAACTAAAAAGAAAGAAAAAAATCAGAAATGTCAATTTTTGCCTGAAGAAAATTTCCAATAATACATGCACCCTATTTATTGCACATATGTTTTTATACACCCCATTTATGTAAAAAAATCTATTCCATCATCAATAACTAAGAAAATGAAAGTTTATGAAATTTTCTGTAAAGAACTATTTTAATTGGAGAGGACCTTGCAGATATCTCACAATGTTGCTAATTTGTGTTTCATTGATAAGCCTTTTTTTTATGCAAAAAAATTATAACTTCCTATTTTTGTTCTTCTTCCTTTATCAATACCAGCAAATGATCACTGTGGACTTCCTGTTTAATTCATTATTGCAGGCAACACAGATCTCTTTCAACGAAAGAGACAGGGAAGCATTTCAAAGAACCCATAAACTCTTCATTTACTTGGATAAATAGCTGAGGGTGATTGACTACTTCTTGCTAAATACATGAACTAACATCTACAAAAAAAATGCATTCTAAGCTTGGAATTTGATATTTATAACACGGAGGTGCTACCTAGACTTTCCTCTTACTGTGCCTAATCCTGGACTGTGTGGAAATCTGAGTGTCCTATATACTTTTATACTATATCCTTCATACTATTTGGCAACAGACTTCATCAAGAAATGGTTACAGATCAGACAGCGACTCAGTGAGTACACCAGGGATGTTTGCTGTATGTGTCAAGCATTATTTAAAGACCGTCAATACTACTGGGCCAGAAGGGATTAGACGACACAGCGAGGTCACTGACAGGTGGCTATCTCATTAACTCAGCTCTCAACTAACATAAGAAAAAGAGGCACCGATTGGGGAAGTTTTCTATATAGAGGGAGCAAGTAGCTACAAGTAGGACAGTGGGGCTTTAAAGCAGACTGTTCCAGTAAACTAACATTTCTTTTTCTGAAACAGCAAATCAAGATTGTTTCAGAAAAACTAGCTACCACTTGAACCAGGAGTGAAATCTATTCTACTCTACAAGGCCAAGGAGAAGGCTAAAAAAGAAGTGATCTTTGTTACAGGAGGAACACAATTTCAATATGAGAAGAGAGCAAAAGTCTTGAAAACATCATAACAGAGAGTTAGAGAGAGTGGTTGTTATTCTAACTGACTGCTAAGAAAGCATAAATGCTTGATAGTAAGCAACCAGAGGACCGACAGCTTTAGGTCCTCTCCGAGGGACCTTGTGATGAGGATTAATGCCTTACCAAAGGGCACAAGCGCATCGACTTGGAATGAAACCAACACCACAATCAAAGCTGTAAATCACTCAACAAAGCAGCTAATAACAAATTATTTTTGTCTAATTTAAACTACAATAGTTCTTATATGTACCTCTTTTAAAGCTTTTCAATGGATGATGGTTTGTATACATTTTTCAAGTTGTAAATAGGAAAGGCCACATGAAATAGATTCCAAGTTTCCTGTTCAGATCTGTTTGTGAAAGAGGAGGGGCCCTTTCAATTTTATTTTTATTTTTTCCCCTCTAATAAAATCAGCGAGATTGAAAATGTGCTCATTAATCAGCAAGTTACAAGAGCTTCTTTACAAATGTATAAAGGCTAGCACTTTCCTCCTTCTGATTACATTGATTGCATTGTCAACATGTAATTCTACAATACTGAATGTCATGGAGGGGGAAGGGGCTCAATTAAATTTCCCATATCCTTGTGACAGCACAAAAGTTACACTGCAACATGGATATGCAGCCCCATTTTATACTAATCCAGGAGCCATATCGCTCGCTCAGAATCAACTCCTTATAAATCAAAACAAGACTGACAATGGCAACTGTTCTATCATTCTCACGATTAATCCGGTCTCGAGACATGATCAAGGTACATATATTCTTACTGCTTACAAGAACGGTGATATGGTACCAGAGTATCCAAGAATCGGGTTGCGCGTTGACTACCCTCCCGGAAAGCCATCGTGCCACTCGAGTACAGAGTATATTGATCAGGACTGGGCCATGCTGCAATGTACAGCTTCAGCAGGTACGCTGCCGGGGCAGATTGTGTGTTACCAAAATGGCAGCAGAGTCCCCCCTTTGACTGTACCCTCGGTAAATACTGGGACGCTGTTTCAGAGTATGTTGGTTAAGTTAGCAGGTAGTGTGATCTGTTGTTCTTCTCTTGCTAAACACACTAAAGATAGGTGTGAGTGTATGGATTGCGGGTGGGACCCAGTTCTTAATGGGGCCATTGCCGACATCCCAGAGCCTTGTCCTTCTGTGTCACTCACAGAAAGTCCAACAACAATCTACAACCCAACAAAAGATAGAGAAACTTCTACCCTAACCTCTGACCTGATAACAGAACAATCACGAGAGACTATATATTTTTATTCCTCTACAAATTGTTCTCAAACCTGGGAACATGGTATCATTGGCACATTACTTGTCATAACCATCATTTTGAATTTACTGCTTATATACAGGAGCTTTAAAAAGCTACATACAAACTAACTCCGGGAAGCTCCAACACCGGCGCGCAGCGTCGGAGCTTCGGTCGAACTGTCGTGGTGGCTTCAACAAAAAAAAATGGGGCGACGTTATCTGCAAAAATCTGCAAAGGGAGTACTTACAATTTTTACATCATAGGGTGCACGAATCCTCAGGGCATAACAATGATCACTTGAATTCATAATTTGAAGAAGTCTTCGATGGGAAAAAAGGGTTTTTCAGAGCACTACCCAAACGACTCTTCCATGTTGCAGCGTCGATTCAAAATGGCGAAGAGACTGTACGCATGCGCGGCAGAGCCGCAGAAAGTATGAATATTCATGCTATCGAGTGCCGATCGCTCGAAATCGCTGAATATGCACGACTCGAACAAACAGAGTCCTTCTCAACCTCGTGCATATTCAGCGATTTCGAGCGATCGGCACTCGATAGCATGAATATTCATACTTTCTGCGGCTCTGCCGCGCATGCGTACAGTCTCTTCGCCATTTTGAATCGACGCTGCAACAAGGAAGAGTCGTTTGGGTAGTGCTCTGAAAAACCCTTTTTTCCCATCGAAGACTTCTTCAAATTATGAATTCAAGTGATCATTGTTATGCCCTGAGGATTCGTGCACCCTATGATGTAAAAATTGTAAGTACTCCCTTTGCAGATTTTAACGATAACGTCGCCCCATTTTTTTTTGTCGAAGCCACCACGACAGTTCGACCGAAGCTCCGACGCTGCGCGCCGGTGTTGGAGCTTCCCGGTGTTACATACAAACAAGAGAATGGAGTGTTCACCCCAAACAATGAAAGATAAAAAGTGTTCAGCAGAAGAAACTAAATTTTTCAGATTGAGCTCGCGAGTTTAATGAACTGCATAAAATTTCATGAATTTAAGGGCAATTAAACCTTTGTTAGAAGCTCATTTGTATGAAAACAGAAAAGTAAGAGAAACAGAATGGCAAACGTTTGAATTAAAGCAGGCCAATAATAAGAGACTTATGAATGTTTGAAATATGAGATCACTTAATCTATGAAAATCTCAAATTGGCAATTCGGTCAATGTATTGTGAGGTACAAATGTAGTCATGGACAACTCTGCCCTTTGTTGTGTACCAGTAAAAATTTCAGTTTTCAAAATATATTATGGAAAGCATATTAGTATGGGACTTGGGTCTTCTAAAAATTAAAGACCCCCCTAACTCCTGAGTCATACTTTTTGGCAAATTGACATTAGTAATGAGTATAATGCATCATAGAAGTATAAGACTCTAAACAGAAGATGTTAAACCATTTCATACCAACTAATTTTAAAAATATGTTAAAATAATATAAATTGCAGTCTTGCAGGTGCATACAAATTAGATTTTTAAAAGGGTATGACAACAAGAGGAAAAGAAAGGAAGAGAAAAGTGGGGGGGGGGGGGGGGATTTAAAGCTACTGTTTGCTTCTGTTAAATCTTTAGGTAACTAAACAGGCCTTTTGTAACCTTTTATTCTGCCCTTTAAAAGTTATCCTAGATAGCTCCAGGAATGGTACAATGACTTTATGTAGTACATACACACCCATGTAAAAGTTGCACATGAATTGACATAAAATTTGCATTTTCTATTACATTTTATTACAATTTGATTACTTTTTCTGGACAAAATAAGAGCTACATAATCGATGTACATTACTGGTTTAATCAGTTTTAGAGAGAACTATAAAACACTGTTCATATTTCCATGTTGAATGTTGTATACATGTATTTTATATTATACTAATTCAAAACATATTTATTTATCAATATCTATCTAGCACAAATGATACCTCCAAAAGTACTCATTACATCATACTAAAACAAAAGTATATTATGCAAAGTATATGGTTGTCACTCAATGTGCATTACTGGTTTAATCAGTTTTAGAGAACTATAAAACACTATCAATATTTCCATGTTGGATATTGTGTACATGTATTTTCTATTATACTATTTCAAAACATATTTATTTGTCAATATCTATGTATGTAATGTAATATCTATCATTATGTGTAGCACAAATCATACCTCTAAAAGTACTCATTACGTCATACTAAAACAAAGTACATTATGCAAAGTATATGGTTGTCAATGAGAATTATCATACTATCAATAATGTGGAAGAATATGCAAATTGGATGAAATTAGTGGATTTTTTTTGTAACCAAAAGTATGACAGCATAATCATGAATATGAAAATAGATCTCTTTGTGTAGTGATTTAAATTGCAATAAATCTTTCATTCCATGTTAGTATTAGACATACAGCAGTACTGTTTGAAATATAATGGCACATTTCAAAATCTCAAAAAGCATGAAATTTTGTTTTTCATTCATTGTGTAGACTGTGAGAGAACATGTTATCTGCCAAGAGGCCCAAATGAGTATGGTACACACAGATTTCCTTACTAAAGACTTTACAACCTTCTTGCTCTCAGCAGATACTATATCAGTCATTATCTACATCATATCAGTTTACCAGGTGACATACTGTCTCTTCTCTCTTTGTGTCCCTTTCTTCTTTCTCCCTTCATCTACACATCTATCAAACTACTTTTCCATTTCTAGCTTCATACCTACCAAAACTAATTTTATTCTTCCATTTGCACATCTATCTACACCCATTTCCCAATTGCCATGGGTCCCTTTTAATACGAAAAAAAATGGATTCCTTTTTTTCTTTGTTTATTCATTTTGATAGAATAATAGTTATTTCATGGAATAAAAAGTTTGACACTGGGTGCCTGATAAACCAGTTTGACAATGTCCTGTTTTATGTGCATACATGTCTGTGACAGGATTGTTTTGAAGAGCAAAGTTGTTCTTCATATTGGCAACATTAAAGTTTTTTCTTTCATTGCTACGTCGACCATTGTTCTAATAAAATGTAATGTCTTTAAGAACAATATCTATGGGTACAGACTTTGTCAAAAAAATTAGAAAATTGCCAATTCTGATCGAAAATAATGATTCAGAACTTCTCAATGTGTTGCCAACTTAAGGATTAGAAAACTTATTTTCCTTAAAAAAATTCCTAGCATCAAATGCAATATGGCCATGCAAGAAAAATGAATGCAGTGTATGCAGAAATTTTGCGCTTTCTACTCATGCATCTGGTATCTTTTGTAGGGCTCTGAATCAAAATCTTTGAGCCAAACCACGAAATGTGGAATGATTGTCCCAAAAGGGTTAACTTAGTCCATCTTTATGAAGATGAGCTTCAGTCTTTAAACTCACCTCAATCTTATTGACCAGCTCCACATCCCACTTGTGTACCACAAAGTTGGTGACATGACCGCTCCCCTGGCTCCCGACGCGCCCCACCCTCCCGGCCCGGTGGATGTAGTCCGACATGAAGGGAGGGAAGTCAAAGTTCACCACATGCTGGACCTGTTGGTAAACAAACAACAACAGAGGGGTGTTCACAAAGATCCTAAGTCGAACTTAACTCTAAGTTAGACTTAACAATTATGGAAAGCCGTTAGCATCTATGAAAATATTTTGTAAAAGTTATTTTAAAAGGCATAAAATGCTAATTCAAATCATTCATATTTTTTTCATCAAGGAGATTTCATGTTCTTGATGTGGAATTTATGAAAAGTCTAAAATTTTGAAATTTTGCTTTTGAATATATTTCATTTTAAGGCTACAAATGGCTCTCCATAATATCTAACTCCAACTTAGAGTTAAGATCAACTTCTGTGAATCAGTATGGAGATTTACTTGTACAGTACAACATGGTTATCCCATCAAAACAGTCTGAAAGTTGGGCAGCACCAGATCTGTAAAATGGTTGGGAGGGGGGAGGGGGGTGAGTGTGGGGGGGGGGGGGGGCACAGGTCACACAAATCTCTGACAAGTTGGAAAAAGGGAACACTGGCATAACATGGCCTATTGATTTAAAAATCAAAATTTATTTGGTCATGGGAATGAAAATGAGAAAGTAATTCCATAGTAGAAATCTGTGTATTTTCATTGTGGTTATTTGTACAGAGTAAAGAGGTTGATACATGTATTTGGCACCTCCTAAGTCGGAGGACAAAATGTATGCACAAAGGCAGTGTTCAGGTTCAGCTAAACCTTGCCTAAAGTTAGGCAGCATTCACGATGGCCTATATGTTCACATGAGAAATACATTGCATACAGTTAACTCTGCATAAGTCAAATCTGTTGGGACCACTCAAAATACACTTTAAAATTTGACTTAGAAGTGTAAATAACACAAATTTTGCATATAGTTTGGTAAAAAACTTTGATTTGACTTGGGGGAAATTTGACTTGTGCGACTTCAACTTATGCAGAGCTAACCAGAGTTGAATGTAATAATAATAACAATACATTGTATTTCTAGAGCGCTCAATACAATGTTTCAAAGCGCTTTACAAAAAATATGGCGATTCTCAGATAATAGTACATTCAATCAAGTATCATATTTACAAACTAGAATTAATATATATACAAATCAACCTACATTAGTTAAAAATACAGAAAGCACAGATACATCCAGTCAATACATTAAAATACAATAGAATACAATTAATTTTAGGCCAAAACATTACAAAGTCAAATTAAGGCAATTACATTACATGTACCATGAATAACAAGATGTATTTGATTGCTGTGACATACCTGAACTGTATCCACTCCTCTTGAAGCTATATCTGAACAGACCAAGATGTGGGCTTCACCTGATTTGAATGCTTCCATTACTCCACTACGAGACTGGATGAATGATTTAAGACAGTAAAAGATGATTGCAAATAATTTTATCAGTCACTTGGTAGTCCCAATGGACAGACGCTATTCACTCAACAATTTTCATAGTGACTTATCAAATGTTAAAGCAACAAAAACATACAAAACAGAGAGACTCCAATAAACACTATATCATGTGTTATGACTAACAGAGAATTGTGTTTGAAACAGAGTCACTTGGATAGGAAATAAATTGTAGTTTACATGCAGTTGATAGTATGACAAAATGTGTGTTTTGAAGCAGGTCTGTCCCTAAAAATCTGAAATAATTTTGTCATAACCTCTTCATCTATTTACAGTAGTTTTTCTGTAAATGCATGTGATTTCCCCAATACAGTTATATTTCCAGATAACGATGGTTTAATGAGATTTATTAATTTGATCTATGAATATGAATATTGTAGATTTAAAACTAAAAAGAGGAAAATATCAATTTATCAGTAAAGACCCTAACTGCAAAATAACACACTTTGAAATATTCCACCATTTTTAATTGTTTTTGATGAAGTTACATCACATGGTGACACTAATAATGCCTTGGGAACCATTTTTGTTGGTGTGGGAAACAAAAATCAGTATTCATACCTTGCCACCCATTTTAGAGTGTAGTCTGAGAGCTGGTATGCCATTCTCTGTGAGGATGTGAGCCAACCAATCACAGGTGGAAGCCATGTTACAGAATACCATGGTGGGTACACGTCTCTTCTGTTCTCTTTTCACCAGCTCAAGAATCTTGACTGTAGAGATTATGATAAAGAGAATAAGTATACCGTAATCCACTTTTAGTATATATCACAAATCACATTACCCGGTATGCTATATTGCCTCTCGTCACTTCCAAAGTGCTTTGAAAATTGATATGCTGGTTTAAGCATCAGTAACTGTAATGGATGATGATGATGATGATGATTCACAGCATTTATAAGGCGCCATATATCTCTTTAAAAAAAACATGCAAAGGCGCGAGAAAGAGAGAGAGAGAGAGAGAGAGAGAGGGGGGGGAGAGAGAGGGAGCAGATATGAGAGTTGAAGTGGAGGTAGGGAGAGAAAGGGAAAGAAAATAAGAGGGAGGAAGGAGGTAGATGTATTGCAGAGAAGAGTGAGGAGGGTAAGAATATAAGATGAAAGAAATGAAATGAAGAGAAAATTTTCGTGAAAATTGTTATGAATCAATGTTGGCTCTCTAACCTTGAAGCAGTGATCATAATGATACAAAATTAACATCAGTGGTAGGACATATTTGAATAAATTTCCTACATTTACTTTTCTACAAATATATAAATGAAATTTTATTAAAAGAATCAGTAGCAAAATCAAATTCAAATTAGATCAAATTTAAAATCAAAATCACATCAATATCAAAATCAAAGGTCAAATCAAAGTTCAAATCAAAGTAGAAATAACAGTGAAAAGAGAAATAAAAATAAGAATAAGAATTGAAAAAATAAGATTGAGAAAAAAAATTAACCCCCCAAAAATAAATAAATAACATTCAAACTCAAATGAAAATGAAAAATCAAATTCAAAATAAAAATAAAAATAAAATTCCAAATCAATGACATACGTGCTTTGTCCTCTGAGTGCAGCCTTAGGAACTTCTGATGTACATGAGGCATGATACGATGAACATGAGGGGTAGAAATCACCTCTAGATTCTCAGGCTATAATAAAAGCATGTTAAATAGTAAATAAATCACAAATTGATATACACAGAAATTATAGCAAAGATGCATAATAGTTAGTTTATAAACAAATATGATACATGTTTCACATTTTCTCTTAGTTTATATCAGTCTTTTTGTACAATTGGTATTTCATAACATTAGTTTAAATTGTTTTATTACAATATCTAACAAAACTAACATCATTTCTGTTAATTAAACAAAATCTAATTTAACACCCCATAAGACTCTACCATGGTATTGTAGTGTTACACACTATTTCAACATGCATCAGGCTGGAGAAAAACATATACACCTGTATATTCATTTCAATACCTGCTTCTCCCCCCCCCCCCCCCTTCCTTCCATACCCAAAATTAAAAAAATATAATTCATGAAATTTTATAGCTACCGTAATTAACGGTGTATTAACCGCACCTTTTTGCCGCCAAAAAAAAATTCAAAGTCAGGGGTGCGGTTTATACACGGTACACAAAAAAAAAAAAAAAAAAAAAAAAATAAGTTTCGATTTATGCCCCTCCACCTGGCGCTATGCCTGGCAATGTCTCCCAGCTCAATAATCGGTGTGTTGACTAGAACCAGAACAACACTCAAATTTGTCTGTCATCTTGGTTTGAAAGTAATCTTTCTGATAGATTTCAATATGTAGTTTATAATAATAATTCCTCCAATTTTTCTTCTATTACACGGCGTACCACAAGGTTCTATCCTAGGTCCTCTGTTTTTTAAGTCGGCAAAAAAAAAGTTTATTATCCTTACCTTGCACTGGCAAGGAATTTAAATTAAATTTCTATCATCACAGAATACAGTAGTGTGAATAAATTCCATACAATATCGCCACTCCATTAAACTTCAAGCACTTTTTTTCTTTCTTTTCAGACCATATTATCTTGCCGAAAGTAAAAAAAAGGCATGAACTCAAATCACTTAATAAACACAGAGCCAATGCCCTTCTAGCTCTCCACAAACATTTGTTTTCAAACAATATGTTTTCAAACAATTTTGTCTTCCTCAAATGTATAAATTACTGTTAAGGTTTGTTTATTACAAATGTAACTTTGTTTTGTATGCATTTTACATTGTATTTGCTTTTATGTATTGTATTTTGTTGGAAATGAAAAATAAAAATGAAATGAAAATGAATGAAAATGTTATTATTTTATCAGCAGATGGATAGAAGTGTCAATTACTCACAGGAATGATTTCAGCCAGGATGTTGGTAGCCTTGCGTGGCATGGTGGCCCCTACCATTGTCAGCTGAGCCTCTCCAGGAGCCGTCACCTTACAAGCTTTCCCTTCTCCAACCTGACAGTGAGGACAGCAAAAAAGAATTCATGAATTTACAATCATTCATACAAAATGGTTTATTAAGATACTTTCATTGCGGAAAAGCCGAATTGCGAAAAATTACAATGAAAACTGATACGAGGAGACAAAAGCTGTCCCAACATGGACAGAGAGAGCAGAGAAATAAAGATGAAAGGAAAGAGTTAAAAACTAGGATGGTATAGAGGGAAGAAAGAGAGAAGGAGAAGAGTAGCGGAACATAAAACAAAATGGATGCAGTTATTTATCATTTCAGACCAAATTAGATTACACATTGACAGTTCTATGTAGATGCAAAATAAATGCTTTTAAACAGTGGATGGAAAAACCAGTTTCTGTACAAAAAAGTATCAACCATTTTAACAGGTATCATTGGCCAATTTAGGTGGGGGGGGGGCACATCCAGCTCATGTCCCTCCCTTTTGAACGAACGAGACATACCGCGAGCACACAAACAAAAAAATGTGCCTGGGACCGGCTCTTGACTCATATTAACCTGTTTGAGAATCTTGAGTACCGTATTTGCCGGCGTAAAGGCCGCACCCCCGATTTTGATATTTAAAAAAAAAAAAAAAAAAAAAAAAAAATTTTTTTTTTTTTTTTTTTTTTGGTTGTTGTTGTTGTTTTGTTGTCGAAAACCCACGCGGGGAAGGACCTTCATTTAACATCGAGGTGCAGTTAAAGGCGCTGATTTGTGCTTGTAAACTTGTCACAAAATAATAGTAACAATGTCGTTTTTAGAAGAATGTGTAAGATCATTAATGTGAATTAAAAACAAAAGAGTACTAGGTCCTAGGATAGTACCTTGTGGAACACCATTTGTTCTATAAAAAAAATTGAGGAATTATTATTATAAACTACATATTGAGATCTATTAGAAAGATTAGTTTCAAACCAAGATGACAGACAAATTTTAGTGTTGTTGTAGTTTCCGAGTGGTGAGTCAACACTGATTACTGAGCTGGGAGACATTGCCAGGCATAGCGCCATAAATCAAAACTAAAAAAAAAAAAAAAAAAAAAAAAAAAAATCTTTTTTTTACTCTTTCGCCGCATAGGCCGCACCCCGACTTTTTGATATTTTTTCTTCCAAAAATACTGCGGCCTATACGCCGGCAAATACGGTATCTGTTCTATTGAGCAATCATGCAGCATAATAAAAATTATAATAACAATAACTGAATTTATATAGCAGCTTTTCTAGAGGATACAAGGTGTTGTCTCTAACTCTCAGGACATATTAAGAAGAATTGTAGAGGTAATTATTCAGATTCTTTTTTTTTTGGGGGGGGGGGGGTAGGGGAGAAGTCAGTCAAATAAAGTATCTGATTCATTAATCACTATGTGAGATACAGAACTCAGGCTGTTCCATCTTGGTATCAAATAAGCCTGGAGGAGTCTGATTAAAAGTTTAGGGTTATCTTTTGACCTGTCTTGCTGAAAATAGAATCTATCACTACTTCATCAATACTCACACTGACCAGTTATAAAATATACAATTACAGATATACAGATTCTAGCCTGCTACAAAAAAAGACAAAACATCATGGAGGAGTCTCCCCCCCCCCCTCCCGCCCCATCTTATAAGTTAGAGTTTAGGTTTATCTTTCCACCTGTCCTAAAGAAAATTGAATAAACCACTACTTCCTTTCCACTCACATTGATCCGTTTCAGAATCTTGAGGGTCTGTTCTATGAAGCTATCATCCAGCATGGTGTCTGATTCATCGATCACTATATGAGATACGCAGTCCAAGCTGCCATAACCTGGTGAAGAGATGGAATGAAGAACAAAGGCTGTGAACTCACCATCAGTAGACATACCATTCAAAGAGGTGCCTGATTTGGTACAATATAACACACATTTTCCATACACCCAAAGGTAGAGTCGCGCCATTAAATAGTGAAAGAAAACTGTCTACAGGATATGAGAAACGTTAATTGTGTAGTGTATAATAAATTTGGTGTTTGTAAGGTTTTGGAACAACCAACTATGAACAAATCATGTTCAAAATTACATACATTGAAAAGCACTGCACACATATTATACAGGTATATGGGACTGTACAAACACGTGGCATTAAAATTTGGCCAAAGTCACACCTCTTTCTAGACATATTTGAAATATGAATTGCATTTCAATAGCAATTCTTTTTTTGTCATCTTGTTAGTGCAACATTCTTCAATTTGCAAATGAAATTAATGAAAAAGTTCATTACTTATTTTTCATCTTTACAAGAACAGCTTTCTCTTTTACTTGACACATATTATTAAACAGGCTAATGTGTCTTCACATATACTTCATACAGATATCCAGTGAAACTAGATACAAATACTGCTCAATGGAGACAAGGAAAGTGGTCTTTAAAGGCAGGTGGTCTTTACATACAGGTATCTTTAGTACATTTTTCAATGACAAACATTGAAAAAATCTCTAAGGGAAACAGAAATTGTGGTCTGTACATACAGGTGGTCTTTCTATACAGGGGTTGCTGAAACAGCATGTTTCACTGCACATGAATTTACCTTGTCTGACAGCATTTATAATGGGTCCAGGCGTAGATATGATGATGTCGGTGGATATACTCAATCTCTTTTCCAGGCTTTTCTGAAGGGAATTAGTATGAGAATCATAAAAAGAATTCCATAGGCTACTCAGTATTAATCATCAAATGGTGAGCATAGTTGTTATTATCTTAAAGATTAATACATTTCCAAGAATTTATGATTTGTGAATAAGACATAGTCAAGATAAATCATGCTCTGCTCCAAGTATCTATTGTAAGGGGATGTTGAGAATGAAGTTTGATGTATATTTGCTTGACAAGCTTAAGATTGATTTACTGTTACTGATATGTGATGATGTTCTAGATATTTTAAAATGGAACAAATTTCATGTAGGTGGCACATATAGTTATTACAGCATGATACTGGTTTTTTCTTTCATGAAATAGAGCAAAAAACTACTGCAACTCGGGGGCAGGTCGAGAGGGTTTTGTAAAATCCAAAATCTGCTCCTGAAAGCACAATTAAAGGGGCTATTTTTGTGTGTTTTCAACTTAACATATAGCCATTGGGGTTCACAAGAGAATGGGGGGCATGGGTTAGTTGTGCTCCCCTACTATATATTATAAATAAATTGAAAGGAGGTATATTCAGCTTTTCATCTGTATCTCGATGAATACCTACCAAGCTAGTCTCTCCATCAATGTACTGGACTGATAACCCTGCAGAGTCTGCAAGAATCTTGGCAACCTCCTAGTAGCACAAGAGAAGAAAAAAATACTCAGTAAAGGAAAGGTTAGATTTGGGCTTCTGATACATTTTGGAGGAAATATTTCAAATTAGGTTCATAGTTTGGTGACCTCTAATGCTACAATGAGCTTTCCAGTGCAGCAATCCAACAACTCAATACTCAAGACTTGGCCACTTTGTGACAAATATTAGGAGTGTCTAGAAAAAATCCCTTTATTACTGCAGCCTACATATAAAATAAAGTAATTTCAAATCGATAGAAATAGTGAGTGAGTCAACTCTGGAAAGCTACATAATAGCTGTGAAAATTATATAAGGAGCTCTAAAATTAATGATAAAGAGCTCTGGGTATGAACAAACCAAAAAAAAAAAGCTTTTATACACAGGTCCACACCTAGATCTTTGAATCTTACATTCTTTTTAAAAAATATGAAAATAAGTTGAACTGGTTGTGAAGTATCAATTCTTTCAGCTCTCCTAACTCCAGTCTCTTAAACTCTTAAAACGTGAGATGGGGGAAAAAGACCATCCAGCTTTGAAAGGCCACATGAGATTCTTACCCAAACTTGATGGACGAGCTCCCCAACGGGCACAAGCACAACACTCCTAGGCAGACCAGGCTCTGCAGTAAAGGTGTCTGTCTGCTTAGACTCCTCTACCAGTCTCTGCATCAATGGAAGTAGGTACGTCAATGTCTTCCCGCTACCGGTCTCTGCAGCACACAGTGTGTTCTTACCCCGAAGGATGACTGGTATTGCAGACAACTAGATGGAACAAGGAGGGGGGAGAAACAAAATTATCATAAATCAAATGCTACATGGCAGCCAACTCAGTTAGGTTCCATGCATGTTTGTGCATGTAATTGTATGCATACTGGTCTACTAATTAGGTTTCTCTAAGCCTCTTACCTACCGTATTTGCCAGCGTAAAGGCCGCACCGCCGTATAGGCCGCACCCCCAACTTTGACATTTCGTAGAGGAAAAAAAAAACAAAAAACAAAAAAAAAAAAAAAAAAGAGAGAAAAAAAAAACGGACCAAACAAAATGATCGTAATTTTCTTGTAGAACACTCTTTTTTTTTTACAAACTATACCAAATTCACCAATATTCTTATAAATCAACAAGAAGTTAACCTCAAAAATGATCATAATTTAGCAGATCTTCATCGACTTTTAAGCTAGTACTGTATCATACGCAGATTTGGTATCCTACAATACCCCTTCCTCGATGTGCGGTGTAATCCGAAATAGCATTTTTCGACCTGCGCAGTTGCGTTGCGCGGCAGCTAGCTCCGTAAGTAACGGCCTGTCCCTTTGTTTACTTTTTGGCGATGCAATGGTACGGACTTAGATCTAGATCTATCGGCAGATTTTATTAGAAAAATAAGTTTTTTCGTCTTCATGTCAACTATGCAACATAAAATTGTCGGTAAGTTGTGTGGAGTTATTCTAGAATTGTCCTGTACCGTTATCTAGTCATGCTACCGTTCTTATAGTCCCATACGTGCAAATGGAAGTGATGTTTTGACCGCTGAATTTTGTTGTTGTTGCGTATACGCCGCACCCCGACTTTTTGATTTTTTCTCACCCGAAAATACTGCGGCCTTTACGCCGGAAAATACGGTATACCTAAACTTGCAATATCTCTTAATAACAGAAGTAACATTGAAAGTTGCTATGTAATGTAATATACTGGCATGGAACCCTAATCATGAATGAAAATAGTCCCTTACAGAAGGTAGAGTCTAAAAAGGCGATATGATGCAGATGATGCGCGTGCAGTGAAATTATTGTGATATGAAATTACAAGCAGATTATCAATTGTATGTATTACTAGAAAACTATTTGTTTCGAATGGGGGGTACCTGTATACTTGTAGGTGTAACTATATCCATAACATCTAATCCTTTAATGATGGAAGGATGAAGTTTCAGGTCTTGAAAGGTGTTGGCTTGCGTATCCTGCGTCTCTGCTTCATTATCTCCTTTCTTGGCAATTGATGGATTCTGAAACGGGAGAAAAAAGGTGAGGGAAAGAGAATAAGAAAGAAAGAGAGAGAGAGAGAGAGAGAGGGAGAGAGACAGAGAGAGCCAGAGAGAGACAGAGGAGGAGACAGAGGGTGAGAGTAACAAAAATCAGAGACAGAAAAAGAGAAAAATTGAAGAATGGGAAATAAAATTTCTTCCATATATTACGTAACTAAACGATGAGAAGAAGACCTGTTTTTAGCATAAATATTTAGGGTTCCTCTCATCCCTATTCTGAATCCTCCTACCAAGCGACTGACAAAAATACACAAGAGGTCAAGAGTGGTAAGCAATTTAGCTCTGGAAAAAATTGCAAAAATAAAAATTGCTGATTTATTGATTTCTTTTCTTTACCTGCATTACTGCTTAAAAGGAAACTATACATTGCTAAATAAGCAACCAGTGGATCGGGCCTATGACTTTTTAACTGAGGGATGTTGTAACTGATGATGATTGAAAGTTTACAATTGCATACCTAGAAAGAGCTGCCATGGACATATGATATTGAAACATTTCTCCTGCAATAATAATCACTCACCCCTTTGTATGCTAAAATGGTGAAGTAGTCCCCCTTGGATCTACTAGACTTCCAGCCCTGCGATGTGAGCTTCGGAGGAGATAACTTCTCGTAGGTCTGATTGAGGTAATGGTTGAACTCTTTATTCTTGGAGGAGATGATCTCAGTGCCAGGTCTAGCAGTGAAGATCCTACCCTTCAACTTGACTGGACCTCTCTTCTGGCCCTGCTGGATAGTCTGGACCTTATTCTGTAAGGCTTTTGGAATCCTGATCACCGGGATGTCCGATTCGGGGCTTGGCCTTGAACTCTATGGTGATAAGAATTTGATTTAATCAAAAAGACATTTATTAAAATCAACATAAAAGTCCAGTGGCTGAGTCATATGGATGGAAGTGCAGGGTCAAGCACAAAAATAAGATACAATGGAACATGGTATTGGCAATATAGCAACATAGTAACAGGATGGAGAAGAAGAGAGGGGAAGGGAGAGAGTGGTAGAGAGAAAGAGAGAGGGAGATATGGAGACAGAGGGAAGAAGAAAATTGAAAGGGACATGGAAAGTTTAGGGAAGAATTCATGGAGAAATATAATCAAGCAAAGTTTCAAGTTTTCAAAAACCATTGAAGACATTAATCAGTACTAAATTCTTCTACTCTAAAATAAAAAGATGATTACAAGTACTTAGCTGATATTGGAACAAAAAATGGTTTTGGTAGGTAACTTTAAACTATTATGGGTAACTCCTATCAAATACTCAGCGGGGTATACATAAAGAGGGAATTCATATTCATATTCAACATGTTTTTAATATCTTTAGAAGACTACACAGGCAAATTAGAATTCATCAAGAAATTAAAAGAGCGGGGGGGGGGGGGGGGGGGGAGGGGAGGATATCAAGACCATGGAAAGTACTTCTCATTTAATAAACAATCTGGACAAGAAACTAAACTTACTTGGCCTCAATGGTAGTTTTTTCTATTCAGCCCTTTTCATCAATCACTGGGAGTGTTATACTTACCGAGTATCTAATGGGGTAATAACCTGCATTGTACAGGGCTGGATGGCAAATAAGATTGCGGAATCTCAGAACACATCTATGACACATCTCCATGATGCAAATTCCTAAAAAGATGCAAAAGTACCAAAATGTGTAATTTTCATGCAGGGAGCTGAGTCTAAAATGTCTAAAATATTATATCACATTATTGTTGAGATCCATAACCATGACTAGGTCTAAGGTGGTATTAATGCACACTTGAGTGAATGAGCAGTGAATTTTTTCAGGAGAAAGCCTCGTTTTACATTTTAGCCACTAGCCAGTGGCTAGCAACACATGACACATGGATCTGGCCCGATCTGGGGCTCTGGGCTAACTCAGACTCGGGGACAACTCTGCCCTGCTGCAAATACGGGGCCGAATCGTCCCAGCCCAGCATACCCCGACATTAACTCTAAGCATAATGCTAAACCCTACCCTAACCCTAACAACAAAGAAGACAAAACACTTCACAATCATGGCTGATCGTCAACGAAACAGAGTTTGTTGTTTGTTGCTAGGGCAGGCAGCCAGTGAAAACGAATTTGTTTAATACAATTATGGAAATGCAAGCATTACTTTAAATCTTTAATTTAAACAAACAGAACTTTGTTATTCCTGGCTCTTTTTTCCTAATTGACGTGTCATATGAAAGGGCAGAAAATGAACTTTCTGGAAATGTGATTTTCTATTTGAAATTCAGATACCCTTCGCCAAAAGACTTTTTGGTACCCTTTCTTGAGTTTCTTCAATCTCTTATGTGTGAAATATACATGATATGAGTTGCATCAAATGAAAGAGGAGGATCTTCGCTTTACAAATACCGGTATGTGTCATTTATTAATTATATTTGTGATTAAATTATGATAAAACAGATAATTTTCAGTTTCACTTTTTTCTGGGACGTATAGCTCCCATGATTTGCATTGTTTTTTGACTGGAAAATGGATATTACCTTGGCTTGATCGTGAGATCCGTGACAGATGCCGGCATAGTTATATGCGGTATACTGCAACCTCAACACCAACACTGAACTTAAATTTTAAAAAATTCCAATTCCTACTGGCTGGTGTTGGTGAAAATTACACGTAAATGGTCAACACCAATCGCGATACTCGGTTCGACCAGCAGACGTAGACAACATTTTAACACCAGCCCTCAACACATGCATACCAGAAATGCATCATATTTTCCGAGGTCATCCTCAACAGTAACACCAGCATGACTTCAGGTTTAGTGTTTTATTTGTCGCTGGTGTTGATGTTCTCACAATACCAACATCAGCTTTCAACACCGAACTTCATATCAGATTATCACTCAGTGTGTGCGTGTAAATATTGCATACATGCAGTGCAGTGTCAGTGCAGTACAGCCACTAGCTAGGCTCAGGGAGCTCCCACGCCGAAGCGGCACGCGTCGGAGCTCCCTGGTTGGAGTTACCAATACCAATACTATATAGTGCAATACAGTCGGAGTAGGCGGTATAATTAAAGACATTTTTAATGATTTCTATGATTCTATCAACAACAATTTTGTCTTTCCTAGAATCAAATCATGTGGCATACCTGTATCTGAAAATTCTGAAGGAAATCCGGGATAAATGTAGCTGTAGCTACCCGTAAACAGTAAGTATATGGTCAATGTAAATACGCATGTGGTTAGAAAATAACTTGCTCATGGGCGCTGCCATGTTGTACTCGCTCATTCATATTTAAAGATTTGTGTCTTTTATCGAAGAGTCAATAACATTTTTAATAGTTTGAGTAATAATAAATATTATATTTATTATTTAAGAAATAATTAAATTAGATGATGGTATATTCAAGAAGAAATATTGATTAAAATGTTTTTCTTTATGTACGATATACCGACTCACAAATCTTAATGGAGCTCGAATTCTCGCGTATTGATATCGAGTGAGTATTGAATAGAGTCTTTGATTTCTGTCGTCAGAAAATAGTTTGTAAACAATGGCTTACAAACATAATTCAGCCAGTGGAAAAGTGACAAGTGCTGATCCATTATCTGCATATAATCCAGGGGTAAAAATAACTATCTGTACATTTATTGAAATCTTCAGCAACTCCTTTTTTGTTGTTGTTTTTAATCTGAAATTGTTTTGTTATGATTGTTGATGTCGACGAGCGCGAGCAATGCATCCACCCCGCTATTTAACCAGTGCACATAAATATGCCACAGCAGGCCATAGATCTATACCATTCAGGTCAGCGCCCCTCGATCTGCTGAGCGGGAGCTGAGCTGCTACCTGGCCTGGCCCCAATTTTTGGTCTTAAACTCAAAGTATAAGCTAGCAGTTGTTGAATTTGAAAAGGAGAGAACTCAGAGAAGAGAGTGCTTCATATTCTAAACCTCCATATCCTAGACCTAGACCTAATTCCTCTTTGACTTTGGGAGACTGCATTGTCGATGTCTCTATAAAGTCTAACGTTAAGTCTAAATTCACATGTTCAGGAGACTTAGGGCCTAAGTTAGGCCCTTGGCCTTAATATGTCATATTTTAGACTGAAGTTTCTGTCTCTTTCGTTCGTTATCCTCTAATTTGGGTAGGGTCGGCTCCTGTAAGAGCCGACCCTACAAGAGCCGACCCTACCCAAATCAGAGGCTAACGAACGAAAGAGACAGAAACTTCGGTCTAGTCATATTTGTGTTATATTTATCTTTATGGGTTTTTTTCTTTTGACAAATTAATTTACAAAGTTACAATTTTGTCAAGATTTTTGCCACTACACTATGGGACCAAACCTAGGCTAGACTCGCTACTACAACCCATGAGATCTAACCGCAAACGGTATCGACTAATGACTCAGTAATCTGTTGCCAATTCACCACTGCACTCATTCAAAATAAACCCCAAAAGTAATAGAAAGAGGATTTTGTGTGCTAGTTCACCTGATTCATGGGCACTTCAACTATATTACTCTGCTAAAAATTTAGGGTTTCCAAGTTGGAAATGACGTTTGAAATAATTATTTTTCACCTCGCCTTTAAATTAATATAGATTCCTCATGAAAAATACCTAATTATACTGTCTACTTAAAATATTCACCATATACTTTTGTTTTCATAACTGTTATTGTTCCTATCCACACATAAAGCCAATTAGCTCTTGGCCTCCTGACCTCGACTCATAGAGGCAAAAAGTTGGCTTGGAAATATAGCCTTGTTAATGTCGTTGGTGTTGTTTCTTTTGTCATTTTGTTAGCTAAATCTCCAATATGGGAGACAGTTTCTTGAAAAGGAAAGATTCTCCCAAATCGGACATTAGCCTCTACTGATTTACTGTTCAAGTGTCTGATGATTCTGATCTGTCTTTAAAATTCAGGGCTTGACACAAACCAAAGTCAAAGAGGCATCCCCTATTCAGTTTGCACAGAAACCAGCACCTGCAGGAGCTATGGAGAAAACTTTGAAGGATAAGAAGATTGCCCTCAACCAGTTAAGATTTGGGGTAAGTTGCCTCTTATCAGACTCATGCTGTGTTTTTATTGAGAGATGGCTAAAGACGATGCTAATCAAACCAACTACGAATGGCAAATATAACATTACAGTACTACATTACAAAAATCATAAAATCATACAATATTACAGCAAGTAAATGAGAGTGCGCATTGTACAATTGCATGAAGATCAATATCTGTTTGCTTACCGTATCTAAAAAAAAAAACAGCCAATGTAAATAGGATGATTCAAAAGTGTTGAGTTAAGTTTGGAAATGTTAGTTGAAAAGAACAAAGAAGATCATGATGATGCTGGTGTTGACAATGATATTAGTACATGTAGTTTTGCTGTTTTTTATGATGTTCAAAGAATCATTTTTATATTATTGAGTTAAGAAGTGAAGAAAATATTATTTTTATTATGTAAAAAGTTGTTATGATGAAATTAAGAATACAAATTATGGTGATTTTTTTGTCTTTCCCTAGGCTGTTGATGGATTACCAGTTCACCTTAAGCTTGGACGGGACAGGATAAGCTTCGTCTTCGCTATGGGTCTCACAACTGTAGGGACCATCTGGAGTTGTTACTCGCTTTATAAGCTTTCCTTCAAGGAGTAATAGATTCAATAGTTTGGGCTTAAAAGCCTCAATAATGTTCATGATGCTAGCAAGTAAAACTTGAAATTGAAATCTAGCATGCTTGTCATGAAATTAAGCTATTGGGTTCTAAAGGAAATATATGTTTGATTCAGTCTTATTTTCTGCTGTTTGTCAAAATGCTGCTATCAGATAGGTAGGGTTATAAATGATTTATTGCAAGTTATTGGAAGAATGAACTGATTTATGCTTTGAGGATAGGCTTATCCTATAAAGCAGGAGGCAATCCAACAGTGTAATGGGTTACAAAATGATCCTCTTTCTGTTTACATAATGGTTTAACTCGATTTAATTTCCCATTGAAACGTTGATGCCTCATTTTATGTGTTTCATCTAATGAACGGGTAAAAAAGTTTGCAACTCACTGTCATAGACATGAAATCCTAACTGTCTTTAATACCATTGTATACTAAAGAAAACATGTGTATCATTACTCTGATGGGGCCCAATTGACTTATGAATCTCCCTCATTGATGCACTTCATACAAGGTTTAGACCTATGGTCTTCCCATGTATGGCATTGCAGTGATCTCCTCTTTGGTTGACTATTAAATGGAACAAATAGTAGACTGCTGCAAGGGGGAAGTGAATTCTTGTCATTTGAACAAAACTTTACTTTGCAAATATTTTGATGCTGTCTTTTTATCTGGGTCAGAATTCTTTCTTTCTTCTTTTTTTCTTCATACCTTTACCAACATGAAAGTTATCACATTGTGTATAAAATTTATTTGAAAAAATATAATGTAAGACCTGAAATAATAAGTATCACATTACCGGTATGTATAAAATTTATTTGAAAAAAATGTAACGTAAGACCTGAAATAATAATTAGGCTTTCCTGGTACCATGTAAAACATGGAAGAATATAAGGGATTGTTATTTTGATATGTACATTCATAGCAACATCAGTCTGTTTAGTTTTTTATTATTTTTATTTTGAACAAATAAATTTGTTACTGATACTTGAAATAAATTACAACAATTTGCCAAATGATTGACGTTTTGTGTTAACGAGTTCATGTTTTGTATTTTGAGTTTTATGTTAAACCAGACATCAATAAATGGAAAAACTCGCTCTTTAACAAATTTGAAATTCTAAAACATGTTAATAACATGTGCTTTGATACAAATCATCTCTTCATGAAAGACTTTTGAAGGCAGCTTTTCAGTGAGTGCATTTTTTTGTAGAATATGTCATTTTTATGTGCTACTTGGGCTGTTATGCATCTTGTTTGAAATGCGTAATGAACGGTTTCCTAACATTCAAATATTTTGCATACTTATAGGTTTTTCTTGACAACCTGAAAGCTTGTAATGTATGCAGGCTGGATTCCAAGTACAGTGGAAACTTGTTCTAACAACGTCATTTGGACCAAGGAAATGACCTTGTTCTATTAGGAATCTTGTTATATCAGGGTAAAAACAAAAGAATATAAAGAGAGCAAAACCACCTTGTTATAACAGATACCGGTACCTCATTATATCAGAGCTCTTTAAAATGAGTTTCTACTGTATTGTACTTCATTCATTAATAACAGGTTAACAGAATAACTCATCACTAGATCCCCAGGAAATAAATGTCCATGAATTTGATTATGTTCGTAAACTGGTTTGTTGAGCGTTACATTGAATGTAACCTGTGAATGGGTCATTTCAAATGGAAAAAATATATATAGAAATTGTTTTTAAGAAATGATTAAATTCCTTGAATAACATTGCAATGTTATGCTATGCCATAACATTCATAATGTGCAAACTGGTATGTGAGGATGGAGGGTGTGTGTGAAACGTATGAAATGAGTTTGATTTTGAAAGACCGTTTTGTGGAAATTAATGCAAAGTAAAATTTATAAGCTGAAGTCCCAGCACCCCGGCCTCTCCATGTCTATATGGTTCTTTCTCTGCATAATTCTCCATAGATTCTGATTTCTCTTTTCTCACTATAAATATTGTCTCTTTTTATCTGTGTGTCTCGTTCTATCTCCCTCGATTTATTTGTCTTGGGTCTTAGACTTTATATCTCATTCTGTCTCTCCATCTCTGTATGATCGTTCTCTCTCTGTTTCTCTCTCTCTTTATCTTCCCTCCATCTAACCCTATCTCCCCTTTGTCTCTCATCTTCTCTTGCTCTTGATTCGTTACCGTCTTCTCTCTCTCTCTCTCTATCTATCTCTCTCTATCTCTCTTTCTCTCTCCCTCCCTCCAACCCGATCTCTATTTTTTCCTCTCTGTATGCATATCTTCCATCTCCCGATTTCTTCAGAAAAAAAGATCAACAAACATTTATGACAAGCATGGTTTATATTATGCATATTTAACAGAAACAAAATATGAATGTATACCGAAGTACATCTTTCCACAATTTTTTTTCTCGATAAGGAAAGTATTGAATCATGTTGTGATGTATAGAACATAATCAAAAAGTAAGGTTATTGGTGTTTGAGGGGATCTGGTCACTATCCAATTGAAATTTTCCTTGTGTAGAGAAGTATATAGGCCTAAATATTAAATGCAAGTATAAAAGTCTGCCCATCCTTACCCTCTCGCAGTACACTTTCCTTCTAGCTAATGTGCACCCTCTCTTCCTCCCAACCCCCATCTCTATCTCCTGACATGTCTATCTTTCTTCCTCTCCCCATCTCCGATATCTTTCTCTTTCTCCCTCTCCAACTCTTTTTAAGTGTCTCTCACTGTCTCTTTCTCTCGATCCCATCTCCTCTATAATTAATAAGGGATCATATTACAGAAAAAATGCCGACAAAAGTGTAGACCCCCTCGATCCCCTCCCCCTAAAAAAAATGATAGGCCTATGCACGAATTATACAAATAAAAATTAAAAATTAAAAATGGAACAGAAATATAAAAAGGTAGTACCTTCATTAGGTGAGAAGCTGAGAGTCAAAGAAATTGAAATTCTCCCAAGTAGGCCTACCGATACATTTGTTTGTTTTGGTTTTTTTTATCGTAGGGGACGTTTTTGGATCCATGCATGCCATGGATGTCTAGAATATAAAATAAATGTATATGTTTTGGCTAAGCTTTTGACGTTACGCCTGTGTACAAGCACCCATCGGGAGTAGATGTAGACTCATCGAGCAATATATCGGCGTGGAGTCCCCCAAATCATGGACCTATTACGTAATAGGTCCATGCCCAAATCAAACCAAATCCGCTTTTAGGGGGTGGGGGGGGGGGGGGGAGGAGTTGTCCCGTCATCAATTTTGTTTAGTCTGGTTTCTAGCTAAATTATATTTTAAATACTGGGTAGAATACCTCGCTCGGTCGTTCCTAATGTAAATAGTACCGATTCAGAAATTTATGTCACATAAAATATTCTTAAAATAAAGATTATGATGTTTATTGATGACAATAATGAAAACATGAAAATCGGAGGCGTAAAAATAATTTATTAGATAACATTACACTAAAGCGGCTGAACATATTTCTATGCACTTGTTCCACATGTGTTTCTTGTCATCTTGACCGTCGGCCGTCTACGATCTTTTGTTTTAAAGATATATCTTCAGCCTTTGGACACCATCCTCAGCCAGGTAATATCAGAATACTAATCCTTTCCAAGCATTCGCCACCACTATGATTAATAATTATTGTCTATAATATATTCCAGGAGAGATTATAAATAATACACCGATCGTGATCTCCGCTATTCGAGTTACCAATAGTTATACCACCAGACTCTAGACTCGTGTCCGCCGAATACCCGGGCGGCCAGCGGGGCACGTACAGCCTACGGGTAAGCATATTGGCAGGTACGTTGGTCGTCGGTGGGAATCCGGGCTAACTCGGACCCGGGGACTACTCGGCCCAGATGCAAAAACGGTCATTTTTTGTCATTTTACCCTAACTCTAACCCTAACCCTAACCCTAACCCTAACCCTAATCCTACCCCTACCCCTAACCCTAACCCTAACCCTAAATCTAACCCTAAACCTTAACATGCAAAAAATGACCGTTTTTGCATCTGGGCCGAGTTAGCCCGACTCCGTCGGTGGAGCTGCAGGTGGCTGATGTTGTTGTCTCCCTGTCGTACAAACTATTATCGGTAAACATTTGAAAACCTGATACCACCAATAGAAAGTTGAACTTTTTTAGTTGCACCAATTTGAATTTTAGTCAAAAACTTGAATGTCCATTTGATTTGGTGATAATGTAACTAAATCATTTTGTGTAGAATATGAGAAATCATGGCTCGATCTTGATTGATCGAAAAGCACATTTCCTAATATTTAAAAAAATCTCTGTGAACTTTGGTCACCCTATACTATAGATCTAGTATTATACATGTATATCATGTATGTATCTTGTGTTTTTACGAATATCAAGATGCAAGTAGAACAATTTCATTATTGTAAAATTGTCGCTTCCTGATTCTGATTATTTTTCAGGGATTTAAATTTAATCGGATGAGTATTCTATTATTATTTTTTGTCTGAATAGTGTTATTCTAAATAATTTTGTAATTAGATCTACTGGCATTTCTTCATATACATAAACCAGATGCAGATCTCGGATTAGTATCATCATGTCATCAAAAATTCTTCGCCTTTTAGAAGGTTTTGGGGATGATGCCCAAGTGGGTGCAATCCTGAGGAAAGCGGTTGCCCAAGCCCAGGCAGCACTGGCTTCAGAGGACCATGCACACGCAGTCGACCTCATTGCCTTCTGCTCAGAGAATCTGCAGAGCAACCCGCAGCTCCTGCAGACAGAGGAGGTTAAAGACATCGTCCAGCATCTATGCTTCCCAGTGGCAGCAGCAAGGATGATGGGTGGTAAGGAGGAGGATACGCAGGGAAGGGAGATCTTCCAGAGAGTCTGCGAGTTTCTTGCAGGTACCATGTCCTCTTCGTTCAGGAAACACCATCCAAAGCCTTGTGATATGGTAATGAAAGCCTGCACACAGAGCCTCATCAGCTACAGGTACGTGCCACCCTTAGACAAAGAATCAGAGTATTGACTTTTAAATTGATAGTGGTCCTGAGTTTTAAAAAACAAAGACAATTCTGAATTGTTCGTTTAGTATCAAATCTTATGGTACTGTTTTAAATATTTAGTGACCTTAGAAAAAAACAATATGGTGTTCTTGTTGTATGCAAGTTTTTCAAATTCAATCTGTCATTTCTTTAAGTCATTCAGGATGCAGGTATGTTTACAAACTTTTGAAAGGACCTTGATAGATCACCATAAAGATGTTCTATTTTTCATTATTTCCGGCCTTACTAGATATAGATATCTATAGGAAAATAGAAAGAATAAGAGAAACGAAAAAAACAATTTTAAATATTTTCGTTATCATGTGCAGAGATGAAGTTCACACCAGGGACCAAGGATGCAATGAGTTTGATGAGGATGAAGAACGGAAGAAATGTGACCTCAGTATATCATCCTCTATAACTGTCCTGAGCATCTATACCAAGGAGCTCAATCAGTCTCCGGAAAAACGAAGCAATGAAGCCAAAGACTTGTGGTGGCGTGAACTCACAGAGATAGTGTTGGACATCCTGGAAACGGGTGAAGCCCTCGTTTGTGTGCAACTGGCCCAAATCATGGTCCCCAAAGACAAGGATTTACCCCTGGGCGGAAGAACTAGGAGTGAGATGCTTGAAATGATCTGGGGACGACTAGTAGCGATGCATGAGAGAGGTGTAGTGCGTTTGGAAGGGGTGAATCAGAACATCTACCTCATCGTCTGCGCCCTGTCTGATGCATACTTCCCAACTTCTACAGAGGAATCAACCGACAAAGCAAATGATACAGGACTGGATTGTTCTAGAGGCTTGAATCTCCTGGAGCTGGAGTTGTTTTGGAAACTGATTCAGCAGGGGCTTATCCACGCCAATTCCCTAACACGCAAGCGTTGCAGCTATCTGATGAAGAGGGCAGTTGATGTGGCTGCAACTTCAGGAAGATCTATAGGTCAGGGGTCACATGGACTAGCCGAGCAGCCATTGTTCTCATGGGATCCAGCGGAGAAAGAGAAACTGCTTCGTCTCTGGTTTGAGTTTTTCCTCATTTATGAGACTCTCGAGGAAGTTCAGGTGAGTTGTGCTTCCATTTTTGTTGTCATTTTCCTTCTTTAAAGCCCATCTGTACTAGTTTACAGAAGGGATAAGACCACCCTGCAAGGTTACTGACAGGTGGTTATCTCATCAAATCAGCTCTTACTTAACATAAGAAAAAGAGGATCATGGGGGACCAATGGTCACCGATTAAGCATTGTTTGCTATATAGATGGCGCAAGTAGCTATAAGTAGTGCAGTGGGGCTTTAAGGGAAGTTGAGATTATGTGGTATATATGTTTACAATCTAAAGTTAAACAGTTCATGGAAACTTTATGACTTTCTTAGAATTTGATGTATTCTAGATATTACATTGAAAAAAATGTTATTGAAATATATATCCACAGTAAGGTCAAGTTCTATTAAATATGTAGTAATCAAATAATCACACTTGTCATAATCAGATTGTTGAAAGATGAAGGTCAGATATTTCTACCGATGCATGATAGCTTACAATAATAATGTTTTTCATATTTAGATACAAGTAATCTCTTCCCAGCTCTCTCTTTTTCTTGAATTTGTGTGTGGTCCATCTTCCCTACCTTCCCTTAGTTGCTTTTATACCTTTCCTCTTTAAATCTGTCTTTGTTTTCTGTCTCCCTTTTTATTACTGCTTTTGATTTTACAAGATGACAAATCACATTTTTCTTATAATATTTTCTTTCTTTATAGATCCATGTAGTTACTCCTGCAATGCATCGTCTTGCCCAGCTGACAAAGGCTACATATAGATTGGATGGGGCAGGTATGTATAAAGTTATACAGACAAAAAAATCAATGAATGGTAATCAGGATACATAAACCATAGCTGATTAATTAATTAATATTTATATGAATATCATTTATTACATTAATAATTATATTACTCCATGATAACTGATGGGGTAAGTTGAACAATGATTTTACTTTGTTTAACTTAAAATTATAAATTGAAAATGTAAGTATTATTAACTGCATATATTGTGTGGTAATTATTCATGTACATTGAGTAATTTATGATTTTACTTTGTTGACTTTGTATTAGGTATGCCTGTAATGCATTCCAGTTGGCTGTGTATACTGTACCAGCGTTGCTTTGTTCACGAGAGTAAGACAATCACAAGACTTGGCGTAACTCAGTGTTTGAATCTTGACCTGGACAAGAGTTCATTTCTTCATCAGAGTGGGCTCAAGGTAAGTCATAACTCTTTAAAGATTTTGATAATTACACTTACCGTAAATCTCTGTGTATAAGGCGCACTTTTTTGCCGCCGAAAAAAATTGAAAGTCGGGGGTGCGCCTTATACACAGGTACATAAAGAAAGATTTATGGCGCTATGCCTGGCAATGTCTCCCAGCTCAGTAATCAGTGTGTTGACTCACCACTCGGAAACTACAACAACACTAAAATTTGTCTGTCATCTTGGTTTGAAAGTAATCTTTCTAATAGATCTCAATATGTAGTTTATAATAATAATTCCTCGATTGTTAGTATATGACAAATGGTGTACCACAAGGTTCTATCCTAGGACCTAGATACTCTATTGTTTTTAATTTACATTAATGATCTTACAGTCTTCTTAAAACGACATTGTTACTATTATTTGTGACAAGTTTACAAGCACAAATCAGCGCCTTTAACTGCACCTCGATGTTAAATTAGGTCCTTCCTCGTGTGGGTTTTTCCTCCCCAAAATAGGGGTGCGCCTTATACACAGGTGCGCCTTATACACAGAGATTTAAGGTAATTTGTTGGTAGCCACGTCGTTATTAATACTGCTCTTTCTGTATGTTTGTATATTTCTTATATAGGAAATGTTTGATAAAGGAAAAAGAAAAAGAAACATTGGAAATTCCATAAACAAAGTATATGGGGAATAGTGAGGGTATGACATCAGCTTGCTCATTTGCATACAGTCTATTTGATACATATCACTGTATCATAAAATTATGCGAAACTTTTAGACTTTCTTATTTTCTCGTCCAATTTTGTTTGTTTAATTTTTTCTCTATGTATTCAATTCAACTTGAGAATTGATCAGGCTTGCCCTCAAACCTGTGTTAATGGCATTTTTTATATATATTTTTTTGGATTCCTAGTTCATCTTTGGTCCCTTACTGACTGCTCTGCATGAGGAGTATCTGTACACCAAGCCACCTGACGTACCACCCGGCTCACAACCACCCATCGGTCTAGCTTTGAAGAAGTTTATGGTCTTCTGCGTGTCTCAACTCAATGATGATACAAGGAAAAGTAAGTTGAGAATATCCACAATGGAGCTTCTTCTACACATGCCATGGTAAAGTGAGTATGCCATTGGGCATGCATTGGTTGCACACAGCTACTGTTTTTCCTCCTTCACTTCTCAGTCATTCTTTGTCGCCTCCATTTTTGTTCAAAGTTGGCTTATAGTGTCATGTGTGAACAAGGGTTTATTTTCTAGAACAAAAAAATTGTTTGCAAGTTTTCCTGTGAAAAATCAAATTTTTCTACTTGTCTCTTTCTACTTTATGACTAGCATTCTTATCTGATTTGCTGGCACTGCTCTGTGAGCAGGCATGGGGACCAGTCACCATCTCCTTTATCACTGAGGCCTTAGCGAGTATCCCAGCATGCCCTGCATGGGGTCGTTCATCCCTGTTCATGCTGAGGTGAGTGTTACATTTGATAGCAGAGTCACATTGCAGACATGGTGGTAGCATTGTGTTTCACACTATGGTTTCTTTTCATGCATGGGTTTTCATGTATCGATGGGCTGACAAGGATTTGAAAGCTGTCTTAATCATTCTATCCCTTTGCTCGTTTTTAGTTGTTGAGGGGGCATCTTATTGTATTTTTTGCTTTTATTTCATCTCTATGTACTGAGTGGACATGGATAATACATGTGATGGTATTATTTGCCCTAAATTTCATTTCAGAACAATTCATGTATTTTTGTTTCTGTCATTTGCTTTTTTCAACATAATGAACATCTTCACTGTTATCTTGACCAACTTTGTAAACATTAGAATTATATGTTTTATTCTTCATCTCTCTAAAATCAGAAACATTATTATCATCAGCACCAGCACCAGTGCCACTACCCCCACCCCACCACCACCTACCAACATCATCATTGCAACCACCAAATAACTGCTACAACCACTACTACCATCACCATAGTCATCAACATTGCAACCACCACCACCACTACCATCATCTTTATCAGGCTATCATCAATCTCATCTTGATCAACATCATCAACATGAGAGCTACTATTAACTGCATCACAAATCTTGCAATATTGCTCCAATCACCTTGCTCCACTTTGAAAAGAGTTTTGATCAATACCATCCTTATCAATATTTTTCTGACTGATTATCAACATCAAATGTCAGTGTTTTATTCATATTGATTTTAATTAATATTAATCACAGCCTATTCTGTATTTATGATTTTTTTTTTTTTTAGGATGCCAAATAAACTGAATTCTTTATAATTACTCCCCATCACACACAAAAATCTACCACTGTATATAACATGTATATAACTTAAAGTAACATGTTGTTATCCCTGACACCTTTAGGGACAAGCTCTCATCTGGTTTCGTGACCTGCCCTCCCGGCTACCGGTCCACCATCCAGTGTTTCTTCCTCAGGGCAGCCCTCCATCTTCTAGACTGGAGTAGTATCTCACTGCACCAGCTCTCCAGTCTCCTGGGTGTGTGCAATGCTGCAGAGGTTCTCAAGAGGGGTTCATCACTTTGGGAAGAGGTATGTTCCATAATTGTGTTTTTTACCTATGAACAAACTCAATTATCGACTGCACTGAACTTTAATGATAATTTTTCTGTAGAAAATTCAAAAAACAACTATTAAAGGTAAAGACCAGTAATGGTCATGCGATTGCATTGTGAAAGAAACGTTGTGGAATCGATCAGAAAAGGTCGATCATCTAGCATCTAGCATCTGCAAGGTTCTGGAATCATCAAAATGATAAGAAATTTGGCTCATTCTTCGTAAAGTTACAAGCACTATACACAGAAAGATGTATATGGGACTACCCTATCTCTCTCACCAGACCATGAGAGAAATAAATTTACCAAATATATGAATTAGTAGGCGGTTTCCCGGCAAATTTTTTATCATCATGTATTAGTCAAAACATATTCTTTCACATGATTGGTAATGAGAGCTTCCATTTCATTTTTTGAAATTGGGGCGTTGCCAATACTGGTCTTTACCTTTAAGGCTTGTTCAGATATGGCATGGAATATGGCCGCTAAAAAGCTGCCGAGATCCGTGTTATGAGATAGAGAAATGTAAAGCATATTACACTTTACGTCATCATTTAAAGAAAAGATGCTGTGGTTTTGCTGCTTCATATGTGAACAAACCTTAATTTTTTTGATGATTACTACCTACTTGTCACTTCCAGATTATGCATTTTTAAATTCTTTAACATCTAATTGAACGAAGTTAAACCAATCTTTCATGATTAATATAATTTACCTCATGCCTGTTCATATCATTTCAATTCAGTTAATTGTCTCTCTTCTCCACATTTTCCCCCTTCCAGGTATGCCAAGCTTTTCATGACAACTTCCCTAATCCCACCTCCTCATCAGATCCAGACAGCCAGCCCCGGTCACCATGGCAAACATGCATACAGGAGGTCAAAGGTTATCTGCACATTGACCCAACCAAAGAGGCTCTAGAGAGGGATGATCTACCCAATAGAGAGGAGGCACAAAGAGTCGCCATAACCATGCTTGTGGTGGCTGACTCGCAAGCTCTGTATCATCCTCAAGATAGGTACTACAGGCATCGTTTAACAATGTTAATTTTTGATGCATGGCCCTAAGTGTTATCAGTGTCTGTGATATGGTGTAATATTGAAGCCCTAAAAAAATGCGCTTCAAAATGATCAAGTGCCTCAAAAAAGTAAAAATCTATGAGTGAATGGTTTTACCATACTCATTTTCCCCAATAGACTGTAGTGTTATGAAAACCGTTAGGAAAACAAATTTTTAAATTTCGATTTCCAATCATAAATATCTTGATAATCAGACAGGCGATCGCCTTGTAAATTTCATGGGGTTCCTGACTGACCTAAAGGTTTATAATAATCATTGCAGCATGAGCTAAATCCAGGATTTTGTTTCAGAATCTGAGACAAAGCTACCCAATCCCTTTTAAACATGAAAGCAGACTTAGTAAAGTCTTAGTCTGATGCAGATGTGTTCTCAGTAAATGATAGTGCATGTCATAGATCAGTGGTCAAAGGTCAAACGTGTTAGCATGGTTGATAGATACACCGCGAAGTAATCAAGACTTCATCACAAACTAAATATTATTTACATTTGAGCTAATTTGTCTATTCTTGATTATTATAATTTAATGCTATTATACCTTTAATTTATTGTCTATATTGTGTATTTATTAACCCTGTGTACTTGTATAACTGTGTATCTGTGTATATACAAATTTTACACTCAAATTATTATCTTCTTATCTATTAATTAACTTATCCACTCTTGCTATTCTACCCCAGCCATATATCAGACCTGCTGCAACCCCTACATGAGGTGTTAGGAAGAGCAGGGAGCCATGTGTATCTACCTACACAGAAGGCCGATAAGGCACTGCAAATTCTGTACGCTTTGCTCCAAGAATCACAGACATCTCATGATCAGCGTTACTCCGGTAAACAAAAAAAGAAGAGAAAGAAATGGATAATAAATATCTAAGGCCTGGTAGTAACAGGTGCAGTGTGCACATGATGGGCCCCAAAATTTTAAGTCTGGCCCTGCAAAATATTGAAAATCAAAACATGGGCCCATGCACACCGACATCACCAATTTCAATCCAGACCTTAGAGGCGATAAGTTACTGTGTACCCCTGAATGATGACATTTGAAATGATACAGTGGATCAGAATATAGCTAGTTTCATACCTAAAAAAATAAAAGAATCCAACTTGTTTTTAGACAATTGTAAGACTCACCTCTCTATTCGATTTGGGCTGGTGAACTGTTATATTTTAGTAAAGTATTTTAAAGTGTGTAGTACATGAATGCTTATTCTTTTAAATATGGATATAAAAAAAGATAATAACAATAACGGCTATTATATGTCCTAAAAAGTATTGCTTTGATGGCAATCTTTATTTTGTTTGGTATCAATTACATTGATATATGTTATGACTCCACCTTTAAACAGAGAGACAAACTACCTGTAGTAAAACTACTCTATTTTCTCCCCACTAAAAGCAGAATGTTATATGGAGTACATGTAATATATGACTATTTATGTATGAATGTAGCTTTGCTTGACTTGCATTTCTGCAATTTCTTTGACTCTGGTGCCTACATTTATTGCATTTAGGGAAAACATAGGACCTGTGCACAGAAGCATGTACAGTGTTAGAGAAGTTTATTCATTTTGACACTAAATTCTTTCTTTTCTTAAAAGAATTTCACACATCTTTAACGATCCTGCTCTGCGAGACCCTGGATGAGATCTTCCAGTACCTCATCCGTCAGTTACTAGGCAACAGGGACGTTCAGGTGAGACCAAGATTTCTGTTATTTTAATACTGTCATTATAAATCTTTGTGTTGAGTTTACAAAAACCAATGGCAACCATACCATTTACCCTGCATCTTTAATGAAATAAAACCCTGGGTTAAAGGTCAGATCATTGTACCCTCATGTTGCATTATGTGTTCCTTGGAATACATATCTGGTTCCCAGAAGTATCGGCATAGGTCAGCTGTGTTTATTATGGGTAATGTAAAATAGGAAGTCTGTGATTATTAGGGAATGACATAAGACTGATAATTTTAGTTGATGTTTTAGAATTTAGAAGATTATGCTGATAAGCAAGCAATATTATGCTCCATAAAGTCATGTAGTGTAGAATGAGAATACGAAAGAGACTTTGAAAGCATAAGTGATGCAATTTTTCCCCAGGAAAGATGCAGATCCTATTCATTCTTTCCTTTATCATGAACTCATTGTCTGTTGTGAACCAAAAGGGTGTAACTCCTATACTAACTTTAAAGTTAATGCCATTCTGGCTTTCAGCAGAAAATACAAAAATGATCTGCATCACTGGTGTTACAAAAAGTTTCTAGTTGCCCCTATTCGACACTTAGAAATAATTGTAATACAATTTCTTTCATTTTTTTCATCTTCTTTTAACTATCCCATTACCAGGTGCATGATGTGAACAGCATCACCCTTTACCGGTCATTTTTGGACGCCTTACTAGACCATGCAGGGAGAGAGAATGAGGGTCAAGGCAGGAGTTCTCAGGGTCAAGGCTTGACCCTCAAGATAATTGAGGGTAGGAAGCAGCTTCTGAAAGGTTGCGAAGCTCTCATGAACTCACAGCTTCAGAATGAGGTATGTGGGATTAAGAGTTTAGAGATGAAGGGGGATGAGTTTAGGGATTAAAGAGGATTAAGAATTTAAGGATTAAAAAAAAAAGGAAGAGATAGAGCTTGCTCCTCCTTACTCAGTAACATATCCTTCCAAAGCCGAAGCTGGTTTATACCACCAACAATTTTGATAAATTTGTTGATACATCTCTTAGAAAGTGGGGTAAAACTGTTATGATCTCTATCCCCCCCCCCCTCTCTCTCTCTCTCTCTCCCTCTCTCTCCCTCTCTCTCTCTCTCTCTCTTTCTCTCTCTCTCCCTCCCTTTCTCTCTCTCTTTCTCTCCCCCTCCCTCCCTCCCTCCCTCCCTCCCTTCCTCCCTCTCTTCCTCCCTCTCTCTCTCTCTCTCCCCATCATCCTTCCCCTTCTCCCTCTCTCCTTAATACTCCATCCTCTATTCTCATCCCTGCAGCATTATGTAAAAGAAATGCATCACAGTTACACAATGGCATCAATCCTGACCTGGATCCTATCATCGGAGGCTTTCAGTCCTGTTGCAATGCTGCCTTCTACATCCAATATGTTGACATCTCTTCTGAGAGTAGAAGCCTCGTCCTCCTCAAGATTGAAAGAGGTCGCTGAAGCGGGAGATATGAGGGGTGAATGATCTCAGTGATTCTCAAATTTTAGTATGAAAGCAGACATTCACTTTGATATTTTGTTGGTTTTAACAACAGTCTAAAAACAGGAACAAGATAAAGAAACATGGAATTTTGTGTAAAAAATATGAAAGTAATGAATTTTCAAGTTGCAATCAGGAAAACACAAATTTGTAAGTCTGTGATGTAACTTTTGAGGTCCTCTCCAATCAAAATGAAATGAGTTAAGGCTCTTTAAGTTTTAGAATTTTGTAATAAACTGTCAGTTTTTTGAGCCTCTTTCTACTTTTTCCTAGGGCTTGATGGTTCTAACAGAGGGCGACTGCAGTCAGACGTGATCAGAACCAAATGGGAAGCCATCTTGGCCGTTATCAAACATTGGGACAGACATAGAGGCAAGGCAGGCAGTGGATTGACCCAGGAAGTTGACCCTGTTGCTTGGCAACCAGTGCTGTCTGCTTGCCTGTCTGACATGAGTCTGGTATCTGCCTTGCATACCAGGCCGTTGCTGAAGTGTACTGCTTTGCTCATTGACAAGGTAAATTAGGTTTTTCTTCTTTAAAATATTCAGAGACATATTGAAACTAAATTATGCTTCATCGTATTATGAAAAATATCTATTCTTCTGTAACAGCTACATACTGTGATTTACGTATTACATTAAAGCCTGTCTGTACTAGTTTGGCATGGAGGGATTAGACCACACAGCTTGGTCACTAACAGGTGGCTATCTCATCAACTCAGCCCTCAATTAACATAAGAAAAAGAGGATCATGGGGGACCAACGGGCAGCCCTTAGGAATTGTTTTCTATATAGAGGGAGCAAGTAGTACAGTGTGAGGCTTTAAGCTTCGCCATTGAAAACAAGAAGAGAATTATAACCATATAAACATTTGTAACATATCTAAACAAAGTTCATGATTTTTTTCTCTCTATTTATTTGATATATGTATAGTATTACTTTAACAGAAAGGGGCTTCATGAATGCTAACTTAAGTTAAAACATACCGTCAGTCTAAAACGAGTACCGGTACCAAGCACATTCTATTCACAAAGTCTTGGTTTTCATCGTCTGTAAAGGTGGCTGATGAGAACATTCCATTATGCTTGGAGGGGCTGTCAGCGTGTTGGTGCGCCGTACTGGATGGTTGGAGGGCAAACTCAACATTCTGGAATCTGTTCGAGGCCTTTATCGCTGTAGCCTACCAACCAACTTTATTACAACATGGGGAAGGCACTGAAGTCTATGAAGCTATTTACAAGGTGAGATCTATCACTTTCTTGATATCAAAACATTGCAATTACAAGAATTTCCCTCTGTACATCAGGCCTGATAATTACCTGATTTAAATTGTTTTCCTGATTTTTAAAATTTTTCACTGTTTTTTTTCTTCTTTTTTTCCTGCACGATTTTGCCTCTATTTTCCCTGTTTTTCTCTTATTTTTCCAAATTTCCTTACTCAAAAGGGGGGGGGGGAATGTTGTTAGATGCCATTTTTTGATCCCCTGTATCCTTTTTTTTTTTTTTTACTCAAGTGCTCACTATCACCTTTAGTACATTGATGAATTAATGAATTACAGAAATGTGATAAATTTCTTTGTGGCAGACCTCGCTAAAATGGAAGGAGACATTAGAGGAAGATATGGAAGTATCTGGGCCCTGTTTCACAAAACTTGTCATTAGTGAAAAATGACAGTTTTTGTTATAACCCACTGAAATCCTTGTTTCTGATTGGTAATCAGCAGATTTGTCACTGATTTTTGTCATTGAAAAAAAGCTTTGTGAAACAGGTCCCAGGTCTCATCCAGTTGGATGCGGAAGACAAGAAGGCCTAGAGAAGTGCCGTTAAGGAAATGAAACGTCCAACCCCAGTGTGGGAAAAACAGAAGTTAAACAATGACGATGACAATGGAACATGTAGAAAGAAATGACTATGCGATGCAATTATTTTTTCTTGAGTTTTCCAATGTTGTTGTTAAGATGTAAAGAGCTTTAAACCTTGGTGTTCTTGTCTCTCCCTCATTGTTAATTTTAAAAAATCAATTTATTACTTCCATCTTGCATCTTCAGTACACAGCAAAGATCCTTTCCCAGGGAGAGACTAGACTGGGCATGCTCAATACCTTGATGTGTCACCTAGACAAGGTGCTATCGGAGCACTTCTTCCTTCCACCCCCTGAGAAGCATCGCCATGACGCCATGACGGTCATCAGAAATCTTTCGGGTATCCTTCAGGAGGCTGCCCTCTTCGGTCCCTGTGTATCAAAATCAGTCAGGTATATCAACAACAAAAATGTTCTACAAATTACTATTAATCATTTTGTTATTCCGATGATAATAATATATTAGATTTGTAAGGTGCCAAATCATATGCTCAAGGCGCACTAGTGCAAAAGTTGAAATCACATGAGAGCACTATAACAAGTACATGTGGTTAGAAAGAACCTTTTTTGAAAGAAAAATACCAATTAATTATAGGTCAAATCACACAGATTCAGTTTTAGATCTTTTTGTGACTATTCAGTTGATTTGCTATTTTGAATCTCTGAAGATAGAGCATTCTACAGCGAAGGCTCTGCACAAGCAAAGGTTCTCTCCCCTCCCACCTTGTCTTCAGTTTAGGAAGAACAATTCATGCAGAGTTTTTGAGATCGTACAGATCTAGACTTTTGGAGTGAAAATGAAAACTAGTCTCTTTTAGGTTGAGCATGGAGGTGAAAAGGAATAGATCTGGGGTTCAAAAAGGTCAAAGGTCATACACTTAGTTTAAGTAGGTTTAAATTAATCATGATAATTTGGTGCATTTATGTTACACCCTCTATCTATACAGAGGTGCATGGGTTATGTATGTTTGTATATCCAATGTCTGTATACTTTCTGTGGTTGATGAACTGTAATACATATTGATTTATTGCTATTCTCTCTATATATTTTTCGGTTCTTTTAAAGACTGATGGAAGACATATCAGCCTACCTTGTGAGACATGAAGAACTTCTAACAGTGAGACCCATCCTACAAAACAACAGGTATACCTCTAATATATAGGGATGGGATTTTCCCGCTGATCAACAGATTTCCGCCGATTTCGAGATTCCAAGACTAATATCTAATTTTGTTAATTTAATTTGTTATTATTTGTCTAACCCTTACCCTAAATCTTACCCTGTAAGGGGGGGGGGGGGGGGGTGCTGCCCAGACCCCCATTTAAGCTTCCTCCTTTTGGGGAACTTCTCTGTCTCATCCCTCTTTCCCAGGTCATATTGAGGTGGCTGTACTGTGCATGAATGTGTAAAGAAAATTGTTGGGAGGTTGACAAATAGAATAATTTTTGCAAACAAAAAAGGTCAAAACAATTTACACTTTTCAGTTATATAGAAATATATTCCTTGGTTTGTTTTACTTCCCTATTGTGGTCTATAACAATCAGGACTAATTCATTGTAGTCCGATGTGTGTTGAAAATTACCTTGATATTTTGTACCGTGCTTTAATCCTATAGCAATGCCAGCAATCCCTGTCATCCCAGAGTCCTTGTCATTAGTATCTTGATGAAGATAGGAGCCAGCAACTTTCAAGGAAAAGAAGAATTCTTTGAAGACTTTCTCAGCAACCTTCTAGACAAGGTAAATAGACAGTTGTTTGTTTGCCTGATTTGATTTTAAAATATTCAAGACTTTTTAAAGCATGATGAAAAATATATTTCTTGTGTGTGTGTTACTTGTTTTTAAAGATGAAAAAAGAAAGAGTCATTAATTAATAATCTCCTTTGCACATGCATGTTTCACGTTTTTAAAGCAGCTGCACAACTCTTTTAATACCCATGTGCAAGCTAACAAGCTAATCAACAATATGAGTGGCGCTCCGACGTATGTAATAGTGACAAATGCCTCAGGCTTTGTTTTGTCAAAGATAGAGGGTTAGGGTTGATATTGGGTTTTAGGATAGGTCTAGGCTTCTGATTAGGATTAGGATTGATATTGGGTTTTAGGATAGGTTTAGAGTTCTAGTAGGGCTAGGTATAATGTTTAGTCCCATGTAGAAGATAAGCATTCGGCTTGTGTAATGAACTAACCGCAGAGCAATTACCCCAGAGCAAATGTCGTTCAACCAAATGTGTAACTCATCCATGGCCACCATGGCTTGTTTACCCATAATCCCCAGGATCAGGAGATAACTCCCAAGAAGCGAAGCTACATCATCAACTCAGTCGTCCATCGTCTCAAGCTTCGTATATGGCAGGCAGCTATCATCATTCTCAACTTTCTGTCTCAGGTAAAGCACTTTATATATCACGATCGCAAAGACTTTCAATTAATTTGAGAGCAATTTATAATGCCAATTGTATTGCCTACAGATAGAAACCATGTTAAAATCATGTAATCCGTATTGTTATATGTGCTCATTCAATTGGGGATGCACAAGTTGAAAGAAATTGCCTCGGATTCATTGAAAGTCTGTTTGATCATGTTTTGGGGGGGTAAAAATGTGCTTTCTGTTTGGTGAAAAAGCACAGTTTTTATTGTTGTGGTCCTTTCCTCACACTCTGTGTGGGTAGAGAGTTGACTTGTCCATTAAAATGCTTTGGTCTGTAACTTTCAATATTTTTTTAGTAGTGTAAGAGATGGGATTGACAATTGACACACAATAGCTCTTCTGAACAACTAAGGAAAACAATCTCTTATGTAGGCGTCCTGTTATAGTTTTATAAATATTTTGTCCTAGTGCAATTTTACCAATACTGGATTGTAACAGAAAAGGAACTGGATTCACAAGGAACATGATACAATCTGGCTAATGTTCTTCATCGTCTAATGTCATAGTTGATATTCTGTGGAATATAAAACTGATTGGAATAGAGAGTTCATGGTATCTCTGTTATGCCAGTCTTGTATGTATACTGGGTATGTGATATTCATTTGAATATATGCTATATGATTTTTATGCCTCCGTTACGAAGTAGCCGGAGGCATTATGTTTTCGGGTTGTCCGTCCGTCCGTCCGTACGTCCGTCCGTACGTCCGTACGTCCGTCCGTCCGTCCGTCCGTACGTCCCGTTCTCGTGATCGCGTTATCTGAAGAACCGATTGATGGATTCCTGCCAAACTTTGGTCATGTATGTATCTTGCAAAGCCGATGAACTGATTAGATTTTGGGGTCACGAGGTCAAAGGTCAAAGGTCACAGGGCTCATTTATGTATGCAAAAACAGCTCGTGATCGCGTTATCTCAAGAACCGATTGATGGATTCCTGCCAAACATTGGTCATGTATGTATCTTGCAGAGCCGATGAACTGAGTAGATTTTGGGGTCACGAGGTCAAAGGTCAAAGGTCACAGGGCTCATTTATGTATGCAAAAACAGCTCGTGATCGCGTTATCTGAAGAACCGATTGATGGATTCCTGCCAAACTTTAGTCATGTATGTATCTTGCAGAGCCGATGAACTGATTAGATTTTGGGGTCACGAGGTCAAAGGTCAAAGGTCACAGGGCTCATTATGTATGCAAAAAATAGCTTGTGATCGCATTATCATTGGAACAGATTGATGGATTCCTGCCAAACTTAGATCATGTATGTATCTTGCAGAGCCAATGAACTGAGTAGATTCTTGGGTCATGAGGTCAAAGGTCGAATGTCATGGGCTCATTATGTATGCAAAAATAGCTTGTGAACGCATTCTCATTAGAACTGACAGATGGATTACTATTTAACTCAGGACATCTTGCAGAGCCAATGAACTGAGTACATTTTAGGGTCATGAGGTCAAAGATCAAAGGGTCATATATGTATATGAGAAATTGCTTTTTGGTTTGTAAACTTGCTCTATGACGGAGGCATCATTTTCGACTGCGCGCAGTCGAAGTTCCATCTAGTTTTATATGTTATGATATATTATGATTTATTATGGTAACATTCTCTTGGTATACACATGTAGGATGCTGCTCCACGAATCCTAGCCAGGGTATTGCGTTCTATGAGAGCAGAGAATCAGACATCAGTACGTCATCTGATGGAGGTCTTTGTTGTGAGGATGATCCATCTTCATCCCCATCTTCTACAACAATTCTGGCAGTATGCTTCAGAGGTGAGATATATATACACATCAGTGCTAAAGTTGTAATTTTTTTGTTTTTTTATTGTTGTTGTTGTTGTAGCATTTATGTAAAGTCTGTAATTCTGCTGTCCCACACAGCCAGTATTAATGTGCACTTTTCTCCAAAACAGTCCCACGAAATAGAGGCAACTAAATATTTAAAATGGATATTACACATGGTGCTTTTAAATGGATCTCAGAAGAAAAAAAACATTGTGTGGATTGTATAGTAGTTTTATGTGCAATATGTGCAGATAAAAATGTATGAGAATAATTACAAGGATTAAATTATTTAAATAATTTGTGCCTTTATGTTGGCAGAAGTATTGTACTCGATTTTCAAGTCTTGTGATATACTTTCTTTTCACATGCAGGTAGCAAATTGTCAAGATGTAAGTTTCTCACCCTTGCTGATGATCATCGCACATCTTGGTACCGTACAGTCAGAGGACCAACGGGTATGTAGCATAATATCTCTCTCCATAAGCATCACAAACATCAGAAGAATATCTTGATTGTATTCAATGGAACTAATTTATGTTTAATTTATTTATTATTTTGTTTTAATTTGATCATTTTATGATTGTGATAGTTACAAGATTGCTTGCTGAAAATGTTGGCATAACTTCAACTTTCATCAAATTCAAATAACAGTACTGAAAAGAGGCGTACCAATGAGTGGGAGACGAAAATTCCCAGTATGTCTCTCTTCAATACTTTTCTTCTATTGTAGTACCAATCATTGTTTTATTCAAAATGATTTATTACACTCATGAGTGTAGAGATTTTATCTATTTACAGTGTGTCCCGAAAAAAACTATACACTTTTGAAATGGCTGCCAAATAACAAATATATGATTCTAGGGGGAAAAGTTATATATGTATGGAAAGCTCATATACTCAACTTTCATATGACACCAAAAGTTGCGAAAATAATTCATGCTCGGGTGAGCACTGCTCACTTTTGTAAAGGGTATGAAAATTTGGTTGCGCAGGAATTAGCCTTCCAATATTTGTGAGAGGTAAATCCTTTGGAGCTTACCGAATTGAGGATGATATGACCAATTTATGATCAATTGTGATAAGTTTGGGTTTGCTGAGTGAAATGTTTGGTTTATGGGATTAACATTTTATGCATGAGTTAACAGGAATTGCATTTTTTATTGTAGCACTGTAACTTCCCTGGTAGACTCAGTGGTGTGTTCATGGGAGTCAGGATGGGGTGATGATACATGTTGTAATTTCCATGTTACAAACTGTTATTCTCTTACATCTGTGACTTTGAATAAAAACCTTCACCCCACATTTCAATTATTGTAAGATAAGTTGAACATCTCATTGATTTACTCAATACCCAGGTAGGGATAATGTAAATTGAATATTCAAATACGGTTTGTTGACAAAAGGAATGTCCAAGATGTCGTCTACTTATTCTTCAGGTAAATGGTAACTGAAATGTGGGGTGAAGGTTTTTATTCAAAGTCACAAATGTAAAAAATAACAGTTTGTAACATGGAAATTACAACATGTACCATCACCCCATCCGGACTCTCATGAACACACCACTGAGTCTACCAGGGAAAGTTACAATGCTACAATAGAAAAATAAATTCCTGTTCCGTGCATAAAAGTTTGGTTTAATAAACCATGAAATTCACTCAGCAAATCATGAATGTATCATATCACCCTCAATTCGGTAAGCTCCAAAAGATTTACCTCTCACAAATTGGAAGGCTAATTCCTGCGCAACCTAATTTCCATATCCTTTACAAAAGTGACCAGTACTCACCCAAGCATGAATTATTTTCAAACTTTTTGGTGTCATATGAAAGTTGAGTTTATGAGCTTTCCATACATATAAAACTTTTCCCCCTAGAATCATATATTTGTTATTCGGCAGCCATTTCAAAAGTGTATAGTTTTTTTCGGGACACACTGTAGAGATACTTGAGAAGTCTGATTTACAATTTTTTTAATTCTTAAGAACAAAAATGTTATGATATTTTCCTGTATCAATTTATTTTTTATTAAGAAACATTAGGTGTAAAGGTTAATACGATATACATCTTTTTGAAGAGATAATTCATTTAGCAGACAGTATCACTCAATTTCAATAATGCCCTGACTAATTAAAACCTAAACTGCTAAGTTATTGAACTATTCATAAGGTAGTTAGGAAACATTTTCCTTCATCATTATAACAAAAAATCATATAGTGAGAATTTATTCATTTTTTATATTTTTTAGGAGTCTTTCTACCTTCAAGCGATCCCGACAGTCCTTCCATGGACGTTTGTTCCTTCCATGGCATTACGCGTCCAGTCACAGGTGGCGCTCTTCAAGATGTGGAAGGATTGTAAAGAGGCGGGGCTTATCACCTTGATGGACAGGTTTCCGGGAGTGGCTGTTTGTATGGATTTCACACAGAATAATAGGTGGGCCTTGCAAATAAGATTGGATGTTAATATGATTACTAACTTTGTAATAATCATTCAGATATGTACCCTATTTGCCGGCGTATAGGCCGCAGTATTTTTGGAAGAGAAAATATCAAAAAGTCGGGGTGCGGCCTATGCGGCGAAAGAGTAAAAAAGTTTTTTTTTTTAGTTTCGATTTATGGCGCTATGCCTGGCAATGTCTCCCAGCTCAGTAATCAGTGTGTTGACTCACCACTCAAAAACTATAACAACACAAAATTTGTCTGTCATCTTGGTTTGAAAGTAATCTTTCTAATAGATCTCAATATGTAGTTTATAATAATAATTCCTCAATTTTTTTTATATAACAAATGGTGTACCACAAGGCACTATCCTAGGACCTAGTACTCTATTGTTTATAATTCACATTAATGATCTTACACATTCTTCTAAAAACGACATTGTTACTATTATTTGTGACAAGTTTACAAGCACAAATCGGCGCCTTTAACTGCACCTCGATGTTAAATGAAGGTACTTCCCCGCGTGGGTTTTCGGCAACAAAACAACAACAACAACCAAAAAAATCTTTTTTTTTAAATGTCAAAATCGGGGGTGCGGCCTATACGGCGCTGCGGCCTTATCGCCGGCAAATACGGTAGCCCTTTCCCCCAAGTATCTGCCCCCAAATATCTGTCCTTAATGTCTGCCCTACCTTTCCCCCAAGTATCTGCCCCCAAATATCTGTCCTTAATGTCTGCCCTAGACAAATGCCCCCAAATGTCTACCCCAAATTTCATCCATTGATGAGCCCCAAACCATATCCTCAGATATTAATGCATTGCTTTAATGGTAATAATTGAATAACAAGTTACCTAACTAGATGTATAAAAACATCAATAGAAATATCAAGTGGAGTAAGAAGTAAATTAAAGCTGTAGACAACATTTTCACTTGGCTCCTGAATAAATCAGCATTTGTTATTTTCTTCCTTTTTAACTCCTCTCAAATCTTTTTATATTTGACTTTATTTACATGAATTTCTTTATACTAGGCGTTGTGCTGAAAGAACAAAGATTTAAATCCCTTTATGTTTCTGTCTGATAGAACCTTTTGCTGAATAAAAGTTTCTCTACATTATTGGTGATATCCTTTTTTCTTCAATCCAGTGCACTTCACTCGCTGAGAGAGAGAATGGAGGGGAGCTTCTTCCTCAGTTACTTCCATCCCATTCAACATTTCAGTGTTGAAACCATCTTCTACATCATGCCTAAGCTGACCCTGGTCACAGAGGATGAGCTCGTCCATCCAGAGCTCTTCCTTGTAACAGACACATCGCCATGGAAACAGAACAGCAATCATCCCATTGTACCCCTCTACAGCGAGACGGATACCCTCAGGACATGTACAGTCAAAGAGAAGCAGAAAAATAAATCAGGTGTGTTCTGAAGACTGTTGGGTTTTTTTTGGGGGGAGGGGGGTTTGGGAGATGGTCAAGGAAAAGTGGCAAAGAACTGTCCTTCATGCCAAGAGAATATGTCACATTCTCAAGAAACATAAATTGGGACGATTTGAATCTTCACATACTTACAAAATGACCAAACTTGGTAAGGGTATGAATAATTTAGTTGTTTACTGTTTTTAACATTTTTGTATAACAGTGAAAGATGCTGAGATTCGGGAAGAGCTGTGGACGGAGGATGGATCAGGAGATATCCAGAAAAAGATTACTCCGTGGAAGGAATCCCACATACCTGGCTTTGAATCCTCCGAAGGTCAGAAGTCACCTCGGGGTCACCTTGTGGTCGTGGCTTCACTCATTAGCAGAGTACCAAATCTCGGAGGTTCGTTGATACTACAATTTTATGCCGAGTATGGAAAGTGTGAAGCTACATATGTGTGACTATTCATGGACTAATTAATATGTATGATTGCTGTATACCATAAGGAATTTAAATTCGAAACAATCTTATGTGAATTCAAGAATGAGTTTATTTCAGAATAATTAAATTGTGAATTGTGATCTTAACGCTAATGGTGATGATCGTGATGATGACAATGAAATTTATGATAACCGTCATCATCAATTTTGCTTAATAGATTGAATTGAAAAATTGTACATTCAATTCAATTCAATTCAAATGAACATTTGATTTCTTCCAAACAATACAATTTATAAGTGGGAACATAAATATAATTAAAGAACTTGTATTACAAGGAAGAAGGCGCGAAACCAGTTAAGCATAGCTTGTCATAACATGTGATCAAATGTCTCTTTTATTCCCTGCCTCCCCCCCCCCCCCCCTCTCTCTCTCTCTCTCCAGGTCTATGTAGGACCTGTGAGATTTTTGGAGCATCCTGTCTTGTACTTGGTAACCTGGCTTTGAAAGACCACCAAGACTTCCTGAGTCTCAGTGTATCAGCAGAAAGATGGCTGCCATTAAGAGAGGTAAATTTCAAGATCCTGTATGAAAATTTTACCCAGCTGTTCATGCATATGCTTTAAAGCAGGCCTTCTCAACTGGTGGCGCGCGCGCCACTTGTGCCGCTTGCGGTCAGTCGGAGTGGCGCGCGACTGTTGGAACAACAAAACAAAAAACAGAAAGAAAGAAAGAAAATATATATTTTAGAATTAAATACTCAGCTAAATCAAGAAGTTGCAGTCGAATTTGAGCCCAAAATGCCTGCTTAAAGGGATAGTTGAGTTCTGTTTTCAGACCGCAAATGCCTCCAAAGTGCATGGTTATTGCTCTTATTCTTATCTATGACATTTATAGTGCCCTTTTAGAACCTAAAATTGCTATGAAGGTAATTTTAGACCCCAAAATGTGTGAAATTCAGCCAATACGATCATACCAATTCAGCTCCACTTTTAAAAAAACACAGTGACCGTTAATTAATTATTTAATTAAAAATAACAATACATGAGCTGGGTAATATAAGCTACACAAAAATTCCAACAAAAAAGCCAACATCGGCATTGGCTGAAATACGACGTAAAAGGCGTTATTGCGTTTTTTTCAACGTTTTTTTCAAAATTCAAAATTTTTCAAAATATCTAACAAACAGTAATATTTGTGGTGGTTCACAAGTATTAGAAATCGTTATATTTCAGCCGTCTCTGAACCGATTTTGATCAAACAAAGATGATTTTGACATTTAAATATTATGTTCTTTCAAATTTGACACTCAGTTTTTCATTTTCTCACAAAAAATTGTTTTGTGTAGCGCCCTCTGCAACAGAACTCAACTATCCCTTTAACAAACGGGGAGAAAGGGGGATTTATCGTTTTTTTAACCATTTTATACGAATCTAAACCTAAGGTCTGAACAACAATTAGCTTACGATGGCATACCAATTTTAACATTGCCGATCTCTGAATACATCTTATTTTTGTTTGTTTGATTTTCACTTTATTTTGACATTTCCCGTGTTTATTGCACACAAAAAAACTACATATAAATATACCTCCAGTGTAATTGTACCCAGGAATTGTTCTAATTTTTTCATGTCAATATGAAATTATGATTGATTATATTGTGGAATGAAATGGTGTTAAAAATGTCCTATTTGGAAAGCCCTAAATCCACCAGCTTCAGGGGACTCCGCCCCCTGAAACCTCCCGTTAGGGCTTCGCCCCTGGACCCCACCCATTTTCGGCTCGGTTGCTACGCTCCCTCGCAAGCACAGTCAACCAAACAGGGTGGCACTTCAACTAATTCTTTTTGTTTTGACACTTCTAATAAACTAGTTGAGAAGGGGCCTGTCTAACAAAGAGTAACGATTGATCCAAATGAATAGCAAGTCCTCCAATCAATCGCAAGTTTGCAGTCTCCTATCTCTTATAGCTGCGATTGATATCAATCTCAAATAAGTTGCGATTGATATCAACTCTTTGTAAGACAGGGCCCAGATGTGTTTTTCCTATGTTTATTTTTTATTTTTTTTAAATTCTAGGTAAAGCCCTCTGATTTGAGAGACTACATGTTGGAGATGAAGAAACATGGGTATACCCTGGTAGGGGTGGAACAGACGGCCAACAGCCAATCACTGACAGACTTCAAGTTTCCCCAGCGAACCATGCTGCTTTTAGGGTAGGTAACAAGCTTCCAGGAAGAATCTAGGGATGGTACATTGAAAGACTAGAGAAATATCTTGTGGTGGCATTTGCAGAAACAATGATGAATTCATAGTTTAATAGAGTTTTAAGAGGATAAATTAAAGCCCCACTGTCCTACTTGTAGCTACTTGCTCCCTCTATATAGAAAACTTCCCCAATCGGTGCCTGTTGGTCCCCCATGATCCTCTATTTCTTATGTTATTTGAGAGCGGAGTTGATGAGATAGCCACCTGTCAGTGACCTCGCTGTGTGGTCTTATCCCTCCTAGCCACAGTAGTGTTGATGTCTGCTTGATGTAGCTTTAAATGTCTGTATTGGTACAATGTATATGATACAGCTCTTACTTTTGGAGAGATTTTTGAGAGAATTCATTATGGAAAGAGGCATTGATGAGGAGGACATCTTTGAACTTGCTATATCCAAAAATGATTTTGCACAAAATGTATAGTACACTAAGTTATTTGACCATTGCATTTCTTTACAATATTAAAACAACCTTGTAATGGCACAAGCTATTTTTTTTTTAAATGACAAGAAATCCTTCTGTGCCCCTTTTTGTACATGTACGATCCCTTAGGAATTTGTTTGAATATTTTCTTTTGAACAGGAAAGAGAGAGAAGGCATCCCTGTGGAGTTGATCCAGCTTCTTGATGTATGCGTAGAGATCCCTCAGCTTGGTTTCATCAGATCACTCAACGTACATGTCAGCGGAGCACTAATGATCTGGGAATACACCAGACAGAAGCTTCTTGGACTCAAGAACTAACTCAAGAACTGACTCAGATAATGATTTCATCAGATCACTCAACGTATATGTCAACGGAGCACTAATGATTTGAGAATACACCAGACAGAAGCTTCTTGGACTCAAGAACTGACTCGGCTAATGATTTTATCAGATCACTCAACGTACATGTAAGCGGAGTTGAATGCGAAACTAACCCATCTCAACCACGAGATTCCTCTCGATTCGAGCTCTTTGTTCAGTGAGTTGAAGATGTTAAGGAACACCACTACATTCCTCCTCCACCGACAAGAGGTAGACTGCCACTTGCCCTACATTATTGTCAAATGCTTTCACCAGAACTGGGTAAAGGTTTAGATCACCCATATTTTGACAAAGTATTTTCCACCATGATCAGCAACAGATGGTGCAACGTGATGTTTTTGACAGAGAAAATCTGAAAACATACCTGCAGCTCTTATAACACTAACGTCTTCTGACTGAGGTAACTACTACTGGTATAACACTGAGGGACTAACACTGCTTGGTTTCATATCTTGTGGTGAACAGAGCAGGAATGATATAGGACTATACACCAGACAGATACTTCTTGGACTATGGCATTCAGGGATTGGTGCGACTTGGTTGTGTAAGATCTCTTGGTGTCTCTGTGAGTCGAGCACTGAATGTAATATATTTATCAAGAGTATACGAGACAGAAGCGTCTAGGTACATACCACTCAGGGACTTACTCAGCTAGTTTTGATTAGATCATGGAATGTTTACATAAGCAGAGCACTGAACATCAAATTCCTCAATGCTGAAGTAAGTGGAGCATGAATGAATAAGCTTTGGTCTTTAAGAAAAGGTCATCATATGTCCATGTTATGGGATTCCCCCTAGGGATGCAATATCCAAGATAAGGTTAAAATATGAACTGTTATTTATGTTGAATAATGAGCAATGTTACCTTTGTTAGGTAAATGTAACCACATGGTGATCGAGTTGGGTGATGATATGACATACAGAATCCCATCTTAATGATAAGATTTTCAGATAAATGACTTGGGTATACCGGTAAGTGAAAACAAAACCTTTTTGATCTGCCTTTTAACAGTCCATTGTTATTAAATCTATTTATTTAATTATTCATTTTTGTGTGGGGCTCCTTAGACTTGGTTACAATGGGACTTCTGTATATAATTTGGTGAAAGAAAGATTATGTTAGTAGTACGTACGGAGCCCGGGAAGGGACATGTGAAAAATATTTTTATCTCATTAAAACAAGATAATATCACATTAACATAATATCATTTTCTCATTAAAAAGAGATATATCTCATTAAAATGACGTAATCTTTCACAAATGGCTCTACACAGGGGCGGCGCCAGGGTATTTCTTTGGGGGCGAAAGTGTAGACGCTGAGAGCGCAAAGCGAGGGGGGGGGGGGAGATCGCATCATGGCACAATGATAAAAACAAACATGTTGGGAGGGCTAACAAGGGTGCGAAGCCACAATCATACAGGGCGAATTTATTGTTAGGAATGCCTTCATATCAGTATTTAAAAAATTAAGCTTGATTTTAGTTGAAATAGTTGAAATATTTATTGGTTACTGAATCATCATAGGTTATAACAATAATGTGACAATGTCTTTACATGAGTATAAAACATAAGTTAAATTACATTTCCACATTCAGTAAATCATAGATACATACGCTCGAAGAGGTGATGATACAGAAGGGCTACAGCCTAAGCGTGACAGCTTGATACGCTTGCAGCCCAGAAACAATTAAATTCATAACGATTGTAAAGTAAAGTAAATTACAAAACATAATTGGGGGAAAATAACAAAAAATAAACAGTGACTTGCAACAAAAAAAAAAAAAAATGGGATAGAGGGTGCATGGGAGGGGGATTTTCCTGCTATATCAAGGAAATGCTGACAAACATATATGATATCATGTGTTAATTTAAGAGATTTGTCAATATTTGCTCAATAAAATTGATTTCACACTTTTCTTGAAAGTATATACTGACTTCAAGTTACGGATGTCAACGGACAGTGAGTTCCAAATATCCGGACCAGAATGTCTTATAGATTTCATAGCCATTGTTGTTTTAGGATTACATAAATGGTATTTATTTGATTGACTGGTTGGGTATGTATGAATATTTCTATTCAAACAAAACATTGGTGGGAAGTGGGAAGGTAGGGAATCATTATGTAGACGGAACATGAACAGTGCTTTTTGTAAAAAGTTAATATCAGTTACTTTCAGAGTTTTTAACCTCGCGAATAGGGGATCAGTGTGATCGCGATATCCAGCATTGGTACACACACGAATCGCTTTCTTTTGTAAAAGTAGCATTTTATCAGTATATACTTTTGAGTCTGCCCACAGTATATTGCAATAAGACATGTAAGGAAGAATCAAGGAATTGTATAGCATATATAGAATATTCAAAGGCACATAATGTTTTAACTTATACAGTAAACCAACAGTGCGTGACACTCTCTTTGAAACGTAATGTACATGATCACTCCATTTCAGATTTTCATTGATGATAGTTCCAAGAAATTTAGTATTTTGTTTTTTCTCCAAATATTCACCATCCAAGACTATTTCAGGTATAGGTTTATCAGTTGCATTTTTCCTGCTTTGAAAATGGATATAATTAGTTTTTTTCAGATTCAGAGACAATTTGTTGCTCCTAAACCACAAAGACAGCTTAGGTAGCTCGGTGTTCAGAATTCTCTGAAGTGATCGAAAATCGGAATTGGAGCAAAACACATTAGTATCATCAGCAAATATAATATATTGTAATGATGTAGTTGAGTTCGAGATATCATTAACATACAGTAGAAACAATAAAGGACCGAGTATCGATCCTTGTGGGACACCACATTTCATAGGCAATAATGATGAATCTACAGATTCGTAGCTTACATATTGCTTTCTACCTGACAAATAATCATTAAACCAGTCAAGAGCAACTCCTCTTACTCCGTAATAATGAAGTTTGCTTGATAGTACCTTGTGATCAAGAGTGTCAAATGCTTTGCTTAAGTCCATGAATACACCAATAACATGCTTTCGAGACGCCAAAGCATTCGAAACCTTATCATATAATTGTGCAAGGGCTAAATCGGTTGAGTGGTATTTCCTGAAACCATATTGATCCTGATTCAGTAAGTCATTTTCTGTTAGAAAACAATATAGCCTATTGTATATAAGTCTTTCCAATACTTTGGACAAACTCGAGAGAATAGAAACAGGGCGATAGTTTGAGACTTGGGAAGAGTCATCCTTTTTGTATATCGGAACAACCTTAGCAATCTTAAATGCTTCTGGAAATGTACCTGTCGTCAGAGAGAGATTAAAAATATGCACTAGTGGGGTTATTATATTTCCTATAACTTGTTTCAAAAGATATGTGCTTATCCCATCATGACCGTTAGCATAGCTTATTTTAAGAGAACGTGCAATATTCAAGATTTCAATCAAGTTTGTTGGTTTGAGAAATAATGACTTGTTGCAGGGAGTTTGAAGAAATTGTGAGAAGTCGACTCTGTTCGAAGCTATTGTATTGGCCTGATTGGGGCCAACCCCAACAAAGTAAGCATTGAAGCAATTTGCTATTTCTTTTGAATCAACCATTGTATTATTATCTTTGGTAATATGACACTTTGATTTACTCTTTTGTTTTTTGAGGGCTTGATTGATCACATTCCACGTTGATGATGCATTTCCATTTGCATTTTCAAACTGCTTGGCAAAATACATTTGTCGAGACTGTCTAATAATGGTGGTTAGTTTGTTCCTATATGATTTGTAATTATTCAAGCTTTCCTCTCCTGGGTGTCGAAGACTATATTTATATAATCTATTCCGTTTTTTAATAGAGCAAAAGATACCTTTAGTTATCCATGGCTGCTTGATTCTATTTCTTGCCGATCTTTTTTTAGTCATTGGGATATTTTTATTTAAAAGAGAGGAGAACAAGTTCCAAAAAAGTGCATATGCCTTATTGGTGTCAGTACATGCGACCACGTCATTCCATGTTACTTTGAGTAGTTCGTCATTAAACATGGCTATTTTTTCAGCTGTGATTTTACGTATCATAGCTTGATTCTTTTCGTCCTCAGGATAATTGCGAACATGATTACAAATCAGAAAAATTGGAAGGTGGTCAGAGATTTCACTATACAAGAGGCCAGAGCCTATATAGTTATTGGTGACATTTGTAAAAATGTTATCTATCAATGTAGAAGAGTTATTTGCCAATCTGGTTGGTTTATCAATCATGGCATTGAATGAATTTGATCGTAACATATTATGAAAAGTATTATCTTCCTGCAAAAGATCAATATTAAAATCACCCATCAAGTAAACATCCTTATTTTCTAGATTGACCTTATGCAGCATCCTATCAAACTCATCCAAAAATAATTCAACATTTGTATGCGGAGGCCTATATATTGTACATATCAAGATGTTTTTCCTTTGAGCCATATTGATTTCAATGCATATCGAGTCAGTACCATCACTCTTCAAACTAAGGTCAGATCTAATTTTGTATGTTAACAAGTTTGAGATAAACATAGCAGCTCCACCACCCCTTCCGGTTTTTCTATCAGAACGTACAATCGAATAATTGTCAATATTACATAAAGTAGATGGAGATGTATCAGTAAACCACGTTTCTGTGACTCCTATGACTGAAAACGGTTTGGTGAGGGCCGACAGCAGAATGTTCAGATATTCATAATTTTTAACAAGACTTCGTGCATTTGTATGTAATAAGCTAAAGGAATTATTTTCACTCTCAAATCTTGAATTAAATTCATGAGGAAGATAATATTTACAATCCACTTTGTCATCCAATGATTCATTCAATTCATCAATATTGAACATAATATATAGTTACATGAAACATCAAAGAATATATTGTCCATGACATAATAACAAAAATGTGTCTACAAAATGCATGATAGCAGGAAAAGGGGGTCGGGGAATGGGTGCAAGTCTTAAAAAATAAAATATAATTAAATACAAACATAATTGAAACTATATGTCAGGGGCGGATCCAGCTTTTTATAAAGGGGGGTTGGGGTGGTATGCGAGGGAGCGTAGCGACCGAGTCCAAGCGAGCGGAGCGAGCGAGGGGGGAGGGTGTGGGAGGGGGGTGTCCCCCCTCCCACAGTAGGGAAAATTTTTGAAAATCTGTGTGTGAAAATGGCGTTTTCTTGCATCTAAAACACCACTATTTTTGGTATAGAGGTCATTGCCAAATTAACCCCCATGAAAATTTGTAAAATTAAGTTGCATTTTCCTGCAATGTAAGGCCAGTTAACAACACAGATACAAAGAATTGGGGACCTTGGAATAAGCACTGTTAGCCTAATACTTTTATTATGAACAGCTTGTCACTGATACTCACTGGCAAATCTCAGTCAAATATGATGGACTGGCAGAAGAGACGCCTTGGATGTTTCTGTACAAATCCCTGAACTATTTTGCTGGAACTTAGCTGCAGGGTTGCCTGGTAGTGGATAGCCATGAGGGTGAGTCCAGCAAGCCTCTCTTCCCCCATAGTAGATCGAAGATATGTCTTTACTCTTCTGAGTGCCGAAAAAGAACGTTCAGCCTCGCAGCTGGTGACTGGAGACGTGCAGCCCAGAATGATCAGCGTCCTGATGTTAGGAAAAAAGTCCTCATCAGCATGTCCCAGGCAGTCAACCAAGTTCTCAGGAAGCTGAGCTTTGTCCATGTTTTCAAAAAAGCTGATGGGGGGGGGGGGGGCAAGGGACTCTGTGACATTTGTTCGCCCAACCCCCCCCCCCCCCCCTCCCCCCCCAAAAAAAAATAATAATAATAATAATAATAATAATAATAATAATAATAATAATAATAATAATAATAATAATAAATGAAATAAATACATAGAAATAGAATAAAATAAAATTACAAGTTTTAAAAAAAAGATAAGATTTTAAAAAATGGTCCCCGGATTTTTTTTTTGGGGGGGTTGCAACCCCCCCAACCCCCCCTCTAGATCCGCTTCTGTATGTTAAGAGAAATTAATGTTAACAGTAGTAAAAGTAACTGCCAAAACACTCCTAAAAACATTAAAATGTGAAAATACAGCTAACACAAATCACATGAAGAATTTTAGTAGCAATGGAATAGAGGAGGTAAAATGAAGAAGAGAGCAAGAGCACACATGTGCTGATAACATGCAAGGAGCCATGACTCATTTCTGAGAAGTAAGCCATAAATCAAATAAAACCGAAAGTTGTGTCCTTGAGCCAGCTAGTGGGTGGTCAGTTAAAGTCGCACTATAGTAAAACTAAATTTAAGCAGAGAAATAAGGAACACCTCCATCACCCCTCCAAACTCTTGCATAAAAGCGTAGTTTAGTTCCCTTCATGAACAGATCTTGTACTTGTTTTTTGTACTTCTTTTTTTCTGTAAGGTCTGCCAGCGTCAGATCATCGACAATGTAGTATTTCTCCTTATTTAGGGCCTCCCTTGACTTCTTCATGATGTCGACCTTCTCACGTATTGACAATGTCTTGACCAAAATGTGTCGTGGCTTATCTCCTTTCTTCCCATCACGATGAGCACGCTCAACCTTGATGTTCATGTTAAATTTCGTACTGAGGATGTCTTCCACTTTCACGACACAATCCTCTGTTTGATCGCCTGTTGATTCCTCAATCCCGACGATCCGCAGATTATTTCTCTGAGAGAATCGTTCAGCCTTGTTGGCTTCACGATCTTGATTACTAACTCTCTGTTCCAGATCATTATAAGCTTTCTCCATCTTTCCTAGTCTGCTTTTCAGCTCCTTGTTCTTCTGTTCTAGATCATTGATCCGGAGACCCTCAAATTCAAGGGCCTTTTCCACTTTCTGAAGATTTTCCAACATATTTTTCATAGCCTTGTTCATCATCTGTTCGAAGTTGCATGATGCACCTTTAATATATTCAGCTAGTGCAGACGGGGTGACAGAGCCCAAGTCATCTTCCTCTACGGGATTTGAGGTTTCAGCTGGCCCGTCAGGAGCGGCAGCAGCACCATCCAGCTCATCGTCTAAGATGGAGAAGTTTGCTCCCTCATTCTTGTTGGCTTTCTTTGCTCCTTCTTTCTGGCTACGGCGGGTCATGATGGAAAACTAAAATGTTCCAATTGAGAAGTAAACCTTTCAGGAATAATTGCCACTTGTGGATTGTTTGAAGATGTTATCTAGAGTGTATACAAATATATCTTTTGGAGAGGTTAAGAAGCACGTGTGTTGCTCAGCCAGTCGCCATCATTTGGAGGTTCAAAGTGGACCTTTTTGAAGAGGCAAATAATATAAAATCATCGGATGTCAAATATTGTATGAGCGAGCAAGTTTGAAAACATTTGCATTTTTCACATTAAAAAACTGCCTTTTCTCAATTTCGATATTTTTGTATGGGTATATATTTGTTATAGGTCTACGGTACTGCAAACTTGCCTTTCTGCGTAATGTCTCCAGTCTCAAAACCTCACTTAGCCATTGTCCCTGTCGTGTAGGAATCAATTTGCTGACGGAGGAGATGGGGATTTAACTCCTCCTTCACTGCAGTGAGACATATATCTTTTACTGCCTTGATGATGGCTGGTACAGCTGCCTCTACCGTGGCCCTAACCACTCTCCACAATATCTCCCATCCTCTCCTTTTCACCTGTTTGCAAATCTTGCAAGTGTTCACTGATATCAAAATTGATAAACATCCCCTTTTCCGTGACATAATCCAAGAAAATCTGCATGAAGACATCAACGGTATAAAACACAGAGATCGATCAAATATTGCACAGGCACAATACACACGCTGATCAACATCAACAACTTCGAACATCACATGTATAACACACACAAACACACACTAGCACGGATGAACTGGTTGAGAAACCGCTGTTTTGGGTTCTGCTTGTAACAAACTGCACACCTTCTTTGCCGTTGGTGTGAGTGAATTGTAGAGGTTTTTTTTTATTGACTCTACATCATGGAATGCCAAATTTCCATGAACTGTGTTTTTAATACCTTCCCCAGGTAAAATACATACTTTTCTGTATAATGCATTTGTGAGCAATCTGTTTTATGAGAGGGCAAATATTTTCGCTCGACCAGAGCACATGGCTCCCCTCATGATCTAGAAGCTCTTCTAAGATTTCTTGGTTGACCTCTGTTAGTGGATGCTCTCCAAGAGCTTGTTTCACAGCTTCTCTCTCCATGGGACTCAGGTACATTAAAGATAAATCAACGAGCATTGCTGATGCAACCTCTTGATATCCTTTTGACAATATTCTTCCCATCGCATTCCACTCTTCTAATCCGTAATCTGGGTTGAGCGATGGCACTCTATAGTCTTCTCCATCTGCAAACCGTTAACATCCTCACCAGCCTCACCGACAAATGTGATGTGTAATTTCATTGTCAAAATCTCGGGCGTCTTTAAAAGAGCAATCATATGAAGATTCAAGATAATTTATTTTCTTATTTAAAAAATACAGAAATTTTTCCTCCACTGGCGAGTGACATACATATGCAAGCAACATAAACATAAAAAATATACATTCAAGGATACAAAGGATACAAAGAAAATACAACAATAATAATAATGAAAAACCTCATAAACAGCAACACAAACATCAGTAACAAGGTCCATCTGAAGCCTAACAGATGAGACTCCATTTTGGCACAACTTCGCAAAAACCCATGTCCACACAAGTACTAAAAAGTGAAAAAATACCAATGGAAAACAGGGACACAAAAAGCCAGTGGTGGTCACCACGGTGCAGCGCCCTCTTCTCTGATACAACATTTGAAACGGACATGCAAAGCATCAACTTGAGGTAAAACCTCAGGTACAGCATCAGCTTTAGCTACAACTTCAAGTACAGTGTCACCTTGAGCTTCACCTTCAGCTTGTGGTACAAGTTCAGGGTTTGTACAGACCAAGAAGCCAAAGTCAGGGAGGTTATCATTTATAATCATCATCGTCATCTACTATAACAATCTCTTGAGTTTCAAGTTGAGCTGAGACTACATCACTGCTTCTTCCAAAATGTATCACGCTGTCTCTTTCATTTGGGATCTCCTGTGAGTACGCTAGTTGTTGGTTGTGTTGGAGCTATGTTTGTAGGTCCAATTCCAACGCAGAACAAAGTAAGGAGGTGTTACTCATTTGAAGTCTTGTGCTCATCTGCCCTGGCTTGCGTTGATCTTGTGTACAGCTCAACTTATCAAATTTCCTTTCTATCTCATCCAATCGTTAGAGAAGTTGTAGAGACATGTAGCCGCTCTCTGCCGGAGTCTTGTTACAAACTGTTCAATGTTCTCATTATCCTCCTGCTTAATGCTCTTAAACGAGTAGCGTTTATAGGAGATGTTAGTTTTGTCGCCAAATATTTGTTCAGTTTCGTCTTTGTTTTAGCATATTCATCCTGCTGAATTTCTCTTTCCCCTCCTTCCACCGAAGTTATATTCCACCGTCAGAAGATATATTTGAAGTGTCATTTTGGCTGGTATCCCTCCCACACCCTCCTCCCACTCAGTTGCTACGCTCCCTCGCTCTACACAGCATCTACACTTTCGCCCCCCTAAGAAAATACCTTGGCGCTGCCCCTGTGTAGAGTTGTTTGTGAAAGATTATCTCTTTTTAATGATGTTAATAATGTAATTTCAATGAGATACATCTCGTTTTGATAAGATGAGTACTGTATATTGTTTTAATGAGATAATTATGTCGTTTAAATGAAATATATCTTGTTTTAATGAAATAGAAATATTTTTTCTATGTCCCTTCCCGGGCTCTGTAAGTACATGTTCTTAGATGCAGTAATAATAATGATAACCTGATTAACCAAAAAAAGCCTAATCAACATTACGGTATGCTGCTCTTCCTGAGTAACATGCATGCAGTATCAAACCTGAGCTGCTTGATCAGCAGTGAGAATTAATGGCATGTCTTAATTTTGTACTCTTTTCTAGATGTAATATATGTGCAATTTTGTGACCCTGTGACTATAATGATACTGAACTCCATCTATATCAAAACGTAACCATCATTGATTACTACATTCAGTACATTGTCATATTTTATTAAACCTTTCACAGCTTGGACCACACTTTGTTTAATTAAACATCATTCATTCTGATGTTTTATCAATGTTGGTGACGAGAGAGATAAACCAAGGTTCATTTAAATTTTTTATTGCAGTTGTATAATCTAGATTTATATCTTCTACTCTCCGAGTAATCATTCTGTGTGTTGCACCATGCCTCACGTCAAATCAGAGAAGTCTTCCTCTATAGGAATTTTATCATGTATTTGTTAATGAATAGGCAGTTGGGCACAATGTGTATTCCTCATTTGATTGTAATGTATTGTAAGAATTGTAATAAAGAGATGCCAACCTATACCAGTATGTAATACGCTGTCCTTTTTATTCTATGACAATAAAAATGCCAAGTGCAAAATTATTTTCCTGGATTATTCTTGGTCAGAAGTTGTTTGCTTATTATATTGCATCCATATCTTATGTTTATGCATATTTTATATAAACATATACATGTATATAATTATGTTTGCTTATTAAATAAATAGGGCATGCTTATTATAAATTGGAATGGTCCAAACACTGTACCAGTTGTAGCAATTAAGAAATTCTGAATTTAGTAGTAGAGTAAGAAAAATCAAATGAAAAATAATGAGGAACCTCATTTTAACAAACCCATTCAGACAGTGTTCGATATATGAGGTTCCACTGCAATGTACTTCCCAAAATATCACAATTTTGAAAGAAATGAAGATCACACTAGCAAAGTGCATTATATATATATTTCATTCATTTATTTTGAAAAAAATGAATACATACATGGAACACAGTAAGAAAAACATATAATACTGTTATGCACACCAATCAATGAAGTCGATGGATCTGTTGACCATAGCAGAACAAAAGTTATTAATAACCCATAACTCTTTTTATCTAAAATCCAATTATTTAATCTTCTCATGGTTATACAATATAAAGAGGACAATGCTAAATTTAAAGTATTATATACAGTTATCAGGTTGAACTTGGGATGGTTCATCATAGGAACATGATTACAACACATTTACCAAATGATTCTTGGAGGTTAAGCTTTCCATGATGGTGTAAATATCATTTTGAGGTTTGTGGTTCACCATTAAGGTTGTCCTAAAAAGGAACGTTGGATTCAAAAGGGAATAGAGAGAGAAGAGGGAAGGAGGGAGGAGTATTTTGTCGTCTTCTATCCCATTGCGTACTACTTGAGATAGTTGTTAAGTCCTGAAAAGGACTGATGAACCTAGAGAGAGAGAGACCAAGTTTCTCTCTTCACATTCATAACTTGGTTCACCAGTTCTCAGGACTTTACACACGACAGAATACAACTTTCTCTACTACCCAATTTCTCTACTTCTCTCTCAACTATCTCAAGATGTCCTCCATAGGACAAAACACAAAAAATATTTCTCCTTCGATCTCCCTTTACTTTCAATCCACTTTTGCACCCAACAGTCTTTTTTAGGAATACCCCTACAAACATTAAAAAGGGCAAACTTATGTATTAATTTCTCAAAGTTTGAACAATGCCTCTCTAGTTGTCATAACTTCAGGGCAAACAATGCCATGTGAATCAATATGTGACCTTGAAAGTTAGATCTTAACATTGAATGATCCCAAGCTCTAATCAGTTTATACAGACATTGTATATCTCTAAGATGGTGCACTTTGCCATCAAGTTTTCTATATACTACATCAACAAGAAATGTACTACATCAACAAGAAATGTAAGAGGAATCAATGACCTGAATGCATATTCCATCAGGCACAACCATGGCATCAGAGATATCAAAACACTTTGGTATACAATCAAAACAATATTGCTGTAATTCACACATGATAGTAATTGCTCATTTGCTCTAACAAAATATATCAACAGTGAAGGCTTGCACTACACAGCTCCAAGAAAATGTGCTTTCACATTCAAATGTCCACTCCTTGTTTAGGTTTAGAATCTGCATCAAACTTATCAAATGATCTCCTGATTTGCAATCATGTAGTTATTCTGAGATGCAGTGAAACACTTGATTGGCACACCTCTCGGAGAAAGTTTGCCATTTCAGCACATTTTGTAAAATGTTTGATGACGCTATTGTTCACATTTTGCAACTTATATTTGAAGAAGAAGAAAAATAAATCAGAATCTCATGTGGCAGCTGAAGCAATGATGCGATCTTTGATAGGTCCCAGAGCATTGGTGGCCTGCAACCCCAGACTCCTGATGAGTACTGCAGCAGGGTTATTGGTAGAGTAGAGTCTCTTGAGAGCATCTATGGTACCCATGACGGGGAGAATGTGGCGCTGGCGCTGTGTCTCGTACTCCTCCAGATGAGATACGGAACCTAGGATATAGTGAGAAACCAGATGATTCCATTTTTAGCATTTCACTGTATTTATATCTCAAATACAAGTAGGGCCTGTTAATTCAAAATAATTAATGCTTCATAGCTTGAACACAAGTGCAAAACAAAAATATTTCTGCAGAGCAATTTTCTGTAGTGTATAAGTTTGCATTAAACAAAAAAACAAAAAACTCAGCATTAACATAAACCGAATACATCCACGTTGTTCTGGGATCACCAGCGTACAGTGCTCAGTTGCACCCATTATATTTCATTTTGTAGATATTACACATAACATATCCTTTCTGTTTTCATGGTTTTATTTCTACCTCAAATATCTAGGGGGATTCACCCTTACCGGTAATATCATTTCCTAGAAATCATCTTACCTAGATCTTTTCCCATTGAAGCAGCTTCTGACAAGACCTGTGTAAGGGATGTGACATCACCAAAACCCAGGTTGATACCTTGACCTGCAAGTGGGTGAACTCTGTGGGCTGCATCTCTGGAAAATAATAAGAAGAAAAAATCAGTTCATTGGGAAGATATCACAATTAGTAGGGTAATCTGAATCAAATTATTAAAAGTCTGTCAGTGTATTTTACAATGTTCACATTCTTTATGAGGAATATAATCAGAACTAAAAACCCAATATTGTGGATAGCAATCTGAGGGGTGATCAGTTGTCATTACCACTACAATGAAATGTAGGTTAAAGTATTCTATGTCATCACAACTAGATGTTACAAATTTCTTGGCCCAGATTGAGAAAGGATGGGAGAGGGAAATATAGAGAAAGAGAGCTAGAAATTACAATACCTTCTTCAATGGCATAAAAGAAACACTGTAACATAAAATTCAAACTCATAATATTATTTCAAAAGGTCAATACAAAGTGGCTTTTTCCTAAAGTGCCCCTAACAAATCACCATAGTGGAATCTTCCCAACAATAATAATTGCAATGCACATCCAAGGGGTAGGGGGCTCTATAGCTGGATGCTCCCCTCCCCATCTGCACCTCCAACAGATGCATAAAAGCAATATTCTGATACCTACCCAATAAGAGCCACCCTGTCTGTGATGTATCTCGGTGCATGGCACAATCCAAGGGGAAAGGAGGCTCGACTGCTCGCACCAACCCCTGCGATACTGGGAGGGAGCTGACGGATAGATGACCCATCAGGTTTGATGACTGACAGCAAACCCTCAAAGAGCTGAGTGGCAGTATCTACAGACCGGTTGTGGTGGCTATCATCCCACTACAACAACAAAAAGACATGAATTTTATTAAATATTAAAAAAACAAAAACAATATGTGACTTTGATCATATAGACTCTCTGCAGTATTTGAGCTGCAAAGACTTCATGATCTACATGTATATAATGCCATTTCATCCCATATATCAATTATTAATTTGATTTCATGAAATTGAAATTCATTGGGTAAAACTTTGGTACCCACTTCACATCACACATCTAAATTGAGTTGAAACAAACACTGTAAACTAATATAAGACATTAAATTATAATATTTGTAATATTTTTCAATAAATATAAAATACTTGATGCAGAAAACAAATAAAGGCATCATCTTACAAAAGCATTGTTGACAGCTTCGGTGAAGTCCTGTTCGTCCATGTTGACTAGTTCCTTGGAATGTTCCTTACTGGTTGACCACACTAAAGAGCTCTGATCATCAGTCAACTATGCGTTACACCATAAACACATAAAAGGAAAAAAATAACATTTAACCAGGAAAAGATACGCAATCTATGAAGAAATATCATACTTAAAGACGGTGATCCTTGTGTCATGGATTCTAATTAAAAACTAAAATGACTAGAAAAGAGCTAAGTCTCATTGGAGAGCTGTGATTGGTTCAAATTGATCACAATTCCTCGAGTCAATTCGCAGAGTTATACTATGATTAGAAATATGACATTCACTATTTTGAAAATGTAATGAGGCAAATAATTGCTTAATATTGGCGAAACTGGAGATCTTTGTTTCTGTATACTTCACTGATACCAATTAATGGCAGTCTCAAATCGTAAATCAATAATGATAAATCAAAAATCGATTTTAGTCTCAGCCGACGTCTTACTGTACAACTACATTTTAAATGTAAATGTCCTGTGCAGAAATTTGTTTGCTGAAAAAAGAAAAAACATCTTCTCTCATTAACCACCCCCCCCCCCCCCCCCCCACATCGCCAACAACAAAAGGTTTACAGTAGGTTTGCGGTTGCACCATGTGTGTGAGAGAGAGAGAGGTTTGAGGAGTCCTGAACAGGACTCTGACTCGGTAATCTTTCTTGGAGGAGTGTAGTCCTGAAAAGGACTGTTTTTTTTATCTTTCTTGGCATATAGTTCTCAGGAGAACTATAGCGCTATGGAGAGGATGAGTGGCTCGACGTTTCGAACAGGTTGACTATCCGTCGTCAGGACGACGGACGACGGATAGTCAACCTGTTCGAACGGATAGTCAACCTGTTCGAAACCTGTTCGAAACGTCGAGCCACTCATCCTCTCCATAGCGCTATAGTTCTCCTGAGAACTATATGCCAAGAAAGATAAAAAACAGTCCTTTTCAGGACTACACTCCTCCAAGAAAGATTACCGAGTCAGAGTCCTGTTCAGGACTCCTCAAACCTCTCTCTCTCTCACACACATGGTGCAACCGCAAACCTACTGTATATCTACATCACCATGCAAGCCGACACTTACAAGCAGCATCTAACAAAAGGTTTACAGTGTATGTATAATGGGGATAGTATAACCATAATACTCACTGGCAGCAATGCAATAGGCCCTGAAGGGAGAAATCTCTGCCATGCTACAATGTTCTCAGTTGGCTGTAAAGAAAATGTGGAATATATTAAATCAGTTGGATTTATTGAATCTGCATCAGTTCAATATGATACATTCAAATATCTATGCAAAGTCTACCTTTTTTAAGTCCAATTTTTGTATACTACTATACTTGTATATTTAAGCATATTTTTGGTGAATTTCAGAAGTATAATACATTCGGTAAAACAAACATTTTCAAAGATGAAATAATGACATGCACACTGATAATATAATGGTAAAATTTAGAAAATGTAGATTAGCACACTTTTGTCCTTCAAGGAGAATAAAAGAAGATGTTATTTTTAGTCCAAAACATCATGCATCAAATTAATGGTCTGGAAGCCTCTTTCTCCTCCGAAAGTCACACATTCAATATGTTCATTATGTTAGCTCTACCAGCTGTAGAGAAGCCACCATGCCCCACTAATCATATTCACATCCTATCTCCTTCAATCCAGCTAGCTTTCCCAAATGGCTCCATCCAAATGATACAACCCCTTCCACACACACTCTGCCTTCATTCAGTGACCTTATTCTCTTGCATTTTATTCCGTCATTTATCAAGTAAAAAAATTGACCCCCACCCATCACACCAGTGCCACCTTCATGTCTGGACCTACCCTGTGCCACTGCGAGAAGACAAAAGGAGATTTTGTTTCTTTTCCATGGGGGGGGGGGGGGAGGGGACTTTGGTCCAAGACCCTTGGCTTTACAGTTTTGGACTGGACACACTTATTGACTAACAGTGAATTCATTTTCTATGTTCTCATGACAGTAGTTGTGGTTGCAATGTTTATTTAGCAAGGAATAGATACAACTTGTAATTATTTTTTTAAAGTCAATCTAGTATCTTCTCCCAACTTTCAATTCCGTTACCTCTGCCAGCTGTAGAGTAGCCACCACGCCCCACTGATCATAGTCCCATCCTATCTCCTTCAGTCCAGCTAGCTTCCTCACCCCAGACCTGGCTCCATCTGCTCCTATGATCAACCTGGTCTTAATGACGCTATCATCATCCAGGTGGAGTTGAGCCCAGCTCTCCTCTTCAAATAACCCCTGCGGTGGGATCTGGATGGAGGTCAGTCTGGCCAGAGAAAGAGCAATATAAATCATTTAACTTTAGCACACTGTGTTTTCATTTTTAGAAAAATTCTATTCATCATTTTTTGCTTCTAAGTGGATTTTATATTTTTGTATTACTGTACTCTTTCTTGTAATTCTTTCCTATCTATTTAAAGCGTATAGGGACATGATTTCCTGTAATGTGTTATGCGCTATAAAAGGACTGAGAATTATTATTATTATGTCATCTCAAGTTAAAAAATGTAAGCAGATAAAAAATTCCCTGTCACAAGTATTTTCAGTATTTGCTCATTAGTTTTAATAATGAAACCACGAATGTACAAGCAGTGTGGTGTAAAATAATTCTCCTAGCAATTTAAAAAAAGGGGAATCATGACATGCTTCAAAATCAATAAACATAAAGTGACTTTCTTCTCAACATACAATAAATCACTTAATTGAAAACATAATTCAAAGAGTATACATAGCAAGGATAGCTACAATTTACATGGTTATAGATTTCTTCATCATAAGACCACAGTCTGTGATTGCCAACATGGTAAAAATCTACTTATCCTGTCCTATATGCTCTCTAAAAGTTCATGTTCATGTTCACCCAAAGCTGGGTTTCATTCAACCTCAGTTAAAGTCATAGTCTAACAAAGCAAAGTAACTAGCAAATTACCTCTTTTCATACTGCACCTCAACATTTCCTCTCTCCCCAAGCTGCCTGGAGAGGGCAGCATTGGTGACGTCATTCTCCACAATGTAGGCCATGTCTTCTGAGAGGTCAGCTGACTTGTTGAATGTGATGAGGGCATCAGAGCAGGCATCCCAAACCTGCATCCTCCTGAATGGTTTGACTCTCATCTCAGCCATGTGATGCCACGCCCCCACATCTGCATCCATAAAGAACAAGATGTATTATGTGTTGAATCAAGTACAAGATAATAATTTAATTCTATTTGCAAAAAAAATTATTCATGGATTAACTAATGTAAAACATTAAATAGTATATTAAGACATTCTCAAATACTATTACTTTGCAATTTAACAAAGAAATTATTGTCTAGAAATAGAAATAGGGAAACTTAACATACAGTAACTTTGTTATATCTATTATGTTATCAGTATAAATACACCTGGCTGTGTTTGGACAATTATTATTTGTTGTTGTAAACTATAACTTTAAAAGAAGTATTTTTCAAGTTTGTGTCTTAAGGTGATAAAATATATCACACACGCTTAAGTGAAACTGAAAACTGAATAAAAAACAATACCCTGAGATAATAATAAAGTTAAGACCCCAAAACCAATCGAGTGCATACAGACTCTGAAATGCAAAAACCGGACCCCCTCCCCCATGGTATTATTTCCCCCCAAAAGTGGAGCCCTTAATGGGGGGAAATAATACCACCACCTCTGCATCCCTGCCACCTAGGATGGTATAGCGACAAGTTGGTAAGAGATTTGTAGGGGGGGGGGGGGGCTCTTACCTGTAAGTAGCTTGACCGAGTTATGGTTGAGGGAACAAACTCTGTTGCTGTACTTGGATGGAAGCTCGTTCAACTGCATAGGTCTCTTACCCTGCTCCAACAATAGGATTCTATGATCACCAAGAGATGCTTCAAAACCTTCAAGAGACAAAAAGGAAGAAAAAAATATGACAATATAAAAAAACAATAAATATTATCACAAATCGAAAGGGTAGGCCTATACCAATTTTGAAACAATCAATGTTGTAGACTTGTAGTACTCCCACAGCCCAAAGTTCATGGGAAATTTCATGAAAAACTATTTCTATACAACAGTATATGCGAATATATCCTTTTGGATTCCTTTCACTTTCAGTTGTCCATTCCTTACTCTGAATCTGCATCAAACTATCAATGAAAGTCTGCTTTTTCAGCAAATTTTTAAAAATCATTTTTATTTGTATAGATCTAATGGCTTTATAATTTCAAGATGATCCCCTATTTAAAAAAAAATGGATAACTCAGGTGCTTTGTAGACAATTTTTAATAAAAAATAAACATTAAACTATGCATGATTTATTAATATTATCAGGATTTGGAGTACGCTGTAGACTTTGTGACGTGGCTTACATGGCATATCATGGACACTAAGACATGGAGCAATTCTTTCAGTTTTGGTAATTATTTTCTTTACAACCAATAATTTTGTCAGCATTTATCATAGATCCACATAAATTTTAACTCATAAATAAGGGCATTTTTGTTTATATTTCCTTTGTTAAATTTTCAATTTTGTTTGTTGATTAAAGGAGCAGATCACGAAACACAACATTAACTGCATGCACACTCTCCCAATCTCAGTTTACTGCTTAATTCTTTAACATTTACCCAAAGCACAAGCCATTGCCTGGCCTGCCATTCCTCCTCCAACGATAACAACATCATACAGCTCATCTTCAGATGTCGTCTGCCAGCTTCCGACGACAGGTCTCGTCTTCTTCGGCACAGAGTCGACTTTGTTCATGGTCACCATCGTTGCCCTGCTCTGTCGAGAATGAACAGTCCCAGATCTAAGATGGCTGCCTCCTGAGTATTTTTGTCCATTGTGGTTTTCAGCACTGGATGTGCTCCCATAACATCTGCAACACCGTTTCTTCGGAATTGGAGATGATGAGGATGATGGCAATGCCAAAGGCAAAGCAGGCAGAGCAAAACGGTTCTGACAAACTCCTCCCCTTGATATTTGTGCAAGGATTTGAAGAACAGGCCTGTGCATTTTGTTCATTTCTTTCTATAGACTGATGCAAGGAATCGGGTAAACCAGTAATATTTGTGACCCAGCTTTGCCTTTGAAGGGGAGTTACATCACATGTATGTCCCTGGTTGTTCACACGATCTAGAAGTGAGAACAGCTAGGGATCATCTTCCATTCTCAAATCTACAGTATACAAAGACGATATAAAATACAATATATTCGTTATTTTTGCTTATAATTTGCAAATTTTATTATTAAAAAAAGTCTTATCAACATTTACTTCAAACATAAACACCACTTTGCAATGTTTATCCAGAAATGTTGAATTGATAAATTTGAAGTTTTTCAGAGTTTGAGATGTACCCGAAATATCACATGACTCGATCAAGATGGCAGACGACGAAGCGACCACGACAAAAGTGTTCGGACTCCTCAATGGCATTGCAAAGCGAGATTATCTTGGGATAGGAGATATAACTGATGAATATATGAAAGAAGAGCTATTCGCAGACCGTTCAGATGAAGAATTTACGGCTTTGGTCACCAAATGCAAGAGCCTGATCAAGGTTAGTTTGCTGTGTAGTCCTACCCGTTCGAATACATGTTGGACTAGTACTAGTAGTAGTACTAGTAGGACTCGGAGAAGGACGAGATTTGCCCTGTGATATGATGTGATTGTGAATGATGAAGTTCAGAGTCAAGAGTGAGTCTATAAAACTAACCACCATTACATGTAGATCTAGAATCTATATTTATTTTGTTGGCAAAAGAAATCATACTTCATCGACTCAGTCTTAATTGTCAAACTATTCCAAACTGAAACTACCAAAGCACTCCAATGAATGATCAATTCACTAGCAGTTGGACTTGAATTGAAGCTAGCTCGATCCTTTACCCTAAAGACTCTCAGCTTTAAAAACCAATACTACTTCTGGGTTGGCCAAAAAATTAATCCTGATGTAAAACGTGATTTTTGTTCTTTCTTTTATTTGAATAGTCTAGACTTATTAGACTACTACTAACTAGTACATCTAGATCTATATAGACCCTAATTCAAATAAACAACAGGTCTTCCAACTTTAATGTGAATTCAAGCAATAGCGTTGATACCTTATCTTCTGAAGGTGATGGAAAGCTATGAAATCACACAGACTGACAGAGATTTAATTGCAGTCAGATAAGTCGGACTTATTTGCTTCAAAAGTTTATTTGTGTATTTGTTTCTCATGCCGTTTCATAATAAAGGAAGTGTTTTGTTTTCTTACTTTTAAATTCAGAGGTATTTCTTCTTCTTTATCCTCTTCCTCTTCCTCCTGCCCCTCCTCCTCCTCCTCCTCTACCTCCTCCTCTACCTCCTCCTCCTCCTCTACCTCTACCTCCTCCTCCTCCTCCTCTACCTCCTCCTCCTCCTCCTCCTCCTCTACATCCTCCTCTACCTCCTCCTCCTCCTCTACCTCCTCCTCTACCTCCTCCTCTACCTCCTCCTCCTCCTCCTCCTCTACCTCCTCCTCCTCCTCTTCCTCCTCCTCCTCCTCTAATCATCCTACTCCTCGTCCTCCTCCTTCTCTACCTCCTCCTCCTCCTTCTCTCCCTCCTCCTCTAATCCTCCTCCTCCTCTAATCCTCCTCCTCCTCTAATCCTCCTCTACCTCCTCCTCCTCCTCCTCCTCCTCATCCTCCTCTACCTCCTCCTCCTCCTCTAATCCTCCTCCTCTACCTCCTCCTCCTCCTCCTCCTCTACCTCCTCCTCCTCCTCCTCCTCTACCTCCTCCTCCTCCTCTTCCTCCTCCTCCTCTAATCCTCCTCTAATCCTCCTCCTCCTCCTCCTCCTCCTCATCCTCCTCTACCTCCTCATCCTCCTCTACCTCCTCCTCCTCCTCCTCCTTCTCCTTCTCCTTCTCTCCCTCCTCCTCTAATCCTCCTCCTCCTCTAATCCTCCTCCTCCTCTAATCCTCCTCTACCTCCTCCTCCTCCTCCTCTACCTCCTCCTCCTCCTCCTCCTCCTCATCCTCCTCTACCTCCTCCTCCTCCTCTAATCCTCCTCCTCTACCTCCTCCTCCTCCTCCTCCTCCTCCTCCTCCTTCTCCTTCTCCTTCTCTCCCTCCCCACCAGGTTCCTTGTGTGTGTTGTGCATACATCAGAGGAAGTTCAGTGTGCATTAATTTTGTACAGGTGCTTTTTTGTGCAAGTAAAACACCACATCATAATTAAAAGATATGAAACTAGACAAAAGAAAAAGAAGTAACTTGGTTGTCACTCACTTACCTACCATTTTATCTTTGTTATTGTTTACAGAATGTTGTCTCCATTGATATGGATTTCAACCAACTGGAAGCTTTTCTAACTTCGCAAATGAGAAAGAGAGAAGGTGCAATATCTCAGGCACAAGCAACAGCTTTCACAAAGTTCTGGAGGAGTAATAGGTCTAAAATACATGAAAAAGTGGTTTCACAGGTAACATTTTTTTAATTTTAATTTACTTATTTCAAAAAAATATGTAATTATTGTTTTGCCACAGACCATTTAGATTTGATGCATTTGGTGTATTAATATTCAATCAAGATTAAATTTTATTTGTTGGTGTTCTGAAATAACTGCAAGTAATTTTGTTTGTATCATAAGTAAAAACAAAAACACTACAAAATATTGTAACATATCATAAAACATCATACATGTGGTCAAAAATATTTTTTTTAGTGTCATGTTCGGTTGGTTTTACCATTTGGAAAATCAAGCATGCATGATTATGCATTATCTTCATAGAGTAAAAGATAGATCATTCTTTGTATACTGATTGAAATAATTGCCATGTATAGTCGATATATGGCCAAGGATATTTCACTTTAATAAATCGCTCATTAAGCATCTATTCATTTGTTGCTCTATCAATACAGTCAACGTTTGGAAATACGCTGAAGGATGTGAGCTGGAGAATTGATATTAAGAGCCAAGCCAAACACATAGACCAAATCAACATGCCAACAGCTATTGTAGAACTCAAACTGGCAGACAGTAGTCATTTAAATAAGGTACAGTATAATATGTCGCAGTGATATTGGATTGTATCTTTTATGTCAGGGAAATGATTTTAATTGTCATAACAAACTAAAAATTGGCAGAACTAACACTTACCATTAGTGCTTGTGTAGATATGTCTTTTAATTTTATGCATATGCAGCCAGCTTTGCACAGAAACTTTCCAATGACTTGTTATAATCTTGATTTTATATGACAATTAATGTAATTTCATAAACATAAAAGTTAACATTGTTTTCAGAATACCACCCACGTCACCTGTGTAAATAGTTCAAGTTTTCTTAGTTACTTTTGCTCTTGTCTTCCAAGACTGTGTATGAATATTATAAATAATGTAGAAGAAACACAAATTACCAATGCAGCTATTGGCCACCTGATTTTACTTTTGTTGACTGTAATTTATGTTTCCTTGGCAAACCATATTTAGATGTCCCTCATCATTTTCTACATGGTATTAGAGATGAATATTCCAGTGGCTTTTATATTGATAACTGATGTTTCTTGAAAGATTGTGTGTATTTTTAATTTCTTTATACATTTATTTTGTTATATTCAACTCTGTAATTTTTCCAAATTTTCCAAGACATTCATTTTACTTTCTTGCAGCTCTTTTAATTATTGTTCTCTGTGTGCTACTGCTGATTATTCATAAAGAAATAGATAAGATGTTCAATGTCATTCGTCACCGAATAAGCTTTTTTTCTGATTAGTTTAATCCTGTGATATCCCATGCTTAATATGCAAGGGATTCACAAAATAGAAAATGCATGTTTAATTTTACTGATTAACAAATCAAATATATTTTATTCAATATATTCTAATGTTGACAATTCTGGAATACCTTTTCTCATTTTAAGAATGCTTTCTCTCCTCTTTTATAGGATCCTGAGCATCTACGGTTTGAAATGGATGAGAATCAACTCAACCAAGTTATTGGAAATTTGGAGGAGATAGAGAAACAAATCATTGCTCACTGTCAATAGATGTCAGTCTTGCCAGTACCTAACAATATGAACATTGTATTATTTGAAGACTTATTTTATATACTCTAGCTGTATAATGGTTAATTATATGTTTTATTAAATTACATAACAATGGTATCATGTAAAGTCTTAAAGTTGAGCATACGTGATTATTAAGGAGCATGGAAACGTCTGAATACTTTATATTCTAATTTAATAAATCCCAACTAACTAGTATTTGTATATGAAATATGAAATTCCAGTTTTTATTCAGCAGTAAAGCATTATGGTAAACCAGTGCATCAGTCATGTGCCAACTTTCAGCCGTTGTAAATCTGGTCATTCAGTATGATTGCAATAGGACGGCATTTACCCTAGAATGCAACAAATCTGAGCAGATGAATTAAGATTGCTCTGAATTTTCTCCAAGTTTAACAGTACAGCATTACTTTTAAGAAAATTTACCATCATCATGTCAGCCTTTTATTATTCAATGTAGGTACAATCACTCTTTTGTTTCCATCATCTGTGAGGTATGAGGCTTCAGACAGACTTCTCATTTTCATGAAATAGCTACCAGTACATGTATTTTGTTTCCATCTCAGAATCAATTTTGTATCTTTTCTATAATAAAGAGGAGGATATGTGGGGGCATGTGAAAAGCAGAGAACAAAAGCATCTCTAGCATAGATAAGTGTCTTTAAGTCTTTTAAAAACAATAGCATTGTTCGTTACTTGGGGTAGGATCCTGGATGCAAAAGGTACAGTCCCACTAATCCACTTTGAATGGACTTCCTGCCACTCTTCTCATTTACCATTGCTATTAGGTCTTATGGCATTTTATTCATTTCAAAGTGTGCATACTGAATAATGAAGGGAACATCCTGAAATAAGAGTTAAAGACTATTATAAATTTATTATAGATCAGAACAGAAACAAATTGAGTAGGCATATCAAATATCACCTGCATGGAAAATATATTAATATCCATAGCTGTTATGAGAAGGCAAAAAAAAAAGATTCTCCTTCATATATGTAGTAGTTATACATTCTTATATCACAGAACATCTATGATTATTCCAAGAAAGGTGTAGAAAATCTGAGGTCACTTTTGTGTCTCACAGTTATTCATATAATTTATCTTATAGGAATAAGATGAAATAAAATAAAATAATGCATGTGAATCATAGAATAAAGTCAGTTATCAGATCAGATTATTTGGAACTTGCAGTTTTGATTCATAAAGCAAGGTATTATCCCACTCATTTTCCTTTTTTTCCAAACCGTAATCTAATAGATTATATAACATTCTATATACTTTTATGACAGACAAGACTGGTATGTTGTTGTAAATACACTGTATACATAAAGTGTTATGATTATTATTAAAATTGCATATTTCTAAATTAGGTGTTTGTAGTCACTTATTCCTGTTGTGCGAGCTCAATCAACTATAGCTGGTTATACTCTCACTCTGTGGAATACAGAATATTAGGACAGAGAGAGAGGGATGGAAGGTGATTTGACATACATGATAGACATGTATGATGATAGATGGATAAGAATTTTAAAAGCGATATGGAAGTTCAACTATATGTACATAGTTGAACGGATAGGATAGCATTTGTTGTAATTATCGTTTTATAGAGAAGAGAGAGAGACACAAACATGCACTTTAATGGAAGATGCAGCAAAACTAAAGTTGGGGAGAAAAGAAGGAATTGGTCTTCTTTTTCTTTAGTTGATATAGCAGGTTTATTTTTTGTTTTCCATGTCATCTCTCATCCCTTAATTGCTTTTTAAAGGGCCACCCAAACCATGCGATAAGTTCAACTATATGAAAGATGAACAATAAGATAAACAATAGCGAAACTTAAAAAATAATAAATAAGAAAGTTATAATTATTTAAAAAAGGAGATCACTAAGTCTAAATGAATCTCAAATTCACAGACTTGCAGTTTAGTGTATCGTGTTGTGGCAGTGGATAACTTTTGTCATGTAAAAAAATACCATGATTTTTTTTCTTTATCTCTAAGTGCCTCAGGAAAAAAAGTGCCTTCTTCTTTGGGGCACTACTCAAAATATATTACCGGAAGAGAAAATACTTTCCTGAATCATAAATTGTTTAAATTTGAAAATTAAGTAATTTTTTGTGTAGGAGAAAATGGGAAATTTGTCCGCCACTACATTACAGAGTCATTACAGATTCAAGCATTTTGAAGAGCCTTAATTAAGTGATAATCACTTTTTAAAATCCATAAGTTCTTTCATTTCGCATACATTCACTATATAGCTAGTCTATACTTATCTGATTTTTCTGCTTTCCTATAGCTCTATAGTTTGCTATCCGAAGGTTGGATTTTCATATCCCTCCTTATTATACCCTGTAAAAGGAAAAACCATGTTAGCTTCCTTCAAGTTTCTCTGTAATATGTTGACTTGATTAGATCTGAATCGGGATACAGTTTTTGAATTGATGCTCGTCTACTATATTTAAACAGAGATGTATCGGGTTTAAAAAACAAACAAATGGAAGTTGTATCTATAATAAAATAAAATATATGTTTTAGTCTTTTACCATATAATTATTGGAGCAAGTATACTTCGTGATGAGGGTGGAGGGTGTGAAACAATTAAACAAACAATTAAAAGAAAATGGTTTATAAAATAAGAAAAGGGTAGATGACGGAATCCACATTACAGGCCTATTTATGTCCAAAAATACATGTCTACGCTGGAAATGTTTATGATCTACTTGAAAGTGTTATTGCATGAGGAAAGAAGAACTGACTTGATCATTTCCCCATTTCTTTAATCTGTAAATTATTTTTCTTCTAACTTCACGGAATGCTTTCGCTTTTTGATCCGAGTATCGCATGACTAGCTTCATGGCAACTTTTATTTCATCGGTAAATCTTGCGAATAGACCAATCACAATAAGGCTCGCCTGTGTATTTGACCAATCACTGGCTCTCCCGGTTTCGAGCGTTCGCTTTTGAACGCCAGCTGTGTTTACGTTCGCACGCGAAGATCACCGCCCAAACTGTATGTTTTTCAAGGATCAGCGCGAATTTTTATTCTAGAAATGTCAAATTTATATGAAATGGAAGAGTTGGCAGGGATGAAGCGGTCGGAGTTGCAAAAGTTGGCCAAACAACATGGTATCAAAGCTAACATGAAGGTATGTTTATCACTTAACACGTTTTTTTAAGTGGGTCGGTCCCACATGATTGTATTTACGTAGGCCTATGTTATCACTGTACTGTTTCAAGAAAAAGTGCAGCTGTATAAAAAGTATAGGCCTAGAGTCTAGATCTCTAGATCTAGCTGTAGGCTATACAACACTAAAGCTAAGTAAAGGTTTGCATAATATGGCATTGTTTGAGTATTGTGATGATAGAGTACTGTGACATTATAGAACATAGCTATTCCACAAGACAAAAAGAAGATGGACAATTACGTCTTCCAAAATTAAGAACGACACAAGGTCAATTTTCATTGTCTTTTGTGGGAAGTGAATCTTGGAATAGATTACCTGTTGATGTCAGATTGACAAGGTCTAGAAATAGGTTTCAGAATTCTGTTACAAGTCATTTGTTGAACAAGTCATGAATGAAATATCAAGTGTACAAAATTCATAATTCATATTTTACATTATTAGTTTGTTAACTTTGTTTATTGTAAGACATTGTTGAGTACTGATTCTTTTTTTTAATTTTTTTTAAAGCATCGATTGTAAAAGTAAATTCATTATTTTTTGTTTTGTTACATTCTCTAAACTGATTTGTACCAAAATACTTTGTTTAGCTGTTTAAGGGGTTAGGCTCGACTAGCACATGTGCTATTATCTGGCCCCTTTTACCAACCAATAGTTTCTCTTCCTGTATATGTAATTATTGTATAAAATGTATGAAATGTATTGCTGTTGTTGGTAAATAAATCAAAATCAAATCAAATCAAATCAAATCTAGGCGCTAGTGCCTAGTGTAGATCTAGATCTAGATCTAGTTCCGTAACCATTTTTTTTAGCATTTTTTTTAGCAGTTTAATATCGATTCTTAGCAAAGGAATTTCTAGGGTTTAGAAGTCCAAAATCGACATCCGTGTTAAACTCTCGCTGCCGTCAATCTCATCCCTTCTAGTCTACGCCGAAGGCAAAATGATTATGAAGGAAAAACTGTGATAACGCCATTACGAACGTGTAGATGGCGCACAGTTCTTCCTTCATAATCATTTTGCCTTCGGCGTAGACTAAAAGGGATGAGATTGACGGCAGCGAGAGTTTAACACGGCTTGCAAGATTTTCAACATGGATGTTTATTTTGACCCATAATTTCCTTAAAAGGGACCATTAAACGGATTATTTCAATCAAGTTAGTAAGTGGAACCGATGTATTATAGCCTAGGCCTAATTTAAAATTGGATATCCACGAGGTAAAATGACATTTGGGGGGATTTTGGGTGCATAACAATACGGCCGTGGCAAATTTGTCATGTTTGTGGGAGGGGCCTAGCGGCTAAAATCTAGCCGTGATATCTTCAACATACGATGGTATAGGCGATCGTTCAGTCTCTATAACCGGAGGTCTAGTGGAGCCAGACGTAGTCTCAGTGGAACAACCGACGATTATAGAGACTGAAGCTTTCGGTCTATGTTTATAGTTACAGAGCTAGACTAGATCTAGATCTACAACAAGTTACAAGTGTCACACATTTTGAGGGTCTGAAAATGCTCTCATGCGCACGACTTGCACAAAAACGTTAGTAGGTCTAGACTATAATTTAACAAAATATTCCATTATATTCCTTACATTTTACCTATTTTCTTTATCCAGACTGATGGTTTGATCAAGGCCTTAGCAGCAGTAGTAGTGGGTTCAAACTTGGACGGAAACAACATTGTGCCAGCAGCATCATCGGAAGAAGAAGCAACTACCACCTCGGCCTCCTCCACAGAAGATCAGGTAATATACTTAATGCATACAGATGAATATACATCCAACTTATCAAGCAGTGAAAATAGTACAGCTTTTGATGATTTGCATTTATCATAGCCAATATTATTGGAGTTCCTGTAGAGGAAACTACAGTATTACAGCTAGAGTTCTATACAGGCTGTTCCATAATATGATAAACGCATGACAGTGCATTTTTCGATTTTGTAATGGCATGCTTGAAAATCAGTGACAGGTTATATTTTTTCAGCGACAACTTATGACAAAATAAATGAGACAATGGTTTGAAAATGTTTCAAAATATGGCTCAGATTGCATCAAAGAGCATCTAAGAAATGTAGAGCTCCCTGTAGCCCAGATACTGTATATTTTATATCAGTTCATACTCCTTCCAAGTAGAAATTTACAAGTTTGAATTTTTGCACAGTATTTTAGTCAATATGTAGTTGCGCTTTTTGTTATGAAGAAAATTGACAATGGATGGTTAATATGCTGTTTCTCTGTCTTTATCATTGGGCGCAATTGTCTTTCCTAGTGACAGTGTACTCTAATCTTTATCTTTTTTTCTTCTTCTTATAATATTTCCAGTCTGAGGTTGAAGCCTCTGAGACTGAGGAGAAACCAAAAGCTCGACGGGGGAGAGGACCCAAACAGAAAAATGTAAAACAGCCTATCAAGGAATCACCAGTGAAGGAAACTAAGATAGATGCAGTTGCTGGTGGTGACAATGCTGTTGTCACAACTTTCCCAACTCCAGAATCAGAAAGCCAGGTAATTACAGATACATTTTATTTGCACAGTCTTAACAGGGGGAGGGGGGCTGTGGGAATAGCTTGAAGATGCAGTAAAAATAATAATAACTAGACTTTAATTCGTCACTTTGACGAATTAGGTGATACGTATGCTAATGGTTTACATAATAAAGAATGCCTTACACGATATCATATTATTTTTAGAAATGCTTCTCCCATTGAGATCTATCCATATGTCAAGTTTAAATTGTGTCCCCTTGATCATTATGGATCTCGGGAAGATAGATTGAAACAATATATGACCATTGACCCTGCGCAGTAACCAGTTACACCTTTGAATCTAATTTACATCATGAAGAACACATTTTGACGATTTTATCTTATTCAAAGAAATGAAAATGTAATTGATAAATGATTATCATCGTTATGATAATGATGATCATGATGATCATGATGAAGATCATGAGCGGGATCCTGACATCTTTTTGAAAAAATGAGGGGTGATTTAAATAGCACATACTAAAAAATCAACAAAATCCAAGCAGAAATAACGGCAATATTGCTCGCAAAAGACAGGAATGTAGAATCCAGATTTGAGAAAAAGTCATCTCCCATAGGGATTACACGCAAAAAGTAATGGATCAAGTGAAAATAGGGTAATAATAAAGTAAATAGGGTTGTTTATTACATTATTTGCGATTCTACGTGTTTTAATAATCAAAGGAGATGGTACAGTGAAAGGTCACACACAAAAAAAAGTTAAGAAAAAATTTGTTGGAGACACCCGGACTCGCAACCCGGGATCTCAAGGTCGGAAGTCAAGTGCGTTACCGATATACCAAAACATTTCCCATAGCGATTACACGTAAACGGAAAATGGATTTCTCAAATCCCACTTTGCAAGTAAAATATGAGCATGATCCCGGCATATGATCGAAAAATAAAGTGCACATTGGAGATAGCTTATTGTCTCAGCTACAACATACCCGAAGCTCACCGAAAACAAAGTTAAAACAACGGAGATGTTGCTCGCGAAAGACGGAAATGTAGAATCCAGTTTTGAGAAATAGTCATGTCCCATAGATAATACACGCAAAATGTGAAAAATTGACATGCCTCCTTTAATCGCAAAAATACGCCATGATAACTTTGTCAAACTGGAAAATTGTGAACACTGCATTTGTAGAAAATTATCTCAGCTAAAACTTTTCAAAATTTGAAAGAAAATCAATCAATATTTACAGAGATACAATCAATTTTCCAAAAATATGCAAACGTCATAATATGCAAATTTAAATTTTGAGTTTGGAGGCCATTATGATGACATTATGACTTAATTGAGGGTCAAATGAGACATGAAATCATATCTCCATTTCATAATCTATCCAAATATGAAAAAAATATTGGAAGTTTCCATCCATTCTGAAGAGTTACAATGAATTTTGTATAGGCATGTTTTTGCCTATGTATGGTGGATAAATATAGCGCAGATCCCCGCGTGCTGTCAACTTTGACGGACGCTCATTGCGTTATTTAAAGGTGAACAAGTTATCAAAATGCTTGGAAAAATGTACCAAATATGATGACAGAAAAAAATCGGCGATTCTACGTTGCAAAATGCCAGTACGCGCATGCGCGTGTGCGTAATTTTTATATCAAATGCTCCATATGGCCTGAAACGTATGTAAAAAAAAATTGGGATGATTTGGAGCATTTTAAATTTTTTCACGCGCGGACAAAAGCGCACGCTCATTTTTGCGCGCATTTTTTGACCTGAAATTGACCGGACGGATATTGATCTTAATCATGATAAATATGAATGAAAAATTACTATCTGTTATGAAGATATGGTCATAAGTTGATTTTCACAAAATGGCGCCTGGATGACGTCACGATCATTTTGACTCTCTGAAAAGTCACGCAGTTCTAAGTTAGACCAAGATCTATCATCATGGCAAGTTTGATGATAATGGCTTTATTCAGTCTTGAGATATCCTGCGAACAAATTTGAGGAAGAATGAATAAATAAAAAAATTTAAAAAAAATCTTGACGAAATCAAAAGGTGATACGTAGACTTCGTTACGTATCACCTAATAATATGTCTTGTTTACCCAAGGTAGTCTCATCAGTATTCATACTGTTCTCCCTGAGGGCCCTGCAATCATATTATTACTGAGGGGATAGACAGGGCCCCCAGGATATTGAACTTTCCATAAGCTGTGATATGTTGCTTGATATAGGGGCCAACATACAACCAAAATTAGCACCCAAGTGACAAAAAGATGCAAAATGATACAGAATGACAATTGTTCAATTCTTTGCTTCTCCAAATCATTATAAGTTTAAAAATGACATTTTCTGTATAATCAATTTCTTTTTTAATTTTCTTGACTGTGGTATGTTTTATTATTGTGATGTAGAACTTTAATTGTAAACATTAAAGTTGAATGTTCTCAATGTAATTTTTTCTTGAACTTTACACAGACGTCGAGTGTTACAGAAGATGAGGTGTCCCCTGTTGCCAAGAAATCCAAAGCCAAACCTAAAGGGAGAGGACGAGGCAGGCGTGGAAGACAGACTAAGGAGGATTCTGTGGAGGAGAAGGAGACAGAACAAGTGGTAGGTTCGATGCTTTAGAATATCCCACCAGTCAGTTTCATCTTATTTCAACTTTGTGTATTCCTCTCTCGCACTTGATTGAAGAGACCTTCCTACATCATGTAGCAATGATATCACCACATAATTACGTTGTTTTCTCTTGATTTCAGTTTGTTAGTGAATCAGCCCAAATCAGAAAATCCACCCTGTTTAAATTTATGTCTCCTCCACACAGTTGCTTTAAAAGTAAAGGAAAGATTTGTCTTTTGTAAAGTAAATTCCATTCAATAATCAATGATGTTAATAAATCAAAGGATTATACGGTCTTCAATGACCTGAGCTACCTTTTTTATGACCTGTTCGATTTTGAATTCGTCAACATTTTGAAAATGGAGTTCATTAATGTATAATAATTTAACTGCATTGTGACTACTATGATGTACAATGTTCCACTGCTTGTTGATATTTTACAGGTTGCTCCAGTAGCAGCAGTAATTTCCTCTCCAGCAATAATCCCAGCAGTCCCAGGCAGGCAATCTCGTAGCTTCCAAAGAACATCTGCTGTCAGTGAACCAACGCTACCCACACCACCTAACTCAGGCTCCAGGTAAATGAACAAAGTTCAATATATACACCTTATTTCCTTTGTAAAAAAGCACCCTTATAAGAAAACAAGGACATTTCCATTTTCAGATACATGTATTAAGATCATATTCAGGTAATTGATTATAGGAGAATACAATACACAGATTTGTTTTATTTTTTCCACTTGAGTGAAATAGTCCTTGTAAAAAAAAATTACCAATATGTTAAAGTTGATACTCTAAGCAAATAAATGTCCCTTAATTTGTTACCTACGGCAAGTATATGTTATTTTTAAGTTTTTCAATTACTTAGTATATCACAAACAAAATCTGTCTACTCGAAATCCTCAATTGAAATGTCTAAAATATCCGCCTCTCTTTGCATAGAAAATCAGTCACGACGCTGGTCTAGTATTTATGACCTCACGTCCGGGAGAGAGTATATTCACGTACCCGGATGTTCCATAGCAAACATGTGCAGAGTGATACGATTTTCTGCATATTTTTGTTTCAAAGGCTGAAAAGTCTAATAAATCATAATTCTATGTACAATTCTTTACCTTCCCCTAGTACTTCATAGTATTAATATCAATTCCCCTTTTAAAAATTATGACATATACATGCCAACGATGTGCTATTAGTCGATATTTTCACCATGTAATTTTTGTTTTGGTGTTGAAATCGGCCCAGGCACGGAGTGAACAGTAGCTGTCTACCCATGCACAGTTCATTACCATACACTACAGCGATCTCCCGATGGTTTCTTCTTCCTTTTTCCCATGTCTTTCGCCTTCCTTGGCCCTGAACATCCTTCATCTACCAATTCTGACACCGGTAGTCAGGAGCAAGTCTTTGTTAGTTGTTTTTCTTAGCTGGCAACGTCGCTTTCATTCTCTTGCAATTGCCGATAAACATTATAACTAGCGCACGTACGTTCCATCACAAGCAAGCAGCGCCTAGAGCAGCGGCTTGGTCTTACCTTTCGATTCTGCTCGCTCCACGAACGTTCATGCAAGAGCCGCATCACTCGCCAAAATATTATAGAGGAAGCGCGCTTGCATGATCTCGTTCAAGTTTGATATTTTACAACATAAAATGTTTAACTGGTACTGTATCCTTTTTTGAGGCAGTCACACACATCTATGATAAGTGCTATCATAGTTCTAGACCTATTCGTTTTACAAAACTGCTCATGTACATCTGATGACAATATAATGCATCCGCCTATTCATAAGTGCACGATTTAACTTTAATTCCTAAGCAGTAAACTCGTCTTAAATCTCTACCAAATAGGTGAATATGAGGATATAAAAAGAAATCAGCGACTGGAAAATGTTGCTTCGTTATTCTTCATTCAAATGAAAACAGACAATCCATCAAATATACTCCTTAACAACAACAAATCTAAGCTCTGACAGGATAGCATTTACGTAGGGATATCACTGCCATTCACTCTCACTGAGCCCATGACTCCCGTTCGTGACGTCACAGATAGAGGCCCGACTCTACGTGCACTTCCGGGTTTCAGACTTAGATATTTTGGTAGAGTTTACTCAAATAAATTCATTATTCTAAACTTGTTTTGTCGGGTGGACACCATTTGGTGTTATTATGGGGGTTAAAAGCTTTCTATTTATGTAATTATCTCAGTATTTGGGATTGTCTTAGAGTATCAACTTTAACAGAAGTCAATTAAATTTGGAGAATATATTGACATTTGCCAGTGTTTCAACACCCTGTTCTCTGTTTCTTATTCTTTTATTCAGACTAAACTCTTAAACTCACATAATTATGTGATTCCTTTTCTTTCAAATAATTTCATAGCAGGAAAACCAAGAGAGCGATCAGACGCGTCACCCATACACCTCAACCAGCAGCCCCTGCTCAGCCAGCTCTATCCACACAGACCCCTGATGCCGCCCCATCTTCCAACAAGAGATCATCCAGGGGTGCAAACAAAACCCCCCTCACGGCCACACCCGCTGCGATCAAGACAACGACAGAAGCAAAGACCAGAGGGTCAACGGGAAAGAGGTCAGCAAGCGGGTCAGCAGGGGGAAAGGCCAAGAAGGTTCGAAGGGGTACGTTTGATAAGTCGCCGCCGAAGGAAGTCGCTGTGGAGGCAGTCAAGAGCAGTAGTACCCTGAAGGATGAAATCATGGCAGAGATTGACAGGAAGGTTCAGATCCAAGTTGCTAGTAAGTGTTCACATATTGTTACCAGGATAACTTGTACTTCCTTATTAGAGAGTATTCACAAAAGAAAGCATTTTGTAATGGGGGTAGGTTAGGACAGATTGTCAAGACATAAATGCTAATGCTAATGATTTTTTTTTTTTAATGTCGTGCCTAAATAACCAAACTTAATAACAGTGTAATATTTCCAAATTTGATTCACCTATCTTGATTATATAATTAGCACTGCCGTATCATTACAAACAAATACAAAAGAAAGAACATAGGAAAACAGATGAGGAGAGAGGAAAATTGGTAAATTAGTCTGATTACCCTGATGTGATATATGTAATGCACAACTAGGGATGCATGTGTCTATATTTAACAAACATAAATTTGCTGTACATACATATATTAAGTAGTTGATTCCTGACTTACTAAATTTAGATCAACAAAGAGATTGTCGCACATGACTTGAAGTAAATGAATCTACCAACTATTCCTATCATTCTCTTCTACCTACAGAATCCAAGAGTTGTATCCCCACCAGAGTTCAGGCAACAAAGAAGAAGACTCCTGGCAAGAACTGGTCCAAGACTCACCATGGAGCCCTGGACAAGATGGAATCCATTGATTCCTACCTGGAGAGGAAACAGAGGAGGGCAGAAGCCATATCTGCCTCCAAGAAGCCAAGGGTAAGAGAAAATGTTCTACGTAAATGTTATCAGATGGTAATGGCATGCAGGTTGAACAGGTTGCCTAGATGAAGACCTGGCCCTTGTAAATGCGATGGCCATCGCAGCCATCGGGTGATGGAAGAACTTCATTTGATTATATTTTATTTAGGAACTTCACATTAATCTTGATCTAAGGAGACAAAACGAACGAGCATGCAGGCAAATGAGGAAAAGAAAAGAAGGGAGAGTAAACGTATGAACCCCTCCCATATCTGAAAGATACAAGTTAAAATTGCTGTGTTTAAATTTGTTTTTTACTTTTATCATTAGTTGCGTAACAATATGTGTATCCATGCGCATATGGTACAGTCTTACAATCTGAATGTCATTTGCACTGTGTCAAATTTATCCATTTTTTTCTTCTTCTTTATTCCATTCTGAACAATCTAGATATTGCCAGGTCATTTACGAATATGTTTCTATCATTTTGTTCCCTCTACAGATCCCAGCCATAACTAAGCCTGTCCTGAAAGCAGCAAAGAGCTTCAACTTTGCCTCCCCCAAGCCGGGTACAACCAAGACCCAGACCTTCAACTTTGCTTCTCCCAAGCCCACCAAGACTACCACCATGCCCACCAACCCCAAGTCAGTCAACCCAAAGACTGTCTCCTTCAAGGTGTCCAAGCTCAAGACCCCAAAGAAGGTCATCCTGCCCAACAGCGTGGCTGCTCCGACCATCGACAAGCGCAAGGCCACTCCCGGAGTCCGCAAGTCGATCTCAGCGCTGACCCCCGGATCTGGGGTGAGGAAATCGATTGGAGGAGCAACTCCAGTCAACGAAAGGAAGTCCTTGGGAGGTGCCAAGACACCCTCCAGGAAATCAGTTGGTGGTAAGGATGAAAGAAAGAAAAAAAAATCACTCTTTGTTTTCCCTTAATTTTTTTCCTCTCTCTCTCTCTCTCTCTCTCTCTCTCTCTCTATCTATCTCTTCTCTCCTCTTCTCTGACTACCATAATCTTAATATTTATAATTGATGAATAACAAATATGTAGTGATCATTCCTTTGTACAGGTTAGCTTTACTTCAGTATTGTGGTTTATGATTAAAATAAAGCTTGCAAATAATGTATTCTTATAACCTGATGTCTGTGCAGTGTCATGTTATTTCCCTGTTCGTGATTGTGGTATTATCTTATCTAGGGATAGAAAGGATAACATATAACAAAACAGATGTAACACTATAATGAAATATAATGATCCATATTCTACTTTTTTAGGTCCAGTGACTCCATTTGGAAAGACAGCAGCATCGGCAACCAAACCTAACAATATGTTTGACATCAAAGCATCACTATCCAAGCCCCTGGCATATAAACCTCACACAGGTAAGCAAATTGGGACAAAGCTCTTAGTTTTTTTGTGCCTGCAAGGTTATTTGATAGAACCTTGTATCAGAGATCACATCAGATGCACATCAGTGATATAGTCGTTGCCATATATTTCTGATGACCCTATCACCCAACTCGTACAACTTTCGTCAAGTTAAGAGCTTGTAAAACTTGAAGAGCGTTTTTTCATGATGATAATGATGATGAAGTTGATTTGTTCTGTTGTTTAGGAGCCTTGTTTATATGAACATACACATAAATGCTTTTAAACGTCTTAGGAAATCAGGTCAGCGTTTCACGAAACCATAATAAGTACAAGTTTGCCGATGTCCCATTGAAACGTGTCTATTGACGTTTACACACATTTCAATGGAAATGCTCTGGAAAACAAAAAAGGCTATATTTGATTGTTTGAATATTCCTATTTGCTACTGCTTTATACAAAAACATCCAGTTTGATGACATTTATCTGTTCATGTATGGGTGTTTCCATAAATTAGGGACCCACTTTGTGACATTTTTGGTGTCCCACTTACATAAGGAACCCACACAAATTTGTGGCTCTGAGTAAAGACTTGAATATTAGAGTGAGATTGGAAAGTGATTTCCAAGCATAATATTGCATCCTCATACGGTACCTAGAATCACTCAACAATTTCACTCCACCATTTCCTTATGTAAGTGGGACACCAAAGATGTCACAAAGTGGGTCCCTAATATATGGAATCACCTGTATACTATCCTAAAAGTCCAAAACCATCTATCCATTGTAAACCTCCTTTTGAACATGCAGGTAAGCTGAAGCCGTTTGGTGAGACCCAACAAAACAGTCCCTCTAACCTGTCCAAGGCCAAGGCATTGATAAAGAAGCCTCAGCTGAAGGGACGTGATGTCAGGAGGGCGGGTAACAGGATCAATCGCGCTCAGAAGAGGAACGATAGCTACATGGCCAACAGAGGGATCGCAGGCTGCTAGAAATATTGTATTTATTCCTTCCTCTAAAAGCCCCACTGCATTACTATATAGCAAACAATGCCTATGCGGTACCCGTTGGTCCCCCATGCTCCCCTTTTTCTCATGTTAATGGAGAGCTGATTTGATGAGATAACCACTTGTCAGTGACCACACTGGGAGGTTTAATCACTCCTGGCCAAACTAGTGGAGATAGGCTTTTAAACGACTTACAATCGTAAAGAATGAACTAAGATAAATTGCTGGTTTTTAGGAACCTGAAATGCTCACATAGGCTTAGGTACAGGAGATACATTAGCCATGAATTATATTGATGCCTTTATCTTGAAGGGCATGATATCTTCCAAAAGGGAATAGTGTTAAAAAATTACTCCAAGATCTTATTGTTGAGCTTTGCAAGGTGTCACAAGGAAGTATGTCAGGAATGTAGAAAAGTAGAACAACTAAGATTGTCCGTTACGTTTTTCAATGTCTTGGGGTTTTTTCTCAGTGTTTTAACAAATACTGTTCTTTTTACAGCAGCTGAATGAGATGAGATTTTTAAACCATTCTGGTTTTATTTTAGCATCTTTAGTTTTTATACAATATCCGTCTCGTCTTATGTGGCTGGTGGTATATACCAATTTCTCATGAACCAGTTTTTAAACCATGTTTAATTTCAACACCATTTATGTCAAATATTTGATATAATGATTCAAATTTTAGGATGCAGTTAATAATGTAAATTTCTTCCAACTGCCCAAACTTGCTTTAAAAATTGTCTCCGTCTCTGATGTACGGAGGGATTTAAAAAAAATGTTCCTTTTATTCAAAGCATTCTACATTTTTAAAGCTATTTCTAAGGTATGCACTAACTAGAAACTTTCCAGATACATGTATATAAAAGTTTCATCCTAAAAAGTACAACGTCATTGAATCACAACCCTGGCCTTTTTTCTATGCATAAATTTCTTCACCTGGAAATTGGCACTTATTATCCATTCATGAATGTTACAGGTCTTATAAGTTTCAGGTTTAGATGTAGTATCTGTACGTACAGTACTTGAGAATGGAGAGAAATATTGTTTTAAATGCATTTGCTACTGCTAATGAAGTTGACAGGTCAGGAATTTGATCTAGAGGTTTATAAATATGCACTACTGATTGGTAAGATATGAATTGCTATCATTTCGGGATTATCCTTAGTTCACCCCCCCCCCCCTTCTCTCTCCCTCGCTCTCTCATTTTCTTTCTTTTCTACTGTATAAATGTATGAATAATCACATGTACATTTATAGTTAATTATCTATACTTATAAATGTAGATGTGCTCACTTTTGACTATAGAAATTCATGTAAATATTTTTATTGTATTATTATAAACATGATACTTAAAATTGTAAGTGATGCTTGGGCTATATTGGTTTCACAAATGATTGTCAAATGTTTTAACCTCTTTTCTAACTTAGAATTTCCAAAATGTTGATGTATATAGTTTTATACTGTTTGCTGGATTATAATGTAGGATCCAAATTGCAGGTGTTATTCTTAAAATGTATGTTTACATTACGTATTTGTAATATTAATGTTTTACTCCATTTTACTGTATTTTAACTATTACTTTAAGTTAGAAGGTAATAGTAGCTGTTCTTTTGTAAATTAATGTATGGACAAGGTTTTTTCTATGGTGTTTGATGGAACAGTACAGTATTTTCTTGCTCATGCCTAATCCCAAAACTTTTCAAATCATGTATCATATAACACCCCAGTCTGAATAGTAATGTATTTATGGGTGTACCTTTGAAAAACCTAATTGTTAAATACCCATTATATTGTTGAAATATCTGATAAAATGCATGTAAATATGTAGAAATGCACATAGATCAAATGCAAAACAGCATGTGTGGCTTTGTAAATAATAAAATAAAGGCCTTTCTTGTACATGTACATTACATGCCTCCAAGTAACATATTAATTTTAGTTTCTTTATTTTTTTCTTTTGTATGTTGATGCTGGTGAAATCTGATAAGGTTAATCTCTACTTCTTATAAGTGCCTGCACGTTTGATAAATTGTATCATGTTTATGTTCATTTTTTTTAAATGGATATATGAGCATGAGAGATGTTGCTATTATTATCTGACTGAGATAACAATTTAAAGATTAGGTTTTACTGCTGGTTTTATTGATTCTACATGTATGTAGAATTGGTATGATGGGAAAATATGGTTCAGCCTGCCATGTATTACAAATAAATTACAAGTAACGGTACAAAAACATGTAAGACACAAATTTTGTACAAACATTATCCATACATCTTCATTTTATGTACATGAAGCAAATATCTTAGTAAGATATGGAATCGCTTTAAAATTCCTTGTCTCTGAGGTCATGATAGCTATGATGGAAAAGATGTTTTTTTTTACATTAGTGCTAATGGAACTCTTGTGATTCTAATTGAAAATAAGCATTTATCTTTCCCTTATTAGCACATTGGTCAGTATTCTTACAGCTTTCAAAGGATTTTTTTCCCATCGAGAGATAAACATCAGCAAGTTTATTTTTAAATGTGTACATTCATGGCAACTGTGCAACCAAGCATGTATCTACTGAGCTCTGTTATAAGATACAGAAAAGTGATTGAAGCATACAACAGATACATCAATACTCAATGCGCTGTTTACTGTGTCATATCAGAATGAGGCTTTACATGTAACTTTAAAGGAAAATCTAACCTTGATAGCAAACTATTCTGGAGGAAAGTAGATAAATCAAAGAACTAGACCAGTGAAAGTTTAAATGAAATCAGACAAAAATTGAGAACGTTGTAATCACGATGGGCATGTTTATGGGCTCTTTAAAATGGCTGAATCGATAATGTCTCTGTGATGTAGTGGCAGACAACTGTCCCATTTGCTCCAACACACAAAATTACTGAAATTTCAATTTTTCAAAAATGTGTGAATCAGGAGGGGTTATTCTCTTTAGAGGACGAAGCACTTCAAGGAAAATGCACTTAGAAGAAAAATAGAAATTTGTGTACAGGACAAACAGAGTTATCTACAACTACGTCAGAATCGATCCACTAACCAAAATGCCAATTTGAGATTTGCATTGACACAGTGATCTCATATTTCCCAAATTCATAACTTTTTTGTATTGGACCAAATTTATTTCGCCATTCTTTTTTTTTTTCTGCTTTCAAATGAACTTATTACGAGGGTTAGATTGCCCTTTAATATGTTATGATACTCTATTCTCCTCTTCCTTTCTCCTTATCCATTCTTCCTCCCGTCACCCTCTGTGCCCCCTCACATTTCTACACTTTTCCTACCTCCGCCCTTCTCTTTCCTCCCCTCCTCTCTCTCTTTCCCCTTCCAGCTCTCTTTCCTCTCAATCTCCCTCCCCCTCACTCTCTTCCCCCCCCCCCCCTCTATCCACTTTCCCCTCTTCACTTTCTATCCCACTCTCTCTGTCTCTTTATCCAATCTTTCTCTATTTGAATTTCTCTCACACCACAGACCCTTTACAAGAATGCTAATGGATAGTATATCATGCCCATGGAATGCTTTGCTGATCACTTTAGCATGCAAACTAAACATCAAATCAAATATAAATCATGCACAGTATATGGACATCAATTTTACAGCTGCAAAACATTTATATGTATTTATTAATACATGCTGAACTGCTGTTCCACAAAATGGCAAACACCTTTCTTTTCCTTTTTTGTTCTTTCCTTTAAAAAAAAAAGCCATGATGGACATCTATGCTTAATAATGATAAAAATAGAAAGATTTGTGACAGAAAATAGTACTCTTCCTCTCAGCCTTTAGACATTATAATAGTTCACATAAGATTTCAAAAATAGAGCCTCACATCACATAATCCTTATTATGATATAAACAAATAGGTTACATGCAATATTTGACACACAACCATGCAATTTACCAAGTGTGCCAAGACAATCAAGCAAATAATGGAGTCTGTGACTACAAGACTATTCAGCATTAACAAGCAGACAGACATAGCATGCTGAACAGAGAGATAATGAGGGGTGAAGATACCATAAATGGGTGTGCATCTTAAGCAGTACATCTATCTCTTCCAGTTTGAAACTATTCATCCCATAATCTTTTCTATGAGGTTAATGAAGATGATGACGACAATGATCTTATCATTGTTACTGGTTATATTCTTTCTTTCTACTCCATTATTATTACTAGTTGACTGCAGGGATCTGTGTCTAATTCTCCCAGCCAGTACAGTGATCATGCGCTACAGCCATATTTTACATCTGAGCTACACAAAAAATAGCAAGACGTATTTGTCATGCTCTACATGCGCATCCAATTTATCCACATCATACACTGGTGAGGAAATATGGTGGGGGCTGAATTTTATGGATAAAAATGAAATATATAAACATGCACACATTCTGTTATTACCATTTAACTTTTAAAAAATGAAATTAATAGCATTAATTGTAAAAAAGTTCTCTAATAAACAAGACCACGATATCATTGAGTCATTTATTTATTGACATTACAAATGAATTACGTACAGAAATGTTTCACTATATAGCTCACTACTGGACCATCTAACGGACATAATTAATAATTAATCTCTATTAATGATGAATAGACAGAAACAACACTGTAATGTAGATAACCATGCCATGGACATATCTTGCCTTCATGGTTTTGTTTCATCTGTACAGTCTTCTTGTGGTTGTTTGGGCAAACTGATGAACTTATTTTGTCATTTTCTTGCATTTACCAACAATAAGCTGGATCTCATTTTCTTTTATATGCATCAAGAAAATATTTCCACTTTGAAAATTGAGCTTAAAGTTCGCTCAGTTTAACAAAACAAAGTATGTAAAGAGAAATTGTAACACTATGTCTGGAAACCTCTTATTTTTGTACTATAAAACCAATGAAATAACATAAGATTCTGAAACTACAGTTGCCAAAATAGTCAATCAAATTAGTCTTATCTCCACAAACATTCCATGTAATGTGGCCATTTCCATGTCAAACTGGTCGCATTTCGTTGACAAATGTGCGATTTACACCCAAATCCAGGGTATCTTATTCATACTCTCTATCATTTCCTTGGCTTCATTTAGATAACCAAATTATAATGAAACCATTTCATTAAATCTGGCCATTCTTGTCTACATCTAAAAAAAGTTCAACGATGTATAGAACAACTCAGTTACATGTATTGACGTGAACATTATCAATGCACAGTGGCCTAAGTACAATAGCTGTGCTTAGGTTCATTCATAAATTGAAATTAACTAATGGTGTGATCCTATTTTAAAAACAGACAAGTCTTCACACATCTGGTTTAGCCCTCAGCTATATCTTCAGAATTCTATTTCCACAACCATTTAATTTTCATCCAAACAATAGGCTTCATATTTCATAAGTTTTCAACTTTATTCTTTGTCAGGATGTGGTGACTGCCATGTTTAATTTGGCTGGCTACACACACATCTGGCAGTCTCCCTTCTGAGTAACTCACTTCCGTGCAAAATCTGAGATGAATTAACATATTTCAATAATTCTAACCCCCAAAATGGGTTTCTCGAATGAAAGATCAGGTAGAGAAAGAAAAGTTTGAGGCACCAAACAGAAGTGAAAAGATATAAGATATTGTCAACCTGCAGATTAAGTTTATTTTGCTGTAATAAAATCATTTCCAACATCTCATAATGACTTTTGTGGTCAGTAATATTCCAAGTGCAAGTAGATAAATAGAGTGAATGTAAATTTTGATACAAGTGTGCACTTCAAAATTTCAATGTGATATAGTTTCTACAAGAATGATAAATTCTCTGATCAAATCAAAAGTTTGAAGTTTTATGAGTTGTCTTGAAACTTAAGGCAGTACTGATGGCACAATTAGTTAGCCCTTCATCTATTTTTTTTATTTATCAAATATTTTTGAACAATTTAGCTACAAACATACATGATCCCTGATTCATACTCCGTTACTTTATAATTACCAAATACAATTATAAATTTTAAATTTGATAATAATCTTCTAATGTTTACAAATACATCTTTTGAAAACACTGACTCAAGTTAAAACACTTCTACTTTTACACGATTTAACATAACAGCATGGACTTTGATATAGTATGTATAAGCACAAAAATGCATTAAAAAATTGCGTAATAAATATTTTTCAGCTGGAAGAATAATCAAATTCATTGAAATACTATATTTTGACACCTTATATGCACATGCAAAAATATCTGAGAAGATTCAATGACTTGTAATAATGAAGTACATGACGAGTAGCGGACATCCTCTGCTACATATCAATATCAACCACTCCCAGATAGCCTCTTATCTTTTCTATGTTCAGCCTTATATTTGGTGAAGGAAATAAAATGTATGCAGTGTCAATAGGATGTCTAGAGTACACCCCCGTAGAGGTCAGCCATGCAGGAAGTTTGCTTCAAGAACCTCGGGAAGAAATGGAGGAAGATACAAGCATGAGGATTGATTTATTACAAAACGTTTGTCTGGTTGTGCAAAGCAGACTGTTTTCATTAGTATAAGGGTGAGGAATGATCTTTCAAAGCTTATGATTGCTCGCTTGTTTTACAGAGAAATAAGAAAAGGAGAAATATACAAGTGTCTGACTAGAATAACAGATGTGCATGGTTCTATTTGAAGTTCGATACCAGGAAATGACAGGCAAGAGTTGGTTTGAGCACATTCTCCCTATATTTCACTTAAATTAATATAGGTATGCCTTTCGCATCTGTTTGCAAAACTATACTGGTTTACAGCAATTGGCTTCATTTTCTCTCAAAACACAGAAATACAACCCTAGAATGTGCTTAAACAAGAGATGATAGAACCATTTTAACATCATTTTCCTTCATCACTCCACCTCTTGAAACTCATTCACAGACTTTGTTTGTGAAAATGACCTGTAACATCCCCAAGGAGAGCAGGGAGGAAGAAGCAATTATTGGAATGGCATGGGTGGCTGTCTGTCTGGATGTATTAACTCCCCCTGAACCCATGTATCAGTCATGTCTTGTAAGGTGATAGCTCATTCCCATCCTCTTTTTGACATCCATCATCCAGACAGGTGATGGTTTAACCTTTCTAGGTTCTTAAGATGAGCAAGACACAATGGATAAGTGGCAATGATAATGAAACCTATTTGTAGAATTCATAGGGAACATTTAGGACAGATCTAGTTGCCCCAAAACAACTGAGAAAGAATACTCCATTGATTTAATACTTGCAGAGTTACAGTCATATTCAATATGGAAGCCTTAATTAATATGTAGAGAGCACCAACTTTATATTTGTTTTCTACCTATGATTACCTACTTTGATGTTATAAAACCACAAATAATAAATGGTTACATTTTAGCTCTCAATTTGTGAATCAAGGTAATGTGGACACTGACAAAAACTGTTTATGTACGCCTGACAACTATTTATTTAAAAAAGGATGTTAGAGTAATGTTTGTAACAAGACAGTGCATAAATATATTACACAGAAACATTCATGATAAAAAAAGATTTATAAGTATGATGGAAGAAGGTATACAGTCCGTTAGAAAACAAATAAATAAGTTACTATACCATAGCAAGGAAAATCATCTTTATCTTATAAAATGATTATATGGTAATGATTTGTATAAACTAAAAAATATTGAGTTGAAGACTTTTGACTTTAGACATTTCAGAAATGGTACATTTCACAGCCTCTTTGAAAAACATATCTAATATACCTACAGTATACTTACAAGGGAGTCGGGCTAACTCGGACCCGGGGACAACTCGGCCCAGATGCAAAAACGGTCATTTTTTGCATGTTTAGGTTTAGGGTTAGGTTTAGGATTAGGGTTAGGGTTAGGGTTAGGGGTAGGGTTAGGGTTAGGGTTAGAGTTAGGGTAAAATGAAAAAAAATGACCATTTTTGCATCTGGGCCGAGTTGTCCCCGGGTCCGAGTTAGCCCGGATCCCTTACAAGATATATAATATAGGCAGCTAAATGGTCTATCTAATATCATTCTAATTTCTACCAAACACATACAATATATACACCCCATCCTCAGCTGGATATATCATAACACTGTTAATGTTTTATTTATTTTTGGTACATGGGAACAAAAATCTTAAACCTTCTGCATCACAATTACTCATCCTTTGTTGTAAAAAACAAAATAAATAAAAATGAAAAATTATGTTGAAGGGAAGATACCTAGACAGGCATTCTGACCACAGTTGCAATTTGAGTTGTTTGATGCACAACTGAAGTCTGGCACATATCCTGAAGTACTAGAATATGTATGTATGTTTGTATTCATTCACTTTTATCAGAGGTTGGAAGATTACCCTCAAATTCAAATACCCTCAATCAAAAAATGTTGACATGGTAAAATATGTGTCCAAAATATAGGCAGCCTCTCTCCTTGGTGAGAAGAATCCAAAGAGGGGTAAAGAGAGAACCCCATTTCCAGCTCAGCCTCTGCTTATCCAATCGCTCCTGGATCGCTAACCAACTACACCTCACCACGCCCTTAGCTACACCCCTTCTCAGCACCCTGAGCGCTGGGCGACCATGTTGGTGGCACAGGTACGGGGGAGGTCCAACCCCCTGTGTATAAAGTTCACCAGATCGTTACAGCCATTACAGCAGGGTGGGAACGCACAGAAGATGGCATAGAGGATGCCGCACAGGAGACCGATGGGCCATCCGATCACGAGCAGGAGGATGAGCCAGACGATGCTCCACAACCAGCCGCAGTTTGCCATGGTAACAAGATGGAGATGATGGTGTCAATGAAGGAAAAGGAGGCAGACAATAGTGGGTTTCAGCCTGTCGTTGCTCTGGAATGTTATCTGGAATGCATAGAAATATGAATGTGAAAAAGAAAAAGTTAATCGATGACTGTTATAGGCCTACATTGTACAGTATCATTAACGGCACCACCCCACTTCCCAAATTCATAGGCCCAGGAAAAAAAAAAACTATCAGATTGCAGTATAGGCCTTTTAAACAAAATAAATATCATATCCTCTACTCATTCCTCCCCCCCCCCTCCCTCATATTCTCTCTCTCTCTCTTCTTTCTTTCTCTCTTTCTCTCTCTCCCTTTCTCTCTCTCTTCTCTCCACATACACATTACATTCACACAAACACACACACATATGTATTTCCCTCATCTCTATCACATTAACATAATATATATTCAATTTTCCTATAATGCACAGAAGTACATATGGTTTGTCTGTCTACTAATTCATAATACAAAAATCCTCAGCTGAAACCAAAACTACTTGACTAAATTGCTCTCACCACCAGACCCTATCACATTATAGTCTCCAGTTTTAAGGTCAGGTTATGACTCACATACTCAAGTACCATCAATACAAGTGATGCATGCAGTAGAGCAGCATATACCATCCTATAAACATATAGCTTATTCTCTTGTTTCCAATTCATCTCATCCATGCCAGTGAATTTACTACAAGGGGCTGCAAATAATTTATGGAAGCAGAATCGGTATCTGTAATATATGATTTCTCTTATTCAGGAATGCATGACTGGAGCTAGAATTGAATGTTTTATCTTTTGTTTCCAGTTGATACATGATTCCTGAATAGATGTTGTTGATTTTTTATGACTCAAAAATATAATAATATCTGAAACATATCTCAAAATGAAAAATACAGCTGCAAATATGCAAAATCTTAACAAATGTACAATAGAAACCTCCACCCATCTCCTGTTGAATGTACCTAAATTTAATTAATTTATCAGCTAATCAAATATCTCTCTCGATCATACAGAAGAAAAATGTATAAGAGTATATATTCTTTAAGTATCAATATAAATTTTATATTTTGTATTTTGAGGATAGAAATACTGAAACAGAAATCTGTATGATATATATATATATATATATATATATATATATATATATATCTCTCTCTTTCTGCATACAAAACCTTACTTCAAGAATGAGATGCCTCTTCTGCATAAATATTGATCCAAACTAACATACTCCTTATAAATATCACAAATATCAATCACTTCAAAGAAGATGAGGTTTAACTGTTTCTAAGCACATAGAAAATATATGCTCTTGGTATATAGTTATGAACACATCAGCAGCAACTGGTCTGAGTGAGAAAATGGGTGTGGCGCGTACTATGTATGATAGCTGCACCACATGGAAACCGATCAAGGCATCCATTCATGTCATGTCTAGCAGCGAGCGCTAGAAGCAAACATCATACACTCCAACGAAGCGTAAAAGACACTTACCATACAAAGCCCTTGACTGAAATAATCCAAATAAATGCTTTCCTGCTTTCCCAATCACCTCAAAGAAACAATAATCCAACTGTGATAGAATTCAGAGCTCGTGTGGCTGGTCTGGGCTGCTGAAAATGTTTGACTGGTGATGAGACAGGACAATAAAGCAATTAACCCTAGACGCACTTGCTCGGCCAGATGCTGCCTCTCTCCACTGCTCAGCTCGTCTGATCGGAGCGGTCCTCATATATACAGCTGATCTGTCAGATCGGTTTAGAGATTAAAGGGAAGTAGTTGGCTTGCTTATATAGCTTGGCTGTAGAGGTCTGGGAATTGGCACAAGAAGTTGACGTAATGATATCCGTTGATGAGTGTAGTTCTGATGGATGGGGTGGGGCCATGGAGTGCAACTCGTAGCATATTCTATAGGATTTAGGTTAACTTTTAAGAAGTTTCGAAATTCAAGTTTTTACAATAATATTCTCCACAGAGATAATCCCCCTTTAAATCATAGAACTACATGTATATAAGGAGAAGCTTTGAATAAGCATTTAATATATTTTGTTGAAGGCTACTTGAGAGATTCATTTCCCGGCGTTTGAAAAAGTTTGGTGTCTTAAATACCTATTACTCTACCACTTTTAACTTAGAAAGAAGCTATGTTCAATCAAAGGGGTGAATTGATTTTGTTCTGCATCTTAATACATACCCATTCACACTAGAAAGAGAGATGAAAACTTATCAAGCGTCTTATATAAATTTTGCATTTTAGAAGAAAAAAAGCAGGTGCAAATGAGGTGTTGAGTTTCCTGAATCCAGAAAACATGTAATATATGTTTTGATGAGATGTAACTGTTTCTGACATATATATATCAAACAACAAATGTTGACACCTTGGGTCTCAGAGGTTGACAGTGCAAAGTGCAAAGTGTCCTGTTTTATCACAAATGTCGCATTTTGTGATGTATGTGACTTGAACAAGATAAAAAGCGTGGGCACATTGTTCTGTTGTTTCGCCACTCCAAACTAACACTTCTCGCCTAGACTGTAGTTTCCTCCACTTGTTCCTTCTCATAATAGAACAAAGGTCCTTGAAAGGGGTTACTACTATTCGCTCACATACTTCACACTCATATATGATGAGATGTACGGAAATTTGTCATTATTATGATGGAAGTCAGAAAGAGAGAAGAGAAGCACGTACTGAAAAGATGGAGACAGAGAGACAATTGAAACTGACAAAAAAGAGGTATGATCCACTTCAAATCAGCTACAACATTCCCTAATCATTACAAACATTCCAAAGATGTTGTCTAGTAGATTTCCATCCTTCCTACTGCAAATTAAAACAAGAAAGAAATGTACTTCACAAACTAGTACCACTACATGAAGTTGTTGTAACAATTAAAACAAGAAAAATACTTGCATCCTTCCCAGGATGCCCAGCCTTCATTTTCAATCCTTCCCTATATACTAATTCCCATATGTTGAATAGTAACTTTAAAATTCATTTAATAAGAGATGACTCTCGTCCACTTCCTTGACAAATCTCTGTTTATTTTTCTTATGATTTTCTCCCTTAGGACACAGGATATTGTGGTAGACTATTAAGTTGTCATGGGAACAAAATTGTTAGAATTGTGGAAATTCAATTATAATTGGAGGACAGAAGGAAATTTAATTTTTGCAACATGTAATATCCTATAAACTTCACTATCATGGGAGGTTTTCTCACATGATGATAACATGAATTTAATAGATCATGACATATTATGACATTTATGACACTTTATCAATTTACATTCTCTCGTATTAAAGTAAAGTAAACCCCTATGAATCATTTGAGTTTCTTAGATTATGTTAATAAAAAGAGAGTTATGAAATTAACAAACAGTTATAACTTCTTATTTTACTTTGCTATGCTTTATTTTATTTGAGGCACAAGAAATGAAAGGTGAAGACACCCGATTCATTTTGCCCAACTTTTTAAAGCTCCAGTTTCATTGCTACATTTATACAAACAAAGTGATCAGGATCTCACTTTTTTTTACTTCTAATTGTGATACATCTACCTGTGATAGTGTTAAAGTTTAAAGTTTTGTTTACAGCTAGAGCTCTTGAACTTTAGGAATTTCTCTAGAAAGAAACCCTCAGAAGCAATCTTTACACACATTCCCCAGAGCTATCCCATATCTCCCTCTCTCTCTCTCTCTCTCTCGATATCTGTCTGTCTGTCTCTGTCTTTCTTTCTCTCCTCCTCTTTCCCTCTCTCTCGTTCTTTATTAAAAGTTTATATGACCTTTTTTTTAATTTGATACTTCAATATCTGTCTGTCTGTCTCTGTCTTTCTCTCTCTCTCTCTCTCTCTCTTTCTCTCTCTCTCATTCTTGATTAAAAGTTTATCTGACCTTTTTTTTAAATTTGATACTTCAATACTGTAGGTTCAGCTTCTGCTCTCTGCTCTTGTATAAATATTTTCACGGGCAGGGTAGTAGTGGAGGGAGGAAAAAAAAAACACGATTTTGGTATCAAATTCTGTAAAAAAAAATCTGTTCTGGCATATTTTCCATGACCTTCTGATGTGATGATGAACATGTATCAGACAACAGTCTTTATCAGATTGCTGTTTAGGTATATTGATTTAGTTTGCAAGCTAAAATCCTTGCTGATCATTATGAAGGGTCTCGACCATAGACTAATATCAAGAGTAACATGAAGTCGCACAGCCATTGGTTCAACAGCTGGGATTAGGTCACAATCCTAAATATTGTTTCAAAAGTTTCAAAAAGATTAGTCTACATTCTAGACCATCTCCCTGCATGCTTAGACCACGCCCTCATCCACCATGAACAGCTTCAATACAAGGTCTGATTAGTCTCTATGCCCTTTATATTTTTGTCTGTATACTAAAAGGATAGGATTCCTGCAATCTAATATGGTTCTACACTGCATGCTCGTGCAACTATTTCTCCACCATAATTTTCCATACTTACCCAATTCTTAACTTCAACCCTGGACCTAGCCTATCCGATATGCGTCGGGCTTTATGGCAAATATACTTATCGCGTTATGGAGACCGACATCGGCGCGCGGGCGTCAGCCCGAGCGCCTATCATCACTGGTGAACTCATCATTATTCATATAATGTGTATCGTATGTGTGACGAGCGTTTTCTCATGCATAATTCATAAGTCTAGCCTTATTTGGTGATCGATCACTTTGATTCAACCAATCAAATATTATATCCAAGTTCCTCATCGCTCATTGGCCTATTTTGGTCTATGCGATATAAATATTCATGACAGAGCTTTACAGGGGGTTCGTAGATTTTCTACGAACGAAACATGGTACATAAAAGAAAATAAAACTTTTCGCATGCACCAGTGATGATAGGCGCTCGGGCTGACACCCACGCCGATGTCAGTCTACATAACGCGATTAGTATACTTGTAAAGCCCGTCGCATATCGGATAGGCTACCCTGGACCCAATACTATTCCTACCTAGCCCTAGCCCTTTAACCTAAAACCCAATTGAGACCCTAACCCTCTGTTTTTGCCAAAATAAAGCCTGGAACAATGGCCGCTGAAATGTCAGATCACCATCTAATACATGTATAGTTGCATCCAAACTCTTTCAAAATAAATTGTTAAAAGTAATTATAATAATGCATTCATTGAAAGTTCTGGACTCAGTCATAAATATAACAAAAAATCACAATACACTTGCATAACTGTACAAATCAATCATTCTGTTTATTCAAAATTAAATCAACCAGTGATAAACAAACATTATTACTTATCTCATTCAAAGATAAATAAAATGGCACAGCAGTGTTGGACGTACATGTAAATAAATGCCGCACTTGGGTGCATCATAATATGCTGTTGAGTTTTTATGCCTACCAGCTACTAAATGGCATGTTTGACAGAGAACATCATTTTATGGTATAACAGCAAAATAACTGAATTTTCATTATCCACAAAATGGCATGTTTCGACAGAATCAAAATGCCACGTATGGTCTACAAAAATGGCATGTTTTGAAAGAAAATAATAACAGTAAACTGAATATATTTTTGTTCTTCTTACATACACATTAAAAAGCCAGAGATAAAAAATGTCAATATTCTATTCATATTCCTTTGATTAGGAATTCTGTAGAAATGATAGACACAAGATAACTGCAGCAGCATATTGTTTGTTATTAGGCATTCATCCTTGAGTTTAAATTTTTCCATGAGGTACATGATACATCTACATATCCAGTCCTTTTGGGCAATATTAGTAACATGAAAGAATGATTAGCTTATAAAGTTCATATTTGGTTCTTGTTTTAAAACAGTTCTGGTATGCTAAGTAGTCATTGAAGTATATATGAATACTAGAAACAGATATCTTTTGATATAAAATCACTAAGGAAACTGAAGATTTACCATCTAGCGCCTAGGTAAATTTACTGAGATGAAATACATGCATAGCATTATATAGAAAACATCATAAAACAAAAATGAGGTATATATACATGTATAACAGCTCTAAAGAAGATAACTTTTTTTTACTTACTGCCAATACTTCTTTAATTGCTTGCCTAACTCCTGGCCTGTTTACCTTCAAAATTGTATGTGATTTCAAATGAAAGAAGTAATCATAAAAATGATAACTCACATATAAATTTGGTGTGATTTGTAATGAATAGTTAAAATAAAATATACCCTGATTTCATGCTCAAATATGTAATATCGACTAGAAATCAATCTATCAATCATAAAAATAATATATTAATTTGATTCATTCATTGATTTATGTACATCTTGATGATCTATGGCACATGATTCTTTTCATACCAGGAATATAATCTTGATTAATTATAATTATGATATAAAAATCACATTCTTTTGCATAATAGAATAATTAAGCTATATCTTTTGAGAAATGCATATGCATGGTAATGAATGTGTATCAGTTCATGCATATAGTCATAACTAGGCCTGCATAAACATATACCTGCAATACCTGCAAATTATTATATGCATAGAGGATCCTGGTATATGTAGAAATAGAATGTAGAAAACTATGAACCAGTTTCACACACTGCATACATTAGGAAGCTTTTCTATGTTCATATTAAAGCAACTACCGGTACACTTAAAATGTTACTTGGTACTTGGTTGGTTGTTTCTCCAAAATACTTGTCTGAGTTTTAACCGGAGGTAACAATTTTGTTAACAATAAGTTCATTTATCAGGAATATTGGTATGAATCATAATATCATTTATCTATTCTGAAACATAATTATTATAAATATAATTGTGTAATTACAAATTATATAAAAATCACTGAAGCAGTCTTCCAAAAGCATATGGGCACATCGAATGGCATCCGCGTCACTGAGAGCCTGGAAAATGTGGAAAATTGTAAGTTTCTTTGCGCAATGACTGCATCTCTGAAAGTTTAACCGCACACAGGCTTCTGGCCAACCATGCCCTCTGCACAGGTCTGCGGCAACATCACCAGTTTTTGTAAGAGTTCCATGATGTCTTTACAGAAGCTTATACAGACTGCAAACGGCATGATGCATACCCAGAGCCAGGCCACAAAGAAACCGATCGGCCAGCCGAAGAAGATGAGAATGACGCACCAAATGATCGCCCAGAGAATACCTGCTCCTCCTCCAGCCATTGTTATACAGCAAAGATTTCTTTTAGAGATAGACCACAAAGATCAATGCTTGTAGGGGTCACAGATTACTTGTTATCTGTAAGAGAGAGAAAATAATTTGAGATTAGCTGTATTCCAGAAACTACAAATTAAATGAAGACTGTATAGACATATATATATATATATATATATTGAATGTATTTTGTAGTGATGAAATGTGTTTTTCTTTCCCCATCCTACAAAACAATCACAAACACCTTTAGTAAGAAAGATGGCATTTGGTTAGGTGCAATTGCCCAGGGTTGTAAAGGCGATAATAATTCAAGGCTGAAAATATTAATTTGTCTAAATTCAGTTTTATTCGTTCTTTTATAAATCTCAAAACTAAATAAAAGAATGAATAAAAATGAAAGTCAGTCGGTCGGCTGAGCTGGGTATGAAATATATGAATCCTCCTTAATATCAACCCTGTAACTTTTTAGGTGCAGAATGGATTCAAATAGAACACTTGTATGATCTTAATAGCACCTCCCACCCCTCTCCCTCCAAAACACAGACACAGACACACACAAACATTGAGCTACCAACACACAGGAAATACTTAGAATAAAAATAAATCAGCCTCCAAAGGGTTCAAAAATTTACCCACCCACCTACCCACACCAATATTTGACTAATAGGCCCTCCTCATTGGCCTAATTATTTATGTCAATATTCCTAGTGGGGTTCGCTTAGCAACTATGTCAACTTTCTCTATTGTTATTAATCTGAAAGATTCATTTCAATAGGCAATGACTGAAATAATACATCTCTCAATAAAAGAGGGTATTAATTAGACCACATAATGATAACAGTCATTACAACAACAAAATTACCATCAAAGTATATGCACTAATTACCCGTTAATGGATGGAATGTGTAGTTAACTACTATTATATAGGTCCAATATATCTAGCTTGAATGAAGAGATATCTGTGCTTTAGTTAATCATTTATCTCAAGTACAGCAGGACTCCAGGAGTACACTAAACATTGTAAAATACATGTACAGCCTACTATCCTCTCATATTACAGGGAGTCTAAATGGATGATTACACATTTACAGTACTGGTTAAGTGCAAAGAAACCCCCCCCCCCCCCCCCCCCCCCCGGACAAAAAAATCCACTCATAGCTGAAAAGTCTTATTGAATCCTTGCTATGAAATAACTTAATATTGTCCAGAAAAAAGAAGAAAATATGTTCAATGAGTGCAATATGCTTTCTTTACAATATATGGAACCATTATTATATCCTCTTAATATTCCTAATGTTCCATGCTCTTTTCTATCATATAATCAATGTCAAAACCATATCTGACTCATGTATCATATAACCAGGTTACTCAACCTGCATGCATTACAGGATATATAACTACTGGTAATAGTATTTATCATGTATATATTATATTTTCTGTTCAGGGCGATACACAAAACACAATACTTGGATATTTAATAATAATACAAAGAGCTTACCTATATCCCTTGGATTAATTCCACACAAAACACACTACCTCCATCCAAAGCAAAACCATGGCACACAAATGAATTCAAATCCAACGCTACACTCTATTCCCTTTGATCAATAACCACATATCAATGAACACACCAGATGGGTATAATTATATGTGTACCAATGAATAGATTATGTTTGAATTGGCAGTGGCCAACGCATATGGCCTGACTCTATCAATGCACAGCACCTCCATGGTTACGTATCAACATGTACACAGCCAAGGTTATCGTCATGGAGTCCATCTAGGGTACTAACACTGAAATCAATTCAATGGATCTTTAATTGGTGGGATGATTTTGCGGCATATTATGAAATCAAATATTCTCACCTCAGTGGTCATATTGAAATTACGACCCCCTACATGCCAATAGATGATAGATTATCTGACCAATTCTATAACAGTGAACATGGATGGCCTATTAAAAAAGGCTTGGTTATCCCTTATATCAATTCATTTGTTACAGAATGCATTCGCTATTCAGGGTGACTAAAATTGATTCACCACTCATAAAATCCATTGTCATATGTTTTTAATTCTATAAGTGTATGCTCTGTCTTGTTTTCCACTTTTATGATGCTCTTTTTATTCCATGTCTGCTTCTGTAGATTTATAACCTGAAATAAGCAGGATATTGTAAACACTTATCTGTTCACAAACATTTCTAGAACACTGCTCAAGGCATTATGATATTTCTCTGCCCTGTGGATTTTCTATATAATATACACTATTTTTCTTTCTCTTTTGATGCTGTTGTTGCATGAGTGGCACGTTGTGTAGGTCGTCAGAAACGAAACCCATGATCACAAGTTTGTTCCCACTATCTCATACTCATATATCCTCACCACTTGAAATCAAATTACCAGACACCATGCCAATGTATAATTTAAATATTTCTTTACCAAACTCAATATGTACATGAGACGTCTGGTTTCTATACCTCAGAGATGGTACTGATAGAGACTCTGATAATTATTAACTAGCGCCCCTTAGACAGGTACATGTATCTTCACACCCACATACCATGGTATGCTAGGCCAAAGATGACCATGATAGCTGAACAAGTCAACATTGATTCTCCTTATAGAATTTGTTGATTCTGCTCTCTTTCTAAAGGTATAGGCCTATTTGAAATTGCAAATGAGAGGGTCACATGATACCTACCAAAATGTGTTGTTTTTAATCCAAACCTAAAATCATTTTGTATTTTCTCTGGGGGTTGTTTTCAAATTTCCAACAAAAAGTTTGTTGCACTCTTTTGAAAAAGGGCACCTGATTAAATTACCAGGTCTGGAGGTACATGCATATACAATGCCCTTTTTGCAACATAGTTGATATACATGACAGTAAAATCATTTCCTCCTCCCCTATTCACCATGACTGTTTAGAACACCTTTCGACTGTATACCTCCTTCATCACTGTTTGCAGCACACAGGTTAGTGCAGTCAGCGTTGTTACAATACAATTTGCTCATGAAGTGTGAAATTACAAATTCTCTACCAATTTTCAAAAATATACATACAGATGCTCAGTGCATCTCTGTCATATTTTCTTTTCATGGAACTGCACATCTATTATTTGCTGTATGCTACATTGTGCAAGCCTAAATCATCTGAGTCCAAAATATAAAGGCAATTAAAAAACACATCTCAATATAGATTTGGAAAAACATAATAAGGCAGCTCTTTACCAAATACATATAGTCTGCTGAAAGCGAAAAGGGCGTTCACTTTTTGCATAATAATATAAGTTAGCAGATTCTTTGGTTCTCTGCACGTCTGACAATGTTTTTTTTATAATGAAAGGTATTTATTAGCTTTCAAACTACAAACAGGATTCAAAGGTCATGGATTCTTTCCTCTTCAGCCACAAGACCAAACAATAGTCAATGTCGATGTGAGACTTGTGACAGGAACTATATACATAACATGGAAGCTTGCACAGGATGGAATTAACTCCATTGCATCATCATCTAATGAGAGCCATAAGGGCATTAAATCTATTATATATGTGATAGGATATCTGGTTATGCCCCTTTGGCTCTAAGCATGATATAAGAACTACAAATAACATCAGGTGATAATTTGCTATTTCACTCCCAATTAAGTATGTAACTTATTTTATTGATTTTCCAGAATCATGAGCTAATTAAGAACCAAAAGGACATTGCTCATGGCATTCGATTTATAGGTAATATACCCGTCTTGCTCTAAACAGATTTTCTTTTGAGAACCATGCAGCAGGATGTTGACTCGTTATTGTTTAATAAAAGGTTAACGCCCTTTTGACTCTTGGCAAAAGAAATGTTCAACTTAAAAATAGGTCACATGATATGATAGAAAACCAATTTGCACAGCATATATTTACATCTGCAGCTGCAATACAGGAAATGTATGCATATCCTTCCATAATAAACTCTTTAAGCTAAAAACACGTATTAAATAATCAATGTCTTACTCACTACTTTAAAAAGCTAAAGAAGATGAGCTATTCGGTAAACAGAGACACAGATGGCTTTAGAATGACTAGCTATCTGGGAGGGAAGGAAGTGATTAAGCTATATTCAGAAACTAGACCTTTCAGTTTCAAGGTGCCCTTTAGAGAGTAAAGTGCATTCTAAATCAAGAAATAAAGTCAGACAGAAGCAACAGATGCACATTGTCCATTCAGAAAGAGCTCAGCCATTTTACTGCTAGATTACTAGATTATGCACATGAAGTACAAACATATACCTCTCTGTCTTTCTAATAAAGATAGATCTCCATCAATGCAATGGGCGAGAAACATCACCATATCCACTGATGATGATTAAATGAGATTGTGGCATAAAGCCTAAGGTATCCATGTGTCATATAATATAACAACATAATTTCTCCTCTTATTAGAGTCCTTTCAGAAAGGTCCTCTTTAAAAAAAAAATCAAAGTTGCACAAGTTTTTCATTATCTTTTGAAACATGGTACCCAAACAAATCTTTTATAACCAGTGAAAAGGCATGAACCCTTGAAGCTCATTCTGAAAACACTATACCAGTAAATTGCAGTAATTAATTACTTACTGAAATAAATGAAAATTTAACTCATAGTCTTACCTTTCTTGAGAATTTTTACACAACAATATACATTTGGTAAAGAATCCAACCTTGATTAACTTACCAACACCAGTTCCAAGGGAAAACACACTAAATGCAGTACATGAAATATAAAATGCTTCACAAACTGGCTTACATACCTCTGGTATTTTGATGTGTTTGTGAATTTCCTAAATCCTATCCTTTGATCGAGAGAACCCCAGGGCAATGATTAGTTATCTGAAAAGATGAGCACTCTACATGCTTTGCCTTTGTCACAAAGTTCAGGAGTGATTCCCGATACAACCAGTTGCTAGGAAAGAACACATACATGCAGGCACTCAATGATAGAGTCAGAGGTGGGCGGGGCTTCCAGTTGATCAAACATAGGGTTGAACTTTATTTGGTTAGAGCAGGGAGTTGGTTAGAGTTAGACTTGAAAAACAGCCTTTACTTTGATCTTATAGTTAGATACCCCTACAATTTGATATTTTGAAACATATACCTCTAATTTGTGGATATATCAGATTAGCTTAATTATACTTATGCAGTCAAAAGTGGTGTGTGGAAGTATTATAGTTACATGCAATATGGAGACATTTATTCTTACATGAAACATATTTTTCCGGCAACCTACAAAACAAACTTTTTTCTATATTTTCTCTATGAAGTGAGAAAAATAGAGTGCATCATATAAATGTAGCAGTCATACATTTTACAATAAAATTAATCTTAGCTTATACTTCTTTTTATAATAATTTTTAAAAGTAATTTACAAGCTCCAATTAGATCTCATGTTTGTTTTGTTTGTTTTTATTCTAAATAATTGATCGACCAGAATATTGTATGACTGATCCTAGAATACCTGCAATCAAATTGCTTACAATGTAAACCATGTCTGTAAATTTGGAGTTGCAAAGGTCAGAAGATCAGTTGAAATGAGTTTCTACACCCTATCTTTAAACGAACAGATACCACAAGAAGAAACATGGTCTTGTCAATTGATAACTACAGATAAAGATTATGTAACAGTTCATATATGGAATGGGTATGTCGGATCTGAACAAACATCACAAAGAAAAAGAAAAGGGTTCTGAAAGCCAGACAAATATGAACTAGTCTTGAGACACAGACGCATATAAAGGTACTATGTCCCATTTGCAGCCAACATCAAATTATGTAGAACTTTGCAGGGGTTATGAATATGTCACGTATGTCCTATATGTGAAATTTAAAAGTCAGCATGTGTCCTAGTATTTAAATCTTAGATTTTATGATGAAATTCTTTGTCAACTATACATGTACTCAATTTGTAACTTTTTCATGTTTTGCATTAAAATAATAATTGAAATTACTTTTTAAACTTGCACTTGAAACTGCTAGAATAAAACTTCAATTTACCAGACATTCAATAAAACAATTTGCAGGTATAACACCAATAAAAAATAAAACCCTGACATATCTTGTCTTTACACCCTCCCCCCCCCCCCCCCCACCTCCCATGAAAGATAGAAATTTTCCCAATTTAAAGTTCAATAATGTTAGATTGAACAGCTAATTGTAAATGGAATATTTCAGTATGTGTAAATTTGTATTTATGCATAGCCCAAGGTCAAATCTCACATTGTCTTGCTTTGCCTTCAGCTAGAAAATAAATGCCCCGCCCTCTCTCAATAAATATTAGCTCAACTGAGTCTAAAGTAAATACATGAAGACTATCCTCATGGGCACAGCAGAGCAAGCTAGAGCTTTGATGAAAAGGGTTACAATATTCCAATCTCCATCAAATAATCTTTTTCAATAATTTGGAATTTGCGAGTGGAAAGGTTTGTTCTGCCTGGCATGCAGGCTACATGTACTTGAAAGTTGAAGGCTACTGGCCTGTGCATCGCTCCTAGAAAATCAATATCTTGCTCTTGATTAGAATGTGGAGCAGCTTATTTATGATTCATCAACGTCTTCTTCCATCTCTAGCAAAACAGTGATCAGGGATGCTGAACCCCATTCATACATTGACAACTTAAATGGATACTGTACCTTACCTGACTGAAGCTTTGTAAATTCATGAATTTTAAATTATGGAAATAATTAAGAAGTTTTTGTTGTGGGGGGGGGGGGGGTGAATCTATAGAATAGAGGCGAAAAAAAGGACCCACATCTGAGTTTTGGTGTTTTATGGTTTGGACAGGACTAAACAATCTATAGAGAAAAATATGACATACCTTTTCTATATGGAGTAAAACTATTTCCTATTCTATTCTTTACATAGAAATTCATCCCTATTTAATTACACTTCAGGAATCAATGGTAAAGGGTTAGATTAAAGAGCTTCTACTTATACCCAGACATATTACAAATCCATTAGTTTTTTTTTCTTCATTGTATACCCTGTTCAGAATTCAGATCTTTTCTTCACTCAACAGATCTGTTTTCCGTTCATTTTCCTTTTATCATTTCCTTTACTTGAAACAGGTTGCTTACTGCATTCAGTATGATTGAAAGACGCTCATGACGATCGATCATGCTTCTGCATACCAATATTGTATTACTCTGAATGGCAACTATTATACTCACAGCTTACACCAATAAAGAATATCTATACAAAGGAATCACTGTAAGATGATCAATAGAATATCATTATTCATCTGTAATTCCATTAGACACACATACAAATGATTTGCGGATGTGCGAAAATCCTTTTCGCATCATGGCACCTGAATAAACATAAAAATCAATGGCAGTCACAGCCAACACAAAAGTAATTGGGGCATTGATTTGGAAAGCAATATATAATACTACATGGCTTTGATCTTGGTTATGATATTAGCGCTGATCTGAGAGCAGATTAAATCTACAACATGAATGCATAAAAATAATGACTTCTAAGTTAACAGTTATATTCCACACTCAACATAATGCTATAGATTATTGCCAGGAATGCTGGTTTGAAGAAAACATGAAGAAGACAAAAAGAAAGAAAAAAAAATCATCATTCAGGAAACACAAGAGGGGAGAGGGTGGCATAACACATCAGGTGCATTTGTGAATAGGGTGCCACAAAAGTGGTGCGGGGCATGACCCCCCCCCAAAAAAAAAAAAAAATCATTTGCCTGCAAATTTCAGGGGAGAATCTGTCCCCGTTTGCAAATCACTATTAAATTTATTGCATACCAGTAATTCAAATACTATATTTAGCTATAACTTGTTGGAAAATTTGGTCCAACACTAGCAATTCAAAAAAGTCTGACAATACCCCTGAGAAATAGTGGGAGATAGGGGTGCGGAAGGCAGACAAAGAAAATGGGAGAGATAGAGATCGAGTGAGAGAGGGGGTGGGTGGGGGGGGGATTAAGAAAGTTTACAGATTTATTCCAACAGTGTATCCGTGCCCAGGCGTGTGTCAAGCAGCTTGCATGCACCTAGGGGGTGGGCAAAATGCCAGTAGGCAAGCCCATGTCTTTCAGTATGTGGTTTGAATTTACTCATCGGATCATATGGTCTTCACATTACTTGAACTTGGGGTCAAATGTAACAGAAACACTATCACTGCTCACAGTCTTTCTCTCAAACTCTCTGATTGTCCGCTTCTCCACAGAGTGCCATACAGAAATATCTTCCCATGATGCATTCTGGCAACAAATTAAATGTGGGTTTGGGTTGTCTTTTTAAACAAATATTACAAGTGTCAACTTCTACACATAGACAAAATTAGCAGATTTCATTGAAACGTTTAATAATTTTCTTCTTTGATATGATGCTTGGTATCAGACTAAAAAATGAGGATAGAGTAATAAGCATGTGCAGCAAGCAAGCTGGACACACCCTTAATTATCAGCTGATATTGGCTACCTATTCTTGACATCAGACTCTTGTATCCTTGACAAGTTCCTGTATCTATATCTAAAGTCTTGAAGGAAAACTGGAGAAACATTTTCCTTTATTTCTATCATGACAATACTGTAGTTGTCAGTGTTTGCTTCATAAAGGCCTCATTTTATTGAATCTTCCATCTCCAGTCACTATATATGCTACCTCCTTGGTCTATGTGAATCAAAGGCAATCATTGAAGTAATATCATTGTGATGATAACACTGTGTTTCAAATTAAAAAGTAGTTGTGTAACATCATTATTCATTTTATAATATGAATTTTCAACAATTTTACTAGACAAGCATTCTACTTGCTTTATTTTTAAGTAACAACAAATGAAATAATCAAACTTCAAGCCTTCGTATTGATGTAAGTCAGATAAATAAATCAAATCTCAGATGTCCCTTGCTATCTATATAATGACCAACTATTTGTTTGTCTTTGTTTGATCAGTTCATAAATAAACCCTAGACACTCCCTCTCCTTGAAGCACCACCAGGTATGCTAATTGCCTCAGCACTGGTATGCAGTGTCTGGGGTTATTCACACACAAACACACACACACACCAAAAGGTCAAGAGATAACTTGGTTGACTTTGGTGCCCTTTTACACCAGAGGATATATTGTATAAAGGAACACAGCAGAAACAGATACACACACACACACACCAAAAGGTCAAGAGATAACTCAGTTGACTTTGCTCTTCAACACCAGAGGAAATATTGTATAAAGGAACACCACAGAAGCACATACACATGGACGACTACACATTACACAAAGTGAAGGAAACATACACGATGCATATAAAAATATCATAAAAAGAACGCAAACGATCAATAACAGTTGCCATAAATCAGGGAAATGTTGATCCAGCTGCAGTGTTATTATCATTTATGTTTCAATATCAATATTGGCAAGATGGCAACAACATCTATCTAAATTGCTGAGGGTATAAGCAGTGAGGCTGCATATGGGCATAATCTTTGAGCTCATCAATTTAATAAGTAGGGCCTGTAATACCCAAAGTCAACATACTTTACACCTTTTGGGAAGGTAGGGAAACCTTATCTCAGTAATATATTTGATATCATATTTCACAGTACCTAAACACATATGTAGTGTTTGGACGATCTTGATCTGTAGAAAGATATTTTGTCTTTTATCTTTTCTCTGTATTTTGAGTAATGCATATAGTTTGATAGCAAACAAATCATTGGCAGAGCTGAACCAACAAATGGAGCAATTAAAGTTGGTACATTTTCACTAAATGTTCATTTGAATACCAAAATTATACTCATATCCCAGATAAGAATAATATTCTACTAATGGATAATAATCATTTCCAATGCAAAGGGTGCAAACATTTTTTAAAATTCTAAAAGTTTTCATGTATTTCCCAAAACTCCTGCATTCTATTAATTGAAGTAATGTTCTGTCTTTGGCAAAAAAATCTCTAGAACTTGTAAAGCAATAAATTCAATGTTAACACTAAATTTTTTGTCTTCTCACAGTATCTATACAAATATATACTTAATTCTCAATCTATATGCATGTACACTGCAGGGCTCTATTATTATTATGCTAAAACATGACCAATAGCTGCACACGTACACTTCTAGCAATGGTTATGTGAAATTTCACACTCTAAAACCTTGACTTCAACACGTAGCATCAAGAGTTATTGAGCCATAGGTGGGGTATGCAACACAAAGGCATTGATGAATTACTCTTGGGTCACTTGCCTTTAGTTCACGCTATTATTCTTCGCAGAGCCAGCATAAACAGGTTTCATTTTGACTGACATATTTCTTTTCCTCTTTCATATCATATACCTATACCCTAGCTAGAACCAGTATGGGAGCTATTCATCAGTCCCCTATGGTGAGAATAAACTCTGATTGGCAAACATTTGAAAATGTGATGTATTATATGGTCAATCTGAGGGAACTTTTATATTTTTTCATGAATGGAATCGGATTAAATAAAGGATAATTCTTTCACTAAAAATCAGTTCAATTATAGTTACAGTGCCCTCAGGAAGAGCAGTATTAATATTCAGGAGACAAAACAGAGGAAATATAGTACTAGTAGAAGGAGGAGGAGGAGGAGTAGTATAGTAGTAGTAGTAGTAGTGTCGTTATCATTATTATTATTTCAAGATTTAATTTTAGAATATTTTCTGATTCAACTACATCCAGTTCACTTTAAAATCCTAGTACCTTTAAGAAAAATGTCTGATCTGTATAGTGATTCATCCCAATTAAAGTGTAAGAATATACATGCCGAGGCTAAATCAAGAACTATACCACAGTACAACATATGTGCGTCTGGGCCTGAGAGAGAAAGGAACCATCTGGGAAGGTAATCAGAGCGGTCCAATAAGTTGGTATAGTTATCCTCTAGCTTGTCATCATCTCAGCTTCATTGAGCAGTGATTAAAGATAAACTCCAGTACTGGTAAAAAAAAGAAAATTATTTCTCACAGAATCAAACGAAACTTACACTGAATGTTCAAGATTACAAATAAATGACATGTGCCAAACAATTTTGGAAGAAAATGTATACTGGCTGAGTAATGAGCATAGAAAGACAAGGAATCAAGGTAGTACCAACCCCGACACCATGCGTGTTGTCCCATACATAGCTTTCTGTGTATGTGCTTGTTACTTTACCAAGACTCGGTCAAATTTATTATGATTTTGATGACTCCAGAACCTTGCAGTGCACACCAATACTTACATGGTACATGATCAACTGTTTCTGATCCTTTCCACACCTTTTCTTTCACAATGCAATCGCATTACCAGTACTAAAGTTTATCTTTAACAATGAGAGCAATCTTCTCATCATACCCCCCCCCCCCTGTTCAGACTACCGATATATAGCTGTACAATTCTGTATATAGCTATACAATAATTGATAATTTTGTTCTAGTCTGAACGACATATGAAGAAACGTTGTATAGCGAAACACACGTTTGAGCATCGTTTCTAACGAAAAATCAATAAAGAATCAGGGTCCCGCTCTACCTCGTCTGAACGTTGCATCGCGCAAAAAGCATGTAACCGGGCAGGGCCTATCATGAGCGCACACTAAAGATTGGCCAGCTGTCTTATCAATTGACCTCTTCAAAATTAGTTTCTTTCGACGACGTTTCTTTATACAATGTTGTTTTCCTAGTCTGTTCGCTCCTTTTGCTATACCATGATTTTTTATAAGTATTTTTATACAAGTTTCACAGTTTCATATAATTTTCCATTAGTATGAATAGGCTCATAGTCAAGCTAGGCCAGGCATGATCATATAGGAGAGGAGTACCTTATAACCTTCAGTGCCAGACAGAAGGGTGTTATTAGGAATGCCCCAGCTAACGCCCTTCTACTGTTGAAATCAATTAACACAATGTTTCCTCTGTTTCGAGCCAATAGAGCATTGACTTGTATACCGGTACTTTCAATATATAATCTAATATAAGATCTAATATACATGTATTTATGCAACTGTAAAACTTGCAAAACAAGATCCCAAATGATAAAAAAAAAATGATAATGCTTACCACACATGAAGTTGTAGTCTCCACCATGATGATGATAAATGACAATAGCGATGATGATGATAACGATGATGATGACAGATAATAAGGCTGTTCACGGTCCTCACAATGGCATGTTGTAAATCACGACATATATATATATATATCTAAGTCACATTATCCACTAATCATTCCCCTCCCCCCTCCCCTCCCTTCCCCTCCCCTCCCCCCCCCCCCCCCCCCCCTCCTCCCCAAAAAATAAAAATCTCCAGAGAGCCAGAAAGGCATTAAAGGTATTACAAAGTTTTGGAAAATTTAGAAAAATGGGTGGATAGTGATTCTTTACAATTTTGATATATTCGGATGCCCCTGTGGATGTATTAAAAACACTAGAATATTTAGCCTCTAAAACGCTTCTGCTTTCGAGAAAAATTGAATATAAAGATTTACCGGTGCTCCCGGTAAATTTTGATAAATTTCAAATAGCTGCTATGGCCGTACAATGGTAGCTGCGACCATGAAAATCTCAGAATATGTAGTTGTGGTATATAATTTCCGAACGGGAATAGCTAATCGGTCGATTTTAGTCAAGAAAACATTGTTTTATAGCTTAATTAATATCTTGACCTTGAGAGGGAGCTATACAACATAAATTGTTTATTATTTACAATTTCATAACTTTGGAGTCGATTTCGACCGCGACAACGATCACTGAATATTGTAGGATCGCATATGCTTCCAATATGTTCATTTGAACCAAATTCACGACCCCATACCAAAACTTTGTATTACCTTTAAGGCATTAACTCTATGGTATGTAGAAAGGAATTAGTTAATGCTTTTCAGGCTGTGGGCAGACAATACCTTCAATTTTTATTTTTCTGCCATTACGCATATCTTAATTACCCCTCCTTTATGCATCAACCTTGTTGAATAACAAGGAATATACATGGCTGCATCATAACTATTCAAACTTCATATACAAGTATTTCATCCATTTTCCTCAATAACTAAGGTCAATTTCATTTCAAATAATACTTAAGCAACTTACTTTTGTTGATACTTGTAAATTCAAATAGCATGTCCATTGCTTTCTTGTTTTAAAGAGTAATAATTGAGCAACAACAACTTTTAATAAAAATGATACAAGTTTCATATCGTTTTGTGTAAAGCAACGACTGTATAAACCCTCAGAATGCAAGAGAATAGGTAGAAGAAAGTCTCGGGGGCTCAAAGTTTGAGCACTCCCTACCCCTCCCCGTATTTCTTGATTATAAATGAATTTAAGTGTGGCTCATTTAGAAAATAAAGCAATTAAGAACTCCCAAGCCCCCCTCTTTAAGAATAAAAACGAATAAATAACACCGAAAACAGATATTATCTACCAGTATACTGCGCATGGGAATAGGGATAAAGTTCAATTGTTGCATCATATTTCTTTTCATGAAATATTCAGAAAGAAGAAAGGTCTTGCATACAGATATCAGCTCAGACCTTGAAGCCACCCTCATATAGACAGACACGTATCCAGGAAAGACGATGGCACTGAGTCAATGATTTCCTCCCATCCTTCAGGGATCATTATTCATCCATCACTCCAATCAAATCCATTCCTCTCAAAAGTGTTAAAAGAGGATAATTCTCAAATCCATTGTTTTCCTTTCTACTGGGTAGTCTGTAATACAGTAGAATGCATGAATGTAATGCACTTTGATGGGAAAAATCATGTCACGATTGAAGGTTTTTCCCAGAGGTTGTTTTAAAGAGATTTGTATGCTTGCAGGCTTTGCAGCTGTTGTCTATTGCATTCAAACGGCAATTGAATCATCAGTCTGGCATAGATATTTATATTGAGGAGTCTAAAATAAAGCCAGCTTGACCTAGTTCTCTATCAAAGGGTGATCTCACGATCTAAAAGACAAATCATTTAGTAAGTTTATTGATTTATAAAGTGGGTATAGTTTAGAATGATATAATGATAACTTACCAATTTCAAAGAATAGTTGATTGGACTTGCTTTGGGATGTCAGCATATGAAAACAAGAATTCCAAAACAAAACTGCAGGAGAGGAAGAAAAATTCAATGTATCCTTTTTCATTTTTGTCAACATGTTCGAAGTCAAACTAATGAGGCCCTTTATATACACAACACACACACCATTTGGTTTTCATTCACTGATTTCCAATTTCACATTTTGCCATGAACTATATATTAATTGATGTGTTGGGCGACAGAATAATTATAATGACAATGATAACAATAAACAATATAAATAATGATAATAATAATAATAATGATATTATACATAAAAAAATATATTAATAATAATAATAATAATAATATTCACCACAAAAATAATCAGAACAATAACAATGATAATAATAACAATAATAATAACAATAATATCAATAATAATAACAATAATAACAATAATATGATAATAACAATAATTCAATAGTAACAAGGGTGCAGATATGTTAATACGCAGTACAAATAGGCCTATAACTTTTCCAGGTCTTGCTCATATCCACAATAGATTAGTATTTGTCGCATATGTCATCGTTACCATTTCATTGAATAATCTTGTATGAATGAAATAACAGAAAAGGAGAATACAATTTTAGTACTAGAGAGGGTAATAATAATAATAATAATAAAAACGTTACTTATAAAGCGCTTACCACCGAAGTCTCTAAGCGCTATACACACAAAATAGACTGATATACAATTACATCTTATACAAAACTAAAAATGCAAATAAACCTACAAATAACAATACATATGGAATACACATCAAAGTGAACAGAGTTAATTAATCATCGAACGCAATTTTGAATAAATGTGTCTTGAGACTAGTTTTGAATAGGTTAACGGTTTGACAGTTTTTTACATTTAAAGGTAATTTGTTCCAAAGTTCAGCAGAAGCTTTGCGAAAGGAGCGATTACCATAAGAGAGAGTTGACACAGAAGTAGATACGAGGTTTAATTGTGAAGATGACCGTAAATTGCGTGAGGGTTTGTATTCCTCGATTAATTCTTGCAGATAAATTGGTGCCAATTCATGAATGCATTTATAAGTTAAAACTAAGATTTTGTACATAATGCGGTACGTCACCGGCAACCAATGCAATTCGCGAAGTACTGGGGTGATGTGTTCACAAGAACGTGTGCGTGTTACAAGCCTGGCAGCAGAGTTTTGGGTTTTGAGTTTTGAGTTTTGAGTTTTGAGTTTTCCATATGTGGAGCATCAAAATCCTAATATCCAGGGGAGGGGTTGTTTCTTGATACTTTTTCCTTCATGAAAGTCTTACTTACTTTGATGTTGAAGCGTAAAGATAAACTTATTTGCCCCTCCAGGTAATGCTATCTCTCTGGTATGGACTGTACTTAGGGGGTGGCTGTACCAATATTTCCCAAGGATGGATTTGAACTGATTTACAGTTGTTGCTCTGACTGCTGAGTCTGGTAAGGAATTCCAGTTGTTGCAACTTCGCACAGAGAAGGAATTTTGACGAAGCACAGATTTACACTTTGGCTTCCTTACTTTCATAGTGTGGCCTCTGGTTCTGGATTCGTGGACTAGTTGAAAAAATTTATTGATATCCACCCGGTCAATTCCTTTCATAATCTTAAAGATTTGAATCAGCTCAGCTCTCTTGTCTTCGGTAAATGAGTGTCTCTAACCCGAGGGCTTTCAATCTCTCATGGTATTCTAGGTGACGAATATGTGCAAGTTGACGGGTAGCTCTTTGCTAATTTATATTATAGTTTTTTGTGTGGAACATTAGCATTCAACCTTCAAACTCCTTCCCCCTTTCCTTTCTTCTCTCCTAGCTTCTCTCTTTCTTTCTACTTTTATCCCCTCCCCCCCCCCCCCCTCTCTCTCACCTATCCTCTCCATCTCACATTATCTACATTTGTTTCAAAATTGGGGGGATTCCCCTCCATAAATTAAACAAAAAATGAAGCGACAAACCATTGAAGGTTGGTTGGTTGGTTGGTTGGTTGGTTTGATTTACCAGACTGGTAAGAAAGAATGGGTATGCTTGAAAGTAAGCAACCATGGGACTGACAGCTTCAATATAATAATGCCTTACCAATATTTATATAGTGCATCAAAATTGGTTTCGAACCGGAACCTCCCAGATACAGGACCTCTACCCCTGAGCTATTATTTTGCCTCACTGCACTTGTACGTCAGTTCACAATAGCTACCATAATTAAATAATTTCATTTTCTATTTGACTTATTATCAGTTCACTCTTAGTCAGGGAATGCTTGATATATTATAAGGAAACATGTTAATCTCATACCAATGAATGGCTAACTGCACGGCATTGCATTAGCCTCTCTAATAATCTCAACATAAAGCTGCCATGCTTCTCGATGGCAACCACGGTTTGCTGACAACCCCACTCCCCATGCCGAGCCCATGCATGATTTTACGTAAAGGCCTCAGCTCAGTCATCTCAGGGGATCTCAGGGAACCTTTTTCATTCATGATTCAAAGTTTCAAACAGTAAATATGATTGGATTATTTCTTCAAAGGAAATGAAACGGTAAACAACCACATTCCATATTTCTAAAAGTCATCACTGCACATCTATACATCGCATTTAGCAAGAAATATTTACCTTTCAACTTCCTGATCAATTTCCTTCACTTCAGAATTACTTGCGCGTCGATCGAGAAATCAGATGTTACAAGCGTGTCGTCTGCTACTTGTATCAGCAATAATCTCATAACTTTAGATAATGTCTTTGTTCTCTTTAAATATTGATAACATAAGCGTTTTACTTTGTTATCATGTAATTTCACGATTCATATAAAGATATTAAAATGAAAATCAGAAGGTGTAACTCGGGTTAGATAAAAGAATATATAAAATAAAACAACATCTCCTAGCATTTTCTCTTTTGTTTTGTGTGAATAGGCAGTTTTGGGCATGAATCGCTATGGTTTTGTGCAATGTCGCCATCTTGCGTTTTAATCATTATAATCTTAACGGTAGTTTGACTGGATGATAAGATATTTATTTTAGTGTTACCTATATGAAAGTACCTGAATTATGAAGAGAAACAAATACATTGAAGTCATTAAAGGAGTGATGCGGGGTAGCATATTCCCATTCAATGTTTGCCAAAAATGTTTTTTTTTTCTTCAAATATTTCCTTATTTGTCTCAATTTTTTAGGGCAATAATGATTGGTAGGCAAATTTGGTCCCATATTACCCCTCCTCCATTAAATATGGTGTAGAAACGCCCCTGCAAAAAGATTTCGGGTAAATAAACTATAGTAAATGCAATATACAGCTGTTAAATTCAGGTATGGACTCATTCTCCGAAAATGTCTGCTTAACATTAAATCAAGTAACAATGACCCCAATCATATCTTATTTAGCAACATCAGAAATAAATAATATAATAACTATCCTTTTTCACGATAGGCTAAAATGATATTTCCCTCTTTTCTGTTTGTCTCATTGAAATATGACTGTTTCTTGAAAAGACTTTAATTTGCAACTTTTTTGTTCATTATTTTCTGCTATATTTGTCGTTTTTAACAAGAGCTCCAACTTTTTTAAATATTTATTTGCTCTATCCGTTTTCTCTTTTGCATTCATATCTTCATATATTTTTGCATTATTTTATTAAACATTGCATTTATGTAATACATAATTATATTATATCATGTCTCTTTTTCACAGTATAATTATTCCCTCTAGATCTTTACACTCTCAAAACTCTGGATTACTTGTTATTCTGAAGTAAAATAGAGAGAATCGTTATTGATGGAAGGCCTTCGTTGACGTTGCGGAGTGCTCTAGAATAAAACAACGGTAAAGATTGTATATGTTAGATTTAGGTTATGATTGATCTTTTCCCTTCTTCCACATTTTAATACTCTATTTTGATGTTCTATCACCGCCCCCCCCCCCACTCCGCATGCGTGTTCCAAAAATGACCATTAAAGGGGAACTTTTCACCCACCAAAGTCTGGCTCGTAGCACACTTGACTTTACACACCGGACTTATAGGGGGTATTTTCAAAAGGAGGGAACATGCATACGCGTACCCTAAATAACACTGAGTGGGGGGGGGGGGGGGGGGGGGTTCTATTCTTCTCATATATTATATTAATGTGTATAAGTGTTTTATGTGATTTTGTGACTCGCGCAACTTTATCATTGCTTTCAATTTTTAAGTGGGATTGGCGCCTTACAGGTTGTAAAATTAATAACGAACCTGTCAGTTATGCCTTTTTGAATTTCATTATGACTGTCGGAAGATGAATGATCAGTTTTTATTTGTTACTTTTGATTTTGTTTAAAACATTATCAGTGCTCTCTACCCAGGGGCGGCCGAGCGACCTCCAAAGTGGGGGTGGAGGGCACCAACATAAAGGGGCACTTTCTGGAAATAAAGGGCACCTACAATAGGAAATCTCAAAGCGAAAATATACCATTTTTTAGACACTGGTTTATACCTCTACATTGTGATCACATTATCAGGAATGATTTCAATTTTGTTCCTCTTTATACATCATACAATATATTGCTTAAGCATTGTACTTTGCAGTTGGGTGTGATGTCTGAACATTCATTTTCAAGATTTGTGAGGTCGCAGTGCGAAAAATTACATCCTATAAAGAGAGAAAAAAAAATCCTGATGGGGTTATAAGCACATTCTCATAACGGTAGACTGAAATAACCTTTGATAAGTAACATAATTATATCATTTATAATTGCGAGCGAGCTTTGGGGGAAATTGCTCTTAGTCGCTTTAAAATAGGGGCACGTTTAATGATGAGAGAAAAAGGGGACACTTATTGGATAAATTAAGACACTTATTAGAAAAGAATAATTATTGGAGCATGTGTCAAAGTACAAATGGAATTATCAGAGGTGAAAATGAGGAACTTCTTACACCTGGAAAGAGGCACTCACCAGGGATGAAAAAAACGCACTTATGAGAATGGAAAATTTGCATTTGTTGACGGAAATGGGGCACCCATCAGATTTTGATAGGGGCATTTATAAGAGGTAAAAAGGGGGTAGGTCCCTTATTAGAAAGGAAAAGGGGCACGTATCATTATTAAAAGGGAAAATACAAGCGGGGGAAAAGGGGCACTTATTGCGCCTGAAAAGGGGCGCTTATGAGAATAAAAAAGGGGCACCGATTAGATTTTAATAAGGGCATTTATCGGAGGTGTAAGGGCGCTTTTATGAGTAGGAAGTAGCTTTTATTAAAAAGAAAAATAGTCACAAACATGTCAAAATAAACTGGGCACTTATCAGAGATGAAAAGGGGTAATTATGAGATGGGGGTAGGGGCACTTATAAAAAGGAAAAGGGGCGTGTATTAGAAAGGAAAAGGGGCACGTGTCAAAATAAAAGGGGCAGTTATTAGAGGTGAAAAGGGGTACTCGTCAGAGATGAAAAGAGCAGTTATCGGAGGTGATGAGGGCACTTATCTGAAGTGAAAAGGGACCCTTTTCAAAGGTGAAAAGGGGCATTTATGAGAAGGGGAAGGCACTTTTTTAATGGCGGCACTTATCATAAGGAAAAGGGGGTACTTAAGGAAATTAAAGGTGCGCTTATCTGGGTTAAAAAGGGGTGGTTATTAAAAGGGGAACGGACACTTCTTACAAAGGGAAAGGGGCACTTGTCAAAGTAAAAGAAGCACTTCTCAGATTTGACAAGGGCAAAAAAGGGGGCACTAATCAAAAGTTAAAAGGGGCACTTCTCGTGCCTGAAACGGGGCATTTACTGGAGATTAATAAGTGCACTTTTAAACAAAATTGACAATTGTTGCAAAGGAAAACAGGAAAAATTGTCGAAGGAAAAGGGGCACGTGTCAAAAAGGGGCACTTATCAGAGGTGAAAAAGGGGGAATTTTTCGTATATAAAAAGGGGCACTTTTGGGTACTTTAAAGTGGGGGCACTGTGCCCCCCCCCCCCCCCGCCTCTGTTTCTACCGTCATGACGAATAAAATTGTAAAGGGCCTGTAAAGATAAAGATTGACAGGACTGAGAAGTTTCAGGAACTTGCACCTCGCCTATAGGCCTACTAGATTTAGCATTCACCGCGCTTACTCACGAGTTTCACTCAAATGTATCAGTGTTCGTTGACAAGTGAACGAAGGAAATGCTAGCTGTGTTTGCACTTTTGCACGCTGAAAAGTTGTTTTTTCGTAGTCAGGAAAATCGAAGTGCGAAGCGCCAAGTCTCCTGCGACGCTCGTCCGAAAATGTTAATTTTTGGACCAAATTAACCACAGGAAGTGTTGTCTATCTCCTCTTTTTGTCGAATATAATATTGGAATCATATTTCAGTTTGAAAGTGATGGTGACAAGTCTTGACGAGAAATATTTTTGCTTTAATTTTGGGATTTCTACGGACCAGCTAGACGAGTTACGCATCTTTATTTGGAGTTTGTCGTCGGTGCAGTGAAGCTCCTCTCCCGCCGCACCGCTGGCTCGAAGGCTCTCCGTTGGCCGCTGGTGAGGCAACCACGAGTTGAATACAATTTTGTACAAAGTCAAAGACAAAATAAAGTGAGCTGAAGTCACTTCACAATAACAATGGATTGGGGTGAGAGTGGACAAGTAGATGAGCTGGAAAGCGGCTTCAGTGAACTTGGATTGGAAAGGTCAATCACAAGTGGATTGAAGGTAAGCAGTCAGAAATTAATTTCGAACTGGTTTGCCAAAATCATTAAAAATGTGATGTGGGAATGACATGAGATGTAAACTAGCAAAGTACTAGCAGTAGGCCTAGCCCTAGGCCTATACAGTGTGAGTCAATAAAAACTTTACACCTAGAAAAATGCTAATAATTTTAAGAATCATTTATGAAAAGTAAATTATTATGCACCATATGAAAGAGTGTTTCATCCCAAATCGTTTGGTACCATTTTGGGTGGTATGTGTTCACGCTTGGATAAATAGGGGGCATTGTTTGCGAGAGTGCAAAAATCGACTTGCGCCAAATAATGCTTATGTGATGTTTGAATAAAACAATTGGGATTTCGGTATTAATTCGGTCTTTGCAGATCCAAATGACATCCCTACCAAAATGAATCATGTCACACATATCAAAACACACACAGAGTCACACTCAATAAGTCACACAAACACACGCACACACTCGCACATACACGCACACACACATACACACACACTTCTTGGAAATGGCAGATGATCTAAGAATGACAGATGATCAGGTTGTCCCGGCTCTGGATCAGATGGCACGATTTAGGCGTCAGAGAAACGGTCCTTTCAGGCACCTTTGTTGGGCACAAGATGGTGCCCCTGCTCACAGGACAAGGATTGTGATGACCAGGTTGAGAGAACTCTTCGGGAACAGGATCATCGCTCTGAACGAACCTGTGGAGTGGCCACCTCGATCCCCGGACCTAACACCGCTTGATTTCTTTTTGTCTGGGGTTACCTCAAGTCTCGGGTGTACCAGAGCTTACCTGCGAACCTCAACGACCTACGAGAGAGGATCAGGATTAAGAGCGAAGCATTTAGGAGAGACAGGCGCATGCTTCGTCGAGTGTTTCAGGAGATGCTCCATCGCGCTAGAAAGTGCATCGAAAGGGACGGAGGTCATGTCGAGGAGTACATGTAGATGAACGGACAGTTACTTGCTGGTCACAAATGAAGCCTTAAAGGATCCATGATGATAAGCACTTGAATTAACATTATCATCATAATTATGATGATCGTTAACAATTTGAAGATCAAGTAAAAAATAAAGTTTGACAAAGCATATTGAAACAAAATGTTTTTTTTTGTACATGCGTATTTTAGTCCAAATGAACACCATTAATTATCATATGTTTGTGTGTGTGCGCGTGTGTGTGGGTGGGTGTGTTAGTGTGTGTGTTTCATATGTGCGTGTGCGTGTGTGTGACTTTGCTACTGAAAAAAGCATCTGCAATGCATCTCATTTCATACATTCAATTCATTCTCTCACTTTAATACTTTGGCGCAATTCGATTTTTGCACTCTCGCAAACAATACCTCCTGTTCATCCAAGCGTGAACACATACCACCCAAAAATGGTACCAAACGATTCAGGATAAAACACTCTTTCATATGATGTATAATAATTCACTGTTCATAAATTATTTTTTAAATTATTAGTAATTTCCTAGGTGTAAAGTTTTTTTTGACTCACACTGTATAGCATGTTAGACTAAATAGATAATTGTAACATTATCATGAATTAGTCCATCTATCTTAATCTAAGAATCTGTATCGTGTTAATAAATGGCAATGAATTGATTTGTTTGATCCATTGAATGTGGGATTCTGTCTCTTTTTTTATTTCAGTGAAAATAGATTTTAATTGTCAAACAAGTTTGTTGACTAGGCGGTAGGTCTAGATGTCTAACACTCAGTAACATGCACTAACACTAGTGACTAAATAGATAATCATTATGTTGTTAGATCTTAACTTAAATATAATTATATTGCATTGCCGATGTCGATTTTGATGATTATGTTTGGGATTGAGATGTGTCGATTAGTTTAAATATTATTAGTCTACCTGAATTTAAATTAGCATAGTCACATAACTATTTCAGGACTTTTGATTGATTTTGCTGAAAATTAAATGTAAATAATCAAACAATTAGTCAGAATGTCATGTTGTATTGCTGTAATTGACCATGTAAATCTACATCAAGGACGGGATAGGACATGACACGAACAGGCATCAAGTTCCAGGACCAATGGGCACCTAAAGTCCAAGTCCAGACCCCCATACTTTTAACCTTACATACATTCAGTCTCTTATTCTTTAGGCAATCCAACCTTTGTAATATTTTCATTAGTATGAAAGCAGAAAAAAAAGAGAAACAGAAAGGCAAAAATTTGAAATAAATTGGACCAATAATAAGAGTGTTATTTGAAAAATGAAATCACTAAATCCAAGTGAATCTCAAATTGGCAATTCGGTAGGTTTGTGTACAAGTACATAATTGATTTTTTTTCTTCTCATAGGAGTCTTCTCCTGTGGGGGATACATTTCTAAAAAAATGTTACTTTATTAATTTGTGTGTTGAAACAAATTTGTTAAGTTGTCCGTACTAATGTCACACTGAGATTACTGATTCAGTCAATTTAAAGTGCCCATACATGGCATAGATACAGTGCTTACAACTTAAAACAATTCACGGCTTCCTTCTTTGTGTCTAATTACATTCAAACTTTCACTTGTCTGCTTTTCAGATTTTTCTACTTTCATTTAGAGCAGTTGTCTATTTTCTTATGTTAAATTTGTAGGTTTGGAACCCTGTTACAATCTGCATACATGTACATCGATATGTTAGGATACTTAAATTAGATCTAAATATTTTTTTTTTAATTATATAATATACATGTATTTCAGTCTTCAGATTTGTTAGATTTTAATTGATTTCCTTTTCAATTGTGTTTTCCCCTTAGACTGCTGAAGAAATAGAAAGCTTGACAGTTGATGAACATTTGGGAGATATTGATAGAGCAGTCTTTTTACTTAGGTAAGTATTTATGCGCAATTTATCTTTTAATTAATTTTAGAAGATGCAATATTATTTTTTTTTTTTAAAATCTTTTTTTAGGGGGGGGGGGGGTCGTAAGTTTGTTTTTATATATTTTATACACTTTTCCCCCCCCAAAAAAATTGCTGTTTCCTCTTCTTTTTGTTATTCTTTTTTTTGGGAGGGGGTTCTGTGCATCAGGTAATGTTGTTGCAACTACAAACTCAAAGTCCAGACTCGATCAAATACACTTTCCCCAAGGCAAGATTGGTCATGACAAGTAGCACACAAGAAAGGTCAGAGGAATCATGATGTTGATCAAACTTTGTGACTTCACCTCTCGCTCTTCTTAATACAATGCTATGCAAATACATGCCTAGGCTCTGGTGCATGTCATGAACTTTTCGACTCTTGTAATATTCAATTTTCACATGAAATCATATTGTCCGTTGATAGTGTGAAAAGGGTACAACCTGTGTAAAAGTGTGTTGTGAATTAATGCCCTTCTCGACCTGAGTATCCTATGTACTATGAATTATGAGGATAGCATGCCTTCTTAGAAAACTTGATGAAGAATATGGTTAGAAAGATTGATGACTGACTGATGAACAAGAGACATCACAATTGGATACTGGAATGGTGCTTAAAAGGTCAACATTATGTAGCTTGTATACTGTTGACTATTAAAACTAGTGTCCATATGAAGGCCCTTTATTATACAGAGTATCAATCGAGAGTACATGTATCAATGATCTTGACAATTCTTAGAGGCAAGGGTAAGATTTAAACTCTTTTACAAAGACTCTTTTAGAGAAACTTGACGACAAAGAAATCTGGCAAACTTTTACCAGGACTTCCTTTTCAGGCCTCCACTTTCAGTAATGCAACTTTGTGAACACTAAAAAAAATACAAATTTTAATTTTTTAAATAAAACTTCAGTCAGAAGTAATAGTCTAAATGTTTTGCTGAAAAGGGGTCTTCTGTCATTAATGTATTAATAAATAGGGATACTTTAATTACACTTTATAAACAGAATTCCTATCAATTATGCGTGCATTAGGCGGTATTTTCTTCCAATGTATGGTTTCTTCTGTATGTAGACACTAGACACTTTGCAAAGTCAATCAACTGGGTTTATCATTGTATTGAATAGACATACATTTTGTGGGTACTTTGAGTAGACATACATTTTATGGGTACTTTGAGTTTGAGCGATCCTTAAATAATGAGCTTGTATAAATTATGCATACACGTGCATGATATTGTGGGAGATGAATTTTATTGTAAAATAGGAATATTGGCATACATATATATGTACATTACACATGTAGGCTTAGCAATGTGTAAATCGTACACAAATTTGACACACATGTGAGAAGAATGTAGATCCACTAAAGTGTAGACCATGTGTACCATGTTGCAGCCTCTTGCATACCGGTAAACTTGCATGTATAGATTTCTCATTTCTTTTGTCCAAGAAATGAAAGGATGATATGTTTGAAGGGTAGCCAGTGTACCACAAGTTCTATTTTTAGTTACCAAAATAGAAAGTCTTAAAGTGACTCAGTAACCTTGCCTCAGATTCTAAAACAAAATCGTGGATTTAGCTCATGCTGCAATCATAATTATAAACCTCTAGGTCAGTCAGGAATCCCATGGCTTTTACATGCCGATCGCCTGTCTGATTAGTGATTATCAAGATCTTTATGATTGGAAATCAAAATTTCATTTTCGTTTTCCTAACGGTTTTCCTAACGCTTCAGTCTATTGGGGAAAATGGGTATGGTAAAACCGGTCACTCAAAGGTTTTTACTTTTTTGAGGCACTTCATGATCATTTTGAAGCAGACACTGATAATACATGTACGTAGGGCCATGCATCTCAGATTTAACATTGTTAAACAACGCCTTTAAATATGAGGTTTTACTTTTTTTGTTGGTCATTGCAAAACACACAAAATGTCATTATGGTCATCATCCCACTAGATATCAACAAGTGGTAGGCATTTCTGTGATTGAGAATTAGACCTCTCTTTGCGGCTGCACTGTATGGATAGATGCAAAGATACATGCTTACAAACAACCCATCTGCCTCTTTAGCACGCACATTTTTGTTGGTTATAAACAATCTTTGTAATCAATAAGACCATTGACCCTTTGGGACCAACACCTTATGGTGAGTGGTATTGATCTCTCCAACTGTCAGCTCATGTTTCAAGGGCGAGTTCTTTCATGTGAGACAATCAATTTGCATAATCGTCCTACGGTCTACCTGCGGACAAAAAGATGGAAAAGAAAAGAAAAGGTGCTAATACAAAAGCCTGGCACACTTGTTTGATTGTGCAGGCTACATGTGCACATTGAAGTAAAATTGACTAAAATGTCATGTCAATTTGAATCTTATTAAAGGTACTACACAAATTAATGTGAATCTATAGTTGCGCATAAAAACCCCTTTACCCAAAGTAGTGTCGAAACACGTTTGATAACTTTGATGAAATGACTTGTCAATGTGTCCCCGGAAGATTTTGCGTTTGTTTAGTCACAGTTGTTTTCTCTTGTTATTTCAATATTTAACTGTCATCTCAATGTCTTTCCTCTATGTTCATGTTCAATGAACATCTTTGTTTAGACAAGAGGCCTTGAAATGAGCTAGGGTAAAGTCTTGTCTAGAAAAACTGCCACAGATTTGCGGCCGTCATATCTGAGGCGTTTGAGAGTTAATAACCCCATTCAGAATAGGGGCATCAACTTTTATCATACCTGAAGCAAAACCCTTTGTGTTATAAACTGACCCCTACTAAACATTGGTATAAAGTCCTTTTATTTAGTCTATGAATAAGTTTGGAACAATTCTTCATTGTGCCATTAAAACCAGGGGGTAATAGAAGTGAGCTCCATAACATGTATAATTATCTTGTTTTTGTAAACTGGCTGAATAGTAGCTGCTCCATCTGAAACATCATCTCTTTTCTAAAAGCTTCATGTACATGTCTTTGAAAAGAGTTAAAACGCTACTCCATAAAGGACAAGCAATAAATGATTCAAATGAATGCTAAATGTGCGTTGGTGTTCAATCAGAATTGAAGAGAAAACAACCTGTAAAGCTGCCAAATAGAGCTGTGATGTTTGGTTTAACGGTAAGGATTTAGCATTGAGATTGCAAGCTTATCCACACTGTGCAAGCTTGTAGGGAGCTGGTGCGGGGCTTTCTCCTACTTCGTTGGAGCGTCAAACCCGCCTTTGAAATGACAGCTCCATTGAGAATAGGTCTTCTTATTGTTCACACTGGCTCCAATAATCAATACCATCCCATTTCACCTGTAGGCATATAAGATGACACAATGGTACTTGACTCTATTGGGGTTCTTCTGAGTGTATCAGATATCAGATACATGTAATACCCTGTATATTAAAGTGTGTCGACCTCACACAAATACCTGATGTCAGTTTAAATAATATACAAATCAAACCTACATCTATATTACCTATTTAAAAAAAGTGAGATGGATAATAAGTTTATATTTGAATCAAAATGTCAGTCTTTTTTTTATAAATAATTAAATATTTTTATCACACCGTATTAATGTGTATAATACATCTTGAGAACTTTATACATGTTTGTCATGGTATGTGACATGTATCATTCGAGGGAAGGGGAAATGTCCTCTTGTTTTAAATGTTTTTTTATCACACACTGCGTTAATGTATATAATACATCTTGCTAACTTTATACACATTTTTCATGTAATGTAATGCAACATGTGGGCTGGGGGGGGGGGTGGTTCTTTGGTAGGTCATTTTGGAAGTTTTAGAGGCATTACTAAAAGATACATGTATGTATGTTTTATATATGAATTGGATCAGCTGGTAACAGACCTTTGTACTTCTTTATGTTTGCCATTTCAAGTGCAAATTTCAGGTTGATAATGTTACAAATTTATTACCATGTTAACGGCTATGATCTCTGATCAAATTACAGCTCTGGGCAAGAAGTTCAGCGGATAAGTGTCATTCAGAATCTACCCAACCTTCTAAGGGACAACAATGTCGATGCTATGCGCAGAGTGGTGCCCAAAGTCAGGGTAAGTTTCAATGTTTTGTTTACTTGTCTTGGGGATGGTGGGGCATGGACAATGTAAATTTGGAGTTCGTCTGATCAGTGCATTAAGTGAATAAAGGACAGCAAAATCACATCCAGCTCATACCTCCACATCCCCCCCCCCCCTCTCCATCCCCCCTCTCCATCCCCCCCCCCCTCTCCATCCCCCCTCTCCATCCCCCCTCTCCATGCCCCCCCCCTCCGAAATTCCAATTAAAAAACATTCTCTAATCTAGATATAGATAAAAATATAAACCAACCTTTCATGAAGGCAAATATATTTGGTGTGAATATTTGTGTACTTACTCATAATTAGACAAGATGCAGAGTACACAAAAGTGTGCACAATCCAAAATTTTGGAATTAAAGAACATTTACATGCACAATACATGTAGATGAAGTTGATGAATATTGTTAACATGAATTACATGTACACGTATAGCAATGTGAGCTTTGGTATTTAGTGTTTGTGAAGAATGTTAGGAATGTTAAGTCTGATTACATGGTCAAGCAGGAAATAAATTTTGTTGAAGGCCCGCTATTAAACCGTTATAAAATACCTGCACCCATGAAAACTTCCAGAGCTGCACCTCTGCATACTACATGTTCTAGGTATATGGAAGTATACATGGAAACTTATTTTGAGTGGTACTATGTCCATGTTTGTGCTAACATCCTTATCAGAGACGACCAATGTTGAAAAGCAAATCTTGGCATGCCATAGAGATATGAGAGATATGGTAAGTGTCAAGTGAATGTGATAACACGTTATGATTGTGCCTGTAGGGGTAGTTCAGTGTCTGTAGATAGATTTACGGTTAGTAGTGACAAGACTCTGATTGATGTGAAGCAGTCATGTTTTGAGATGTGGATATGAGTTCTTGATCGATGCCATGTGAAATCAAAAGCTTTTGTATTTAAGAGTTGAAGGCTCAGACAGTTGATATTGTAAAACCTGCATTCATTTCTGTTCTAATTGAATAAGTTAAATATTCATGTATATGATTAAGATCTTGATGGTTCAGGGTTTATGTGAGTTCTATGTAGTATTCCCAGCATTATGAGTTAGTATAATATAACATAATTCACAATTTGTATACATTATCATTTTTTTTTTTTAGCAGTAGGCCACTGCTACTGTTTAAGAAATGTTTTCCTTCAGCAGACCTCTTGAGTGCTTGCCTGGTAGTACCAAGCAGTAACTAGTGACAAAATAGACAATGACTGAGAACGATGTGGCTCTTAAATTGAAACCTTCCACATGTCTGAGCCATGAAATATTTACGAAAGCTGTTGATTTCACCTGGCATCAATCAAATATGAACACTAGAGTGAAATAAAGGTTGTCCTTGAACTTCAAGTAATCTTGTTGTTGTTGTTACATTCGCAATGCATATAGTAAGCCTTTTTGTTCCTTTTATCAAAGTTATGTATCCATTATCCGGTGTACATGTATGTTTAATTTCCCCTGACTGGTTTACCTTTCCCTAGGATGTGCTTCATTTAGCCAACCAGGACCTGCAGGAGGCAGCGGCAGCAGCCTTTGTGAAGATAGCAGAGGAACAATCAGTGCCACACCTCACCTATGCACAGACATTCCTACAGACCATCCTACAGAATGCTGATAATAGAGACCCAGGTCAGTTGGTTGATAGTGGCCTACTATACATCATCTGGGACCCGTTTCACAAAGCCCCTTTTCAATGACAAATGACAAAAATCAGTGACAATCTGATGATAACCAATCAGAAGCAAGGATTTCAGTAGCTTGTAACAAAAATTGTTATTTGTCACTAATGACAAGTTTTGTGAAACACCCCCCAGTTGGGAGTCAGAAGGGCATTGAACTCAATGTTAACAATACTTGTTTTGATAGAACCCTTCTGGCTCTCAGCAGATATTTGAAATGAGTCAGATTACATTAACTTGTAAAATGCAGTTTAATGTTATCTTCATAATTTTTCTAGAGAAGCTTTCGAAATGCTAAGATTCTCATTTAGTACAAGATGTATAGGTACAATGTATCTTTGACGAGCAAAGAAGTCAAGGTAGAAGTCAAGGTGGACAGAGAAATGATTTTTTTGTCTGTTAGCAAACTAAAAACTATGTTCCGGTAAAATAGAAAATGTTTTGTGTTCTGTAGTATCAAGGTAACCCTTGATTTTTTTTCTGCTTGGCATTATCGACTCTTTTTGGCAAATATGATTTACTTTTATTCTCATACACTTTGTGTAGTTTTGTTTTACTTCTCATGTTCACAAGAACCCAATATGTACTACAGTGCATTTCTATAGACCTTGTTTACTGCAAAAGCTCTTAACATACCATGGTTAACATTTACATGTATGTAATATGTATGGAGTTGGATGTGAGGTATGGAGGGGATACAGAAAGTAAAATAACAGATTTAAAGGACGATATAGAGTAATGATGATGCTTTAAACCAGCTCCAAACGAGAATCACATGGATTTGTCACAGATATGTATCTTAAACGATGATTCACTCATGATGTGACTATTGATTGCTGGTCTGAATAGATTTCTTTTATCTTCCTGAGACTCCATACTGTATAAGCTTGTTGCTGTGTACTGAATTACACAACAGATCAATACTAACATTGTCTACATACTCCTATAACCAACCGAATGTCTGAGAGTGGCTTCTATTTGCATAGTACACCTGTAATAGTATGCAAACCCTAAAGATTCTTTAATTCATGTTGAATACAACATAAAATACAGTCTGCATCATTTTCAGGGATAGAGAAACAAAAAGCATCCCCACCCCCAATTTTTCTATTTTTTTTTTAACCTTAACCTTGATATCCCTATTTACTAAATTTTGGGATACAAAAATGTCTGTTTCTTGCTTCTTTGTGAAAATAATGACTGGATATTTTCTTTTTGAAATATTTGTGTAGATATCTCGGATGCCTGGTTAGACGTTTTACTCAAAGTCATCGCACACCTTCCAAAAGATGTCCTCAAGAAAGATGTAAGTACAACTTATTTCATTTCTGCTGTTTCCCTAAAATTCCATTTTTGATTGCAAGAAGTTGCTTTGCATCTATCTTTATCATGCATCAATTTAAAATTGCAATGTTTCATCATGTACATGTAAATGGGCCTTATTGTTACAAACTTGTAATGTTATCAAGTTGTATAGTAGTAGTTGTTAGTAAGTTATTAAGTTAGTTAGTTAGTTACAGTGTAGTTTGTTAATTATCTTGTAACCCTATCAGGACCTAATAGACCTCAGATTTTTCTTCAACTTTTTTTTTGGGGGGGGGGGGGGTGGGGGGATATACTGTGTCCCATGTCTGTATGCCTGTGGACAATGTGTTGACGACAACTATTTAGAAACCACACCACACGATATCATTGTCTGCATTGATTCCTTACGATTTCATGCAACACATGGCTTTATCATGCATCAATTTAAAATTGCAATGTTTCATCATGTACATGTAAATGGGCCTTATTGTTACAAACTTGTAATGTTATCAAGTTGTATAGTAGTAGTTGTTAGTAAGTTATTAAGTTAGTTAGTTAGTTACAGTGTAGTTTGTTAATTATCTTGTAACCCTATCAGGACCTAATAGACCTCAGATTTTTCTTCAACTTTTTTTTTTTTTGGGGGGGGGGGGGTGGGGGGATATACTGTGTCCCATGTCTGTATGCCTGTGGACAATGTGTTGACGACAACTATTTAGAAACCACACCACACGATATCATTGTCTGCATTGATTCCTTACGATTTCATGCAACACATGGCTTCCAAAAATGTCACCTTGTCTCGAACAACATGTTTATTTGCAAAATTCACCACTCTACTCCTTGTCCAAAATTTCAATGCAAACGAGAATTTGTATATCTTGTGAATGAGTTGTGTAGGTGTATTGTTATGAAGTGATATCTTTTTTTCCTTATTTGATTTGTCCACAATTTTTAACGGCTATGAAATGAAACACCTGTGAAAGTTGAAATGGGGGGTAGACAGCTACATGCATTCATGCAATGTAGTGTGCTTATATGTATACAAAGTTGTGCTAATGTATTTTTATATTTAGATATTTTAACAGTTTTAAAGGAGAAACATGTATAGGTTTTAAACAAGATAAGTATTGGTAATCATTGGCAAGTGTCAATATGATATTTGACAACAAATTTGAGCTCTTTTGGGGAATCAAGCATGACTGAAATACCAATGCAATCAACAGGTATTTATTTACATTTCAATCACAATGCAGAGCACTTTCTGAATTCATAACCTCTTTGATTTTTCTTCTTCGGTCCATATATTATTCGAGCAAAATAAACAAATGTCACAGCCGTAGTTCTTAGTACAATAGTGGAGCGACTGTGCATTGAATTACGAGTGGGTTCAGAGATTTTTATGAATTAAGTGGTACATTCCTCCGCGCTTTGGAACAAAGCCATTCTAAACCACAATAACAGCTGATGCCTAGATTTTGACATTTAAAAGTGCTGGCTTTTCACACGCTGATGTTCCAATTGCAGTACTTTTTTTTGGTCTGTTTTTGTTCTTTTGACAATAGTTGAATAAAAAAAAAACTGGGGTGTGATGGAGGGGGGGGGGGGGGGGTTGCAGCAATGTGTAAGAAGGTATGATTTCTTTCGTACTGTACCAAATGTAGGTCAATTTAAAGTTATCATCATTTATTTTAGTTTTAAATGTAAAGGTCTAGAATGAATTCAAGACCTACATGTACTTTATTAGTATACTTGATACATGTGAGCTTATAAAAATGTCTATTTGTTGTTAATGAAGAAGTAATTCCATGATTAAAATGTATACCAAAAGCGGGAACTTTTGTTTTATAAATAAATGGAATTCTAATTACCATTTCTGATGTCTCAATCTTTCTAGATCTTACCCGTTGCACTATCAAAGGGCCAGCTGGCCCAGTCGGTTCAGTCTCGTCTGGCTAGCTGTAGACTGCTGGGAAAGATTGCCACACGTTTTGACACCTTCATGTAAGTCTTCTACCTGCTTCATTTCAATGAGTTTGTATCTATTGTATGGAAGAAATAACACTGATTGCATTGTACCTCGGTGTGAGTCTGTTTATTCTGGTGGCTGTCGGGAGCTACCAGTGTAGAAGTCAAGGTGGACTGAGAAATGAGTTTTGTCTGTGTGAAAGATGGAATGCGGAATAGCAACATCAGGATATTAATTTCACACAGTAGTCTAGATACAGTGATAGTCACAAATGCCATCAATTTAGAGTTTGTGCGCAAATTATTTACATCATCCTAAGGCTCATAGATCAATTTTCAATTGCACTATCCAGAAAAAGTGGAAAATATTCTGATTGTTGTCAAAGTATGGCAAAATAGCAGATCGATATATGCTATTGAGAGAGAGAGAGAGAGAGAGAAATGTCATCTTGTGTATTTTCCTACCAGCAAGGGGGTGGGGAGATGATATTCAGCCTGTACATTTTGTGCAATATCTCTATAGCTGTCTTAGAGTATTCTATTTTGTGAATGTCATATTTATAACCAAACATATTTTTTGTGAAGGTTTATGTGTTATTTTGCTGCATTTCATCAGGGTTGACTCTGGTTGAAATTGAAGAAGCTATATTGTCTGAGTTTTGCACTATAACAATAACATTGTATGATCTGTACCCTCTTTATCAAGTGTGCACAACAACTTCCCCCTATATCCCTATCACGTCTTTTTCTTTGAAGAACGTTTCTTTGTACGTATTTCCCTCTTGTGTGAATAGGGTGAAAGTCTATTTCTCTATGAGGTGTCTGTAGGCCTCACATACCAGACATTGTTACATTAAGGCTAGTATGAATAGAGCTCTATTTCCGCAGAACGTGACCATGCTAAAGTTCAAGTCATGCAGCTGTTGATACCTTATACCGTGGAATATCAAACAAACTTTCGAATCTCCAGATAAACCCGATCACCTGCATTAAAGTACATCTAGCAAGTAAAGGAGAATGAGGTGACTGTTTGCCTGTTCGGAGTAAAATGTTTTTTTTTTCACTGAAGTTTGATTTGTCAAAACCAAATGTGCAGCTTTGTTGAAATTTAAGTGTTATACTGAAGAAAATTGAAAGTTTATTACAATGATTCAGAAGTTTATGAAAAATGTGAATCATTGATAAATACCAACTAATATTCATACCCCAAATGCACTAAAGTTTACATATCTTTCCCTAACCTATATATAAATTCATTTTCATAGTTTACATTAATGTGTCATCCCATTCCCTATAACCTTTAGAGTTTGTATCTAATAAAAATCAATGTTTGAGTCGAACTAATAAATACACTTATTACATATTGACTTTAGATCAATTTGAACATATATTGCTGTTGATTGCCCCCTTATTGAGTTGTTCAGTGTATTGCATTGATACATCAATATTGACTTTACAACATGTGCAATTATGGAAATTACAGAATATATTGATCATTTGTGCTGTGCAATGTATGTAGTACATTCAAAGAGAAGTAAATTGTATGTTTTGGTGCTTATTGGTCATTACATATAAAACTCATATATACAGGTAGGCGCGTTTGGTAGTTGTTGCCATTTGCTTGACGTTCATTTAACGTTGCTGTTGAAATCTCTACATGTATTTGTAAATTGCTATTTATTTTACAAATTTCAAATCAGGAAGTTACAAGGCAGACAAAATATCAACACCTTTTGAATGCCATTACAATCAAGGTCCTGCTAGCTTGTTATTGCATCACAATGGAATGCATGAATATGGTTTATTACATCCAAGTTTTTTGCATCAAGGGAACTCAATATTTGTATGGCTATTTAAAGACCGTCACCACTACTGGGCAAGAAGGGATTAGACCACACAGCGAGCCATCGAGGTCACTGTGACAGGTGGCTATCTCATTAACTCAGCTCTCATTTAACATAAGAAAAAGAGGATCATGGGGGACCAACAGGCACCGATTGGGGAAGTTTTCTATATAGAGGGAGCAAGTAGCTACAAGTATGGCAGTGTGCCTTTAAAGTACTGTTGCCTTTAAGGTATTTGTTCTTGGTATTACTGTATGACCCTTCTGGGAAGTTGATTGAAATTATTCACCAGTTACTCATTATGTCTGTGCATGTTTTTGTTGCATAAACATGTCATAAACTCTTTACAAAGAAGCTCATGCTTTGCCAGGGGGGAAATACATGGGGGTTCTGAGCAATGTAGCCCCCTAAATGCCAAAAAGTCATAAAAGAGCCCCCCCCCCCCCCCCCCCAAAAAAAAAAAAAAAAAAAAAAGAAATGCAGACACCCTGTAGAGTTCAATGCAAAACAAATTAAAGAGTGTAATTTAATGCAAGCAAGCTTGAAAAGTAGCCGCCCAATTTTTTTGGATTATTTTTTCCCTGTGCTTTGCAGTGCAATGAAATTAAATACAACTACATGTATGTTTATTGCTTTTGTCCTAATTGTTCCATATACTATTGACACTGTTTTCTGAAGAATGGTAATCTGTAGGGTATATAGATAAGATCGGTTTAAACAAGTTTGATCTTTGTAACTCATTCTTATTGTTATGATAAGACACACCAGAAGATTGTAATGAAAACTTACTTTATGTACAAAATACTACTGATACAGCAAAGCAAAGCATTACTGTTAAACTAGAAACTTTCTCAAATTGCTAACAACAGCCATTTTTGTGTGAAGAAGCTTCTGTGAATTGCGATTATTCAATATTACATTCTCATCAGTTTACCACTTAATGTATGTGCCAATAGATCTATCATGAAATTTTGCAAGAGTCGCATGCATGCACAACTTTCTGTTTTTACAGTCAGTTGTATAAAAAAAAAGAGTTTTAATTCTTGTTTAAGTATGGCCTCCTTTTACATACTTTCAAATTTGGTTTGCAGTACTAATTAACTGAGTTTACAGCATGTTTCCTTTCAAAAATTCCCAATTGAGGCAAGGTTGATCTCAAGGGATCTTGTATATCCTCATTAGAGGTGCTAGCAGGCTTTTAATGAGTTGTTATGCTAGGGATGATGTTGCCTTCATAAAACATCTTCATTTCTCATAACATGCTGTCATAACATATACTATACCATGAGAGTCTGTAGTGCTGGGGGGGGGGGGGAGGGGCAAGAAAGAGGGAAGGAAGAAAGGATGGAAATAAAACTAAAAGAAAGCTGGGAAGAAAAGAATAAAAATGAAAATGTTAAAAGAATGGGAAGAGTACTATTACTATTACCATTATCTGGGCTAAAGGTAGAGAAAGAATAGTATAGAGACTACAAACATTACATTAGATGCTACTTACATGTAGGTGTTGCCATCTGAATATTTGTTATTAATATAGTATGTATGATTGACAAATATGAGGTAAAGAACAAAACAAAAGGAAAATATGTTGTAATTTTAGAAAGAGAAACTAAAGTACAATTCAGTGGAGAATGCAGACAAAGATAAGCGAAATATGAGAGAAAGAGAGAGAGAGAGCGATTTTAGCTAAGATAAATACTAAACAGATGTAATGGAAATCAGAGAAAATGTGAAGGAAACTTGATAGATTCATGCGCATGCCCTTTGGTATGGAGCCAGCGATTGAGTGAGATTTCCCCTTAGACCTTCTTACCTCCCTTTCAAAAGTGGGTCAGAGTACACTTAGGAATGTATTTGTTATAGGGTACATGGTACATGAATATATCAGACTCGTGTGAGAGATGTGCCAGTGTATTCACCACCACCATGCTTGACAAATAGTTACATTGATGTAAACAGTACGGCATTTGTTCCTTCTCTTTTGTATTTATTTTTATGAGATTGAGATGTACAGAGATGATTTACTCTCTCTCTCTCTCTACGTTGTTGTGATAATCATTGAATACCATATATTTCAAATCTGACAAAATGATAACAATGTTTTGACAGTATGAGTGTCTGTAAAAAATGATTGATTAATGACAGAATAAAAGAGAATAAAGTTTAGAAGGTGGAGAGCGCTTGCAGTTTGACCTGTAGAGGCTGTAGGTCTATACATGGGGCTACTATGGTAGATGGAAACGGGGGAAAGGAAAGGAAATATTCCTTCCTGGTTTCATGTTTCAAGGCCAAAGTTATTTGCATTTTAAGCCATACATATAGGCCTTCAGTATTTGTGCACACTTGATAGTTTGATATTCATGGAAGAATAATTTATGATTCCCATACTTCTATTAAAAGAGTGAGAAGAGAATAAAAATGAAGAGAATTAGACCTTACAAGTACAGTTTGTAGCTCCGGATGAAAGATTTGGGAGAGAAAGGGGAAGTTTTCTACCTGACTTGGTATTCATCGGTGTAAGGTCAAGTTTGCTCATAAGTTTCCATGAGGGTAATATTGTTTGCAAGACATATTTGTGCCCCCATATAAGAATGAAAGCAAAGCCTAGCATTGAGTTCTGTTTAAGAAATCAATTTTGTGTGAGGATCAAGTAAATAATATTCACTTTGAACTTGCTCCAAACCCAACCTTCAATATGAACTTGGTATGAAGAAGCCAAGTAGCAACCAGTCACCGTCTCGTAGGGTGTGACCTTTCTCGCTACTGTGATGAATTAATTGACTCATTTATCAAGAATGGCTTGAGTGATGGGCAGGTCCAAGCTATTTGCTTTGTGACGTACGGGACATTCAGAGACTTTAAACAAGAAATAACAATGGATGACATTATTTATATGGCTATCTTTTGGTATGAGTCTGTGACTATTATGGGCTAGTTCATTTGTGGAAAGTTTTAGTTCTGACCAATTCATAAATTAATTTTTAATGTAATTAATGTGCTGCGTGACGTACGGGACCAGAGAATTTCTGACTTTTTCAAAAATAAGTTCATCATAAAAGTTCTCTGAATTTATTAAGTTATGAGATTTATGGTAATGATATCTTAATTCATTATGTAATCAAGCATTAATCACAACTATTACCATATTTTTCTGACCTTTCGTTGTTATGTAATATACCAAAACATAAATGTGTGTATGTGACGTACGGGACACGTGACGTATGGGACAACTTTTCCCAATGGGAAAATGCATTGAAATTAAGAATTTTCGTCAAAATTTGTTAAATGTGAACAAATCAGTGACAATTAGAGTGTTTTAGAACCCAATTAGATCCTCTGACCATCACTTAGTATCCTCTGTGTTAATTTATGGGGTAAATCAATACAAATATTACAAAAATATCAATCTTGAATGTATTTTGTATTGATTAAAGACATCTTTTTAACACCACCAGATATAAGAAATTAAAACCCTAAAGGTTTGTGTGACGTTTTCCACAATTCAAAAGATTAATTTAAAGCAAACTCAACAAAAATGCATGGGTGTAAAAGTGATAAAAATCTGAAGGGTGAGAGTGTGAAATACTCAAAAAGGCTATCCTTCCTTAAAATTATGATTTAGTTTTTAGGAGATCAAAATTCCCAAGCTGGCTCCATAACATGTACAGTGTATGCTGTAATCCTTTACCATCATATACATGTATGACATTTAAATAGAATATAAAAAAAACCTCACATGGAGAGCTTGATAGCATACATGTGCTAAGATTCTTACCTGCAGCATCTATGAGTTGTAAAAGTCAGCTTTTGGTGCATCTACTACCATACCATTTCATTAGACTCATTCCAGGAACTAGTACACTATTATGATTTACATATTTAGCATCCTGCAAATGTTGGGGACATCAACTGGCAAAATACCAAAGTTGATAATACCAGGGGTCTGACTTGAAGACTAATTACATCAAATTCAGTACAAACAAGTAAATTCCTAGAAGGGACCCAGTTGGAATGTTCATATATCCCTGTATACAACAAGTTTCCTAACACAGTAAATATTCTCCTTTTGGTCATTTCCTTTTTCACATCTTGCATTGGTTTTATATGGGGTTGTCCCGTACGTCACACACTTGTCCCTTACGTCACATTTCTTAATTTGATTATGTAATCAACACAGAATTTTTGTAATTTTTGTTAAACCTATTTTTTGTTGGGTATTCATCTAAATTAGAACTTCCTAGAATATCTTTAAAAAAAAAAAATATTTTCATAATTAAAATTAAACAAATTATGATCAAATTGTGACGTACGGGACATCACACTTTGGAACCTACCTCATTTGCATAATTAATTCATTTTGAAAGTTTTTATATTTTTTTCCTATTTTCTAGCATGATGGTCTACAATTCCTGAGATATTTAATTTAAAAAAAATAATTCAAACGAGATACAAAAATTAAAATGTAATGTCCCGTACGTCACGCTAATTAATGAAAATCTAAGTTCGTGACCTTGGCACTCTTCGTATTTTGATTATTTTTTTATTTTTTTATCAGATTCATAAAATTCATAGTTTCAGCTTTAAAATGAGGTATAGTTTGTTAAATATATATAAAGATGAAATTTGACCCCCAGAGGGGACAATAGCTTGGACCTGCCCTGATACAGACTTCCCAGCATGACCCTTGCCTGACTGGCCCCTGACCGGCAAGGCTGGGGCAAGGGGAGAGGTTCTGTCTGGCTTCTGTTCTGTTTTAAAGAGGCTGATCAATCATGTTTCATACTTTGGAATTTCCACATCTTGATTACTTGTTTTTGGAATTACGGGAGGTTTCATAGCAGTAATTGAATTGAAATAATTCCATTGGATAAAATGTTAACATAAATGAGTCTATCAAAGGAAATAATACAAATGTACATTTTTCAATTCTCCTTGTAGTAGCTATTACAGTGTATTTGAAGAAAAACATGTATATGGCAGCATTGTATCGAAAGCCCATAACAGTTGGATGGGGTAGCCCCACCCTTTCATACATTTTTTTTTTATCAACAACAACATTGTAAATTTATGTGAGCAGGAATGTTCATGTATAACTTATTGACTAATATACCAAGGTATAAATTAGTGCTGTAGTCAAACGTTTAACCGTCCGGTATCCGACCGCCCATGGTGGATTCCGTTTTCAATTGGACGGTTTCGTTTTCCCGATTTTTTTTTTTTTTTTTTTTTTTTTTAATATTTTTTTTTTTTTTTTGAAGTTTTGATTTATGCCCCTCCACCTGGCACTATGCCTGGCAATGTCTCCCAGCTCAGTAATCTGTGTGTTGACTCACCACTCCAAAACTAGAACAACACTCCAATTTGTCTGTCATCTTGGTTTGAAAGTAATCTTTGTAATAGATCTCATCATCTCAATATGTAGTTTATAATAATAATTCATCCAACTTTTACACAAGGTTCTGTCCTAGGTCCTCTACTGTTTTTAATTTACATTAATGATCTTACACATTCTTCTAAAAACAACATTGTTACTAATATTTGTGACAAGTTCACAAGCACAAATCGGCCCCTTTAAATGCACCTCGCAGTTAAATGAAAGTTGCCGACAGAGTCGGTAAAAAAAAAAAAAAAAAATTTTTTTTTTAATTTTTTTTTTAAAATCGTTTAACCGAAAACCGTCCGGTTTCGACTTGCGGTTAAACGGAATTGGAGATATCCGTGATGTTACAGCACTAGTATAAATGTAATTTCATCGAAGTGAGGTAAAGAACTTATTATTGAAACTTTTTATCTTTGAGTCATTGGTCACAAAATTGTGGTTTACATTTCAAGTATTTATTAATTCTGTTATTTTTCTGTTTTTTACGATCTTTCAGGATCAAGAAGGAAATTTTACCTTTGGTGACATCTCTGTGTCAGGATGTGGATTATGAAGTCAGAGCCTGCATGTGTAAACAGCTAGATCGTGTGGCCAGAGGATTGGGGTAAGTTCACATCAGGGTATGGTATTGATATCCTTTATACATGTGTGAACAGCTTATAGTGTGGCCAAAGGACTTGGGGAAAGTTAACATCGAGGTACAGTATGATATTGCTATCCTAAATGTATTTAGACAGTAAAATCATTTACATGTAGCTGGAAGACTGAGATCACGTCAGGATATGGCATCAATATCATTCATTACATGTGTCAACAGGTAGATAAAATGACCGTAAGACAGGGACATCAGGGTATGACTATGATCTCCTTACATTTGTAAATGGCTCGTTAGTGTGATTTTAAGATGGAGGAAAGTTTACATCAGGGTATGATGTCACCATCCCCTACAGCTATATGTAGATGGGCCTTGCATCATTTTATTTATAGCATGATGTAAAATTTAAAATGATAATATCTCATCTTTGTTGAAAGATTTTAAACTTTGGTAACTTTTTTTGCTTGAATTTTATTGGCAGAGTTTAGAATATGCTTGCAGCCTGAAATATGAAGGAAAAAAATAGGGAAAAAAAAGTATCTAAATTAAGTATGAATAAGAATATCTGCTTTTGTAAAAGCTTTTTGGAGAAAACCCATGTACAGCAGAAAAGCTACAACTTTGCATTTGCGTAAGAACACATAGAAATAAATTACAAGTAAAACATGTATACTTCTTGAGCTCAATTGATTGTCTGCATACTTCTTGATAAACTACTGATATGGCATTAACATTTCATTCTTAACTTTCATCTTGCAGCCTGGAGCCCACAAGAAGTGCAATACTACCCGAACTGGTTGAGCTGGGCAAGGATGAGGAGAGCTGCGTCAGACTGGCGGCGTTAGAAACCATAGTTAGCTTACTCAGTCTTCTAGACGATGGTAAGTCACAATGTCTTTGTATTGTCTCCTTAGAGCCATAAAAGCGTTAATTCATATACTTTTATGCAGAGTTAACGCCCTTGTGGCTCTCAATGGACGATATTTCCTTTGTGTGGTGGGTGATGTGGTTCTCTTTTCTTTACCTCTCCACATGTGGTTAGACAGTAGACATGTTCATAGTCTCACAAATCATGACAGAAGTGCAAATAGAGATTTGTTATTAGAGCAGCATTTTGTGTGTACATCTCTCTTTTCTTTTCTGAAAGCACATGAATTTTCATGCCTGAAAGTAGGGTTGGACAAAAAAAGCAGCAACAACAAAATATCACTGAGCTGATTTTCATTACCGATGTCAAATAATGAAATTTGAAAGCAAAGAACATCAGCGATTTTAAATTATTTTTATGCCTCCGTTACGAAGTAGCCGGAGGCATTATGTTTTCGGGTTGTCCGTCCATCCGTACGTACGTCTGTACGTCTGTACGTACGTCCCGTTCTTGTGATCGCGTTATCTGAAGAACCGATTGATGGATTCCTGCCAAACTTTGGTCATGTATGTATCTTGCAGAGCCAATGAACTGAATAGATTTGGGGTCACGAGGTCAAAGGTCAAAGGTCACAGGGCTCATTAGGTATGCAAAAACAGCTCGTGATCGCGTTATCTGAAGAACCGATTAATGGATTCCTGCCAAACTTTGGTTATGTATGTATCTTGCAGAGCCAATGAACTGATTAGATTTTGGGGTCACGAGGTTAAAGGTCAAAGGTCACAGGGTTCATTAGGTATGCAAAAACAGCTCGTGATCGCGTTATCTCAAGAACCGATTGATGGATTGCTGCCAAACTTAGGTCATGTATGTTACTTGCAGAGCCGATGAAGTGATTAGATATAGGGGTCATGAGGTCAAAGGTCAAAGGCCACAGCGCACATTCTGTATGCAAAAACAGCTCGTGATTGCGTTATCTCAAGAACCGATTGATGGATTCCTGCAAAAATTAGGTCATGTATGTTACTTGCAGAGCCAATGAACTGAGTAGATTCTTGGTTCATAAGGTCAAAGGTCATGGGCTCATGTATGCAAAAATAGCTTGTGAACGCATTCTCATTAGAACTGACAGATTGATTACTATTTAACTCAGGACATCTTGCAGAGCCAATGAACTGAGTAGATTTTAGGGTCTTTAGGTCAAAGATCTAAGGGTCATATATGTATATGATAAATTGCTTGTAATCACGATATTCCGAGAACCTGTCAATGGATTACAATTGAACTTGAATTCGAAAAATTTCTTCTGTTTTGGTTTGTAAAATTGCTCTATGACGGAGGCATCATTTTCGACTGCGCGCAGTCGAATTCCATCTAGTTTTGGATTAAATTGATTTAAATTGGTGAATAATTTTTGCATTTTTAAACAAGAAATATGACTTATTTTGCAGTAAAGGAATGTGTGAGTGATGGAATGACTGATAGTTGACTTTGCCTAACAGAAGTTTGAACTGCATTTTGATTGCATAAACTAATAGTTTTTTTTTTGAAAAAAAAGAAGAAACCAAGAATATATTCATTAAATGAGATGTCTGCCAGTCAGATGAAATTATTATAGGTTGAAGAAGAAAGACTTGCCATTTTCATCTTACTTTAGCTTTTGTTTATTTTACTATTATATGTTACAGATGTAATCAGTGGCCCTTAATATCTACTCTTATCATAGGAGCTTATCATAGAAGCATAAAGTCAATGCCATTTTGTACAATAATGTTTACAATCACATACCTTGCAGGCCTATTGCAAATGTTGAATAGATTTACCTTGAATGTGATGATTTAATCATCAAACTGCCATAATCTCTATTTGTTTGTGAAAAGGGTTTATAACCAAACGCATATGTTGAAGTGGAGCTTATTGATTGAGACATTAGGAATTAGAAACGATATGCTGTCAACTGTTTGTATCAAAAGTGTCTAAATTCAGTTGTTTAACAGAATATTAATCATGATGTCCGTAGAATTGGATGATAGTAGCTCACCTAACCTATCTTTTTCAAATAACTCTCTCCTTCTGCATGGCACACAGTGAATTTCATACCACCAGGTACAGATTCTCCCATTTTGTTTTCTAACACTGTTTGTTATAAATGATCTAGTTTATAACGTTTGCATATATATGAGTTCTGTTTTGCCCCCCCCCCCCACCCCCAAACAAACAAGACAGTAAGTGCTATTAAGTACATATACATGCACCATCATCAAGTAGAGGTAAAACCATGACACATCCATGCTTCATTGATATTACACTCAGTCATCACAATAATATGTAAACCAGCTCCATCCATTGATACGTGACCTTTCTTCGCACAATGGGTCAGCCACCTTCTATCTAAGAAAACATCCAATGAGCAATGTAAGATGCATGTCATGGATAGGATCTGTTTCCCCGCAGAAGCAACATGATAGTGATACATCCTGTATGTATCTTTTGACTCACCGTTTAATGATTCCATGAAACATGGACATTAACTGTTGAAGCTCTTGTGTAATGAACATTTGCTTTTGTCAATGTACATAAACATAACTCATTAAAATGAAGACATATCATCCAATATACATGAAACTATGTTACCACATTGTTATCATAATCATTACATACCATTCTAATGGATAATGGCATGATGCAAACTTGCAAAGTTTTGAGCCAAGACACTTTATATCACTCAGTTTTGTTTTGACAAATTGATTGTCGCTTTGCCCTGTATTTACTTTACTTATTAATTTTGTTTGTAGGATTGATGTGAATTGTTTTCTTTTTCAATGTCAAGATTTTATTTGTAATTGCTTCATTTTGTGGTAATTCATATGTCATTGTTTTACATTTTGATATTCATTTGTTTTTGATTGGTTTTGATTTGTTGGGGTTTGTTTTTATTTTCTTCATCATGAGGTCAGTAGGACCACTTTTTATCATCACTGTTTGATGTGGAAATTTTGCTTTATATATATATATTTTTTTTTTTGGGGGGGGGGGATCTGTGTTTGTGTGTGCATTGGTTTTTCTTGTTATGTACATGTACTTAAAATACCATGCTCATATTATTTAATTTCACACTCAATGTGCATGTCATATGCATAACAAATCATAAAAAGTAAAAATGAACATCATCCTATGTCAAAATGAAATAATTACACTCGAGGAGACACTATATCATACAAAATTAAGGTAAACAATATTACAATATAGAAAGTAGAGTTCAGATGATAAAAAATGAATAATGACAAGAATAAAATAAAAGGAAATATAGCTTTAGAGAAAAGCAAATTTGATAAGGTAACTGGAAATAGATGAGAAGCAGTGACAAAATTCATGACATTCTTGTTGGTTAGAGACACATGGTCTTCATCACTGAATTTCATCTTGTAAATTGAACCCCAGGGGGGAATATAACCATGTCTAATTGGGAGTAATAAGACGATGACATCCTAGTCATAATATACCAGAGGCTTGTTAAGATTCAGGGTCGCTCTTAAGTTTATTGACACAAAGGTAGACAGATTTTTGTTGGTGAAAACTTCTCTTTCCCTATTTTTCCCTTGACTTAGGGGCAGCTGAAAGTTTTACATGAAGATTTGTTCATTAATAATTTCTTGTTCAAAATATGTGAATATGTGTTTCCTAAAAAACTGTTCAATTGATTTTATAAGCCTGTGTCAATTTTTGTTTACTTTTTGTGTATCAATCAGGTTTTATTTCTTGTAATTCTTTTGGTTTACACAATTTGGTATCATATTTTGTATGTATGTTATGTATTGTGACATTTTTCATATTAAGTTATTGTGTATTTGCTGTTGGGTATTTTGGTGTTGTTGTTTTTCTTTTTAATAATTTTATTTTGATATTGCTTTGAAACAATTTTATCGTCAAATTTCATTTATTGACCTTTTATTTTTTTATTTTGGTTTTGGTGCCTTAAAGGTACTATGTCCCTTTTGCAACCAACCTCAAATTCTGTAGAACTTTGCAGGAATTATGAATATGTCATGTATGTCCTATCTGTGAAATTTGAACGTTAGCAGTGTCCTCATATTCAAATTATGCAAGGAAACCTGTTTACTTGCTAGACTTCACTGTCAGACACTATTGAGTGACTGACTGGCTTTTTTTCTTCTTTGGTAATAACATACATGAAAAGAGTTGTAAAGGGTACATGAGCATTTGTCTACATCAATAACCCACTTCTTGTGATGGCCAAGATTAAACTGATTGAATCTTTGCGCAGCATAAAACGTATGACCATTCGGTACAATTGTCTGAAAATCAAGACTATTACTTTTGGGCTCTATAGCCCTAAAGTCGATTTGACAACTAATAGTCATTATTTTCCCACTTGAAGGCATTTTCAAGCCCCACCTTTTTGAGGGAAGTTCTAAATAAGTATTATCTTTCAAATGCAGTTGGAATTTAACTTTTTCATTTTTTTGGCCTGCAAATGGGACATAGTACCTTTAATAAGGAGTGAGTAATTTGTTTATTATCACCAGCTCACTATGAATTCAGTTTTCATTTTTTATTTTTGTACCAACATCATCTTTCATGAAAGTAATTAGTTTAAAAAATATAAAGAAATAGAGAAAAAAAAGAAACGCTTTATGATGGACCTTTCATGTTGTTCCATGAAAAGCGGTAACGTTTGAACCGTATTTGGAAAAGTCATAGCTTTCCAGACTCTGTTAAATTACTATGCTGGAGCCTTAGTTTAAACATACAATGTACTGTACATGGTGTACATGTATAAAATAATAAAGTTCCCAGCGAGGTGCCCTGAGGTGTCCCAGACAACAACATTTTCAATGAGGCATTCTTCCCTGCTTTCCAAGTCATACTCCTCTACCGTTCAACAAATTATTTACACTGGCTTGGTTGACACAGCATCATAGTAGTCTGGCAGAGATTTAATTGTCTGCTACTGCTGCCGTGTTTGCTCATGTCCACCAAACGCAAACATGCCGTCAATTGTGAACGTGCTCCAGTATTGTACGTTAAGCCTCTTGTTAGTCTGATGCTGGTATCCAAAGATTGCTAGAGGTGTCAACTTTGTAATAAAAACCACTCCTTGCATGTTCGACTTTGTAGTGAGAAATTGGGGCAAAAAGTAGCCTGGCAAGAAAGTAATCATAGATTAAATCCTCTGATTTGTACAAAATTTGTTTGATTAATTTCATTTTGAAGAAAGATAAGAATGAGGGGGAAGTTATGAAATATGATAGCTGTATTATTTTTGAGGCATTCAACTCTCAAGCTATTGATAGGTCTGAAAATGCATAAATCACATACCTTTAACTCTTGATACATTTTATTGCATCTATAATTATTGGATGTATAGACAAATTTTGGTTTGTTAGACATGAAGCTCTCATTGTTGTTCTTTCATTCAAGCCAGAAGCTTAAAGATATGATACCCCCCCCCCCCCCCTAGATAATGTTTGGAATCCTTATAATTATTTGACAACAAAGTAACTGATGCTTTCGTACAAGGTTTATAATGAATGTGTCTTGAAGTACCCGGTTTAAAATACCTCAGTAGTACGAATTGAGGTTGATTGGCAAACACTGTACCCTTGATTGTATTCACTTTCACCAGGAGCAACCATATTACTTCCCAGGCATGCAAGGATGCCATGGAGTTGCTAAGCATTCAGAGCAAACATTTGACAAGGGTAGTGTTTGACATCATTGTTCCCAATCAGTTGTTAAGAAGGAGAAATCTTAATGCTCTCGTGAAGGGAATGGGTATTATAGGCGTAATGTCTAGCTGGCAACAAAGCATTGTTTGTGATTGATCCTTCTTAAAGGTCTAGTCCCACTGTACTGATAAATACAATAACTATATTCAAGATTGATGATGGTTTTTACACCTAAACTTTTTGATGAAAAAGTGAAAGTAGTTATAGTATCTCCTTATGTTATAAACTGATTGTGAAAGATTCAGCACAAAATAAAAAATATATACTTTTTTGTTGTTGCTTAGTGCATCTTCTTTGGTAAGGATACAAGCTAATGCTCTCTGTGGTTAATTTATGCATCTTATTTCCAACAAATGTCACACTTGATTTATTGTCAAGGAGAAGTACTATTTTTAATTGTACCTAATAAGTAATTTACATATCATGGGAGAACTTTTATGAAAAAAGGTTAAATTATCATTCTATCCCCCATTCAATTTTCTGCCCTAATACCCTGTTACTACTCAATGGTTTAATTATAATTTATAGTCTGTAATAATTTCAGCAAGATTTCTTATATCAACGTTTATACATTAAGTTTTTAGCTTTCCAAAAGTCATGATTGCCAGTTAGATATATTCTTTACTGATATTATTTAGACAAACTTTTATAACTTTTGGTCCCATTCCTTTCTTTTAGTTAGGACTGTTAAATGTTTATGAGTATTCTCCTCTTCCTGTTAAGCTGACTTTTGAAGTATTTATTATAATAATTTCAGGGTCCTATTGACCTAGGGTAGCTACGTCAGTATTAAAATTGTTCTTCCTGCGGATCCTGCATTTATTGTTACCCCAACATTGCCAGGTACACCTACATGTAGGTAAACTTAGCTAGAGACTAGAGAGGCACAAATGTGGGCCAAAACACCTTGTCCAAGGATGTAAGCACCGAGCGAGAATCAAAGCCAGAACCTCTCGTAGGAAAACCATGAGACTTCACCAATATACCACCACACTCACACTATTTAAATCATTCATCATCTATTTTCAATACTATCAGCATATCATATAGACACTGACTTGCTTCTAGTCCATCATTATTTACATTCACTTTTGATATTGGCAGTTGGTTCATGAGAAAAATACACTTTCCATTCACTCCTTGTGTTTATTCAGACAATTGAAACCCAGGAGGTATTACAGAATGCAAATATAAACTGCGAATGTTAAACATAAAATGCCCTTTGTACCCGTACAATGGAACTAGATCGTGAAGCTGTAAAACAAAACAAAACTTAACAAAGACTGAAATTGAATCTTTATTTCAAAGGACACAAACTTGTTCAGACCTTGGGAAAAGATTGTGCATGGAAAGCTTGTATTTGCATTAATATTAAACGTGTTTAAAACACATTTTACAGAAGCTTTCTTTGTCTTGAATTCAATTTATGATACTTTTAATTGGTTCCATTTGAATATGATCATGCACATCAGTGTTCTGCTTTGCATGGCTTATTTTTACTGTTGTTTTATTGTTGAATGTTTGATGTTATCATTTGATTAATGATGCATTTGTATTTCATGTTATTTGTATTAACATGCCAGATGACTGAACCTTTTGTCCTTTTCAGTAGAGCATTGTACATTCACCTATGATCCGACTGTAATTGTACTACTAACCAAATCAGAAAACAGAAATGAATAGTTATAAAGTTCAAATGATTCCTGATAATTTTTGAAATATTCTCTGACTAAATTGAAAAGATATGAATAATTCTGAAAAGTTTATGTGTTGATTATGATTATGATAATTTTTGAGTGAGTTGAATCAAGGGAAAGAGGTATATAACACCCTAAAAAAATCAACCAAACAGTGTAAAATATTTGTATTTCATTAATGTTATTTCCAACATGTTTATCCCCTTAGATACCTGCACACAAACCATCATTCCTCTAGTTCGTAAGTTTTGTGAGAATGCCATGAACAATGAAGACTCCACATTGCCTTCTGTCGCCAAACAGTTTGGAAGATTATGCCATGGTTTATCAGGTAAGTAATAGAGAGCTAAACTTCTAATAAAGCTATATTTATCCTCAGTTTTACACCTACAACAGTGTACATCTCTGGAAAAGCAAGCATTTTGTGAATATATGTGTATTTGTATTAGTCTGACTCTGGAGTGAATTGCCAATTACTTGCTGAAAAGGATTGATTAAATTCTCTATTTTTGGCTGCCTTGAAGGCTTGATGTGCTCTGGGCGCATTTTCATCTCCCATAGTTGACAGCGGATTCTTACAAATTGGGCAGTTTAAAGGAGCTTGATTGAGAGCTGAGGGATCAATAATTGTTATCCTTTGTCTCAGTAAGTCCATCTTTAGATCAAAATAAGGCACACTCAAATTATTGCTCCAGATATTAATTGAGCCCTTATTTCCTCTAAGTTTGAGAACCAAAAGGATGTTACCTAATGGTGCTCTCAAAACCTATGTGGTATAATGCAATTCTAGCTCATACTAAAGTAACAAATGGTTTATTCATAACAGCCCCAGTAAAAAAAAAAAAAAAAAATTCTCTCAAGTACACTTGAGTATATCATGTTAGAATCATGGGGAAAGGAATATACATATGTAATCAATATTTTTTAGAAGAAATGGAAATATGTTCCATTCATAGTCATTCATGAATCTTTGCCATTTCTATTTCAAATGCATAAGGATCAATAAATACATGTTGACATTCATTGACTACCTGTATTTTTTACTTGAAAGGCAAAGATAGCATTCTGAGGGGGAAATCAGTGAAATACCTTCCCTTCATTTTCCATCTTGCATTCCTAATAAGATGTTAGAAACTATTCCTATAAATTAGTACAAATCATGTATTTTTTTATATCCTTTCTTCAGTAAATCTAACAGAAGAATTGAAACTGTGGTTCTTGAAGTATTACTACCAGCTGTGTTCTGTAGGGCTGAATGAGAAAAGCATCAGTAATGACAGATTGGTAAGTGTTTTTTTCTTCATTACAATCTTACTGTGATATAGCAAATTGTTATATCTCTGTTTCCTCTGGCAGTAAGCCTGTGATATTACAAAAAATACATATATATTTTGTATTACTGTAGTGTGTACATTAATCTTGGTTAAACCTCCCTTCTCCTCAATCCTATCTGTTACTTCAAACAATTTTTTTTTCCATAATGTAAAGATTGGACTCATGTGAGCAATTACTTGCTGCTTATGTTAAGCCTGACCCTTAATTTGATAATATACCACAATAAATCTGGTTTATGACTCCGGAATGCTGCAAGTACCTAATGGACATTGAAAGTGCCCTCGATTTGTGTTTACCTTTATTAGATGAGAGTGGTGTGTAATTAACTTCATTCTTTGTGATGACGTTGGGTTGCTAACGGTGATGAATGGACAGGAAATTGTTAGACTGAAGCAATCTCACACCACCGCACCATCCTCTCTTAACTTCCTTCATACCAATACCGGTACTTGATTATGGCTCAAGGCTCGTTATTAAAGGAATAGGAGATGGAGGGAGATGACCTGAGGGGGGGGGGGGGGGGGGGGGGGTGCTGATGATGGTATTGCTTTTTTTTCTTCACATGAGATTTTAGCATGGATCATCTAATAAATGGGAAGATTTGTGTGCCATCTTTTTAGTGGAATAATTCATCTATTGCTGAAAGCCTGAAGGGTTTTAACTTGAAGTTATAGGAGATGAGTTGATGGTCTTTTTGCTCTCGGCAGACAAAATGCCTTTTATCATCATTTTTACCTTCATGCGTATTTTGGCACTAGCCTTTGATTGGGTATCTATTTCATTTATTTGTAATGGATGTAGAGTAAACTTTCATTGTGTCATTCCCATTCTGTTTTTTGGCCCTCTCTATTCAATTGACAACAAAAAAACGAAATATATATAACTATATATATATATATAAGAGATCAATGACCTATTAATATAGTCATCTATCATCCTTTCATTGAGTTGGAGGGATAAACTCATTAAGGGTCCATAATGATATAAGCTACTGAAATTGTGGCATTTGATTGGCTGAGAGCAAATTTGTCTTAGGAATTCAATTTGTGAATGATATGAAGTATATACCTTGAGGTAGATGGTAGCAGATTCATATGTTTTGTTGATATGTTACATCTTGCTCAGGAGCAGTCAGGTGCATCATGTAATACTAGCTCCACCAAGGTGACTATCACACGACATATAGAGTGATTAACAAGCTCTCTTTGCTGTGATAGTGTGCTCTGACAATCTTTTAATTCTCTTTGTGTCTCTCTATCTATCTCCTTTGCTTTCTCAGTGTACCTTTTCTTTCTCTAAGTCTAACTTTCGTTTGTAATAGTGTGACTATACCTTTTTGTTTTTCAGGCTCTATCTCTCTAATCTCTCTCTCCCTGTGTTGCTTCTCTTTGCCTCTCTTTGCTGTATCCCAGTCTCTCTCTCTCTCTCTCTCTCTCACACATTTTGTCCGTTCTCCTGCCCTATATATCTATTTTTTGTGATAGTGTACTGCTCGTAATCATCTTCTCTCTCCCCCCTCCCCCCTCCCCCCCTCTCCTCTCTTCCCTCTCTTCTCTCTCCCCTCTCTCCCCCTCCCCTCTCCCCTCTCTCCCCCTCCCCCCTCTCTCTCTCTCTCTCTCTCTCTCTCTCAGACTTTCCTTGTTTCTTCTTGTCTTTTCCTAATATATCTGTCATATTTCATCAATCGATTTTAGAGGAAAACTGTAAAGCTGTAAGGCTCTTCATCATATAAAGTTACCCCCCCCCAAAAAAAAAAAAAAAAATAAAATAATAATAATAATAATATAACCCCCCAAAAGAGAAAAGAGCCTTGCAGTTGCAATTTACTATGTTTAAAATTTAGGCTTGAGTGCTTTACCATTACTAATTTGAGAAGATGTTATTTAACTTTCTTCTAATTGCATACTTGATTTGAAATAGTGCTAATTGCTAATGTAAGAGTGTAATTACTCCCAGTATATAAAGGGGATGCATGGCAAGTGGATTCCTCTTTGAAATGTGCACTTAATGTATATTGACATAGTGAATCATGCACTTCAAGATCCATTTTGTTGACTACGCTTGTTTCTTTGATCTGGCTCTCTTATAAGATCTAGAGAAAATGTTTTAGGGTTTAGCTAGTCAGTTTCCCTTGCAATTCTCTGATATTGTAATGCCAAGTACGGAACTAGATGACAAAGAAACCAACATACAGAATCATGTCTTCTTTCTTCTCTGTCCTTCAACTGTAAGCAATGGTATGCCATTTGCTGCATGGTTGCTTCTTTTCATGGCTATGTTAGGTTCAATAACAGGTATTTTGACACTACAAGGCCATTAGTATATAATCTTTCAAGTTTGATAGAGTGTGCAAGTCTGGCATTAATGTATAGTGCCTGTCTAAGACCCCTGTTACACATACGTCTGAAAGTGGACTGAGGCCGGCCCCGGAGTCGGCTCGACGTATGTGTAACACCAACTTTTTTCGAAAAGCCGGACTGAGGCCAGGTGGACTCAGTCCACCTCTGGATGTGGTTTGAGGCCGGCCTCAGTCCCGCAATCGGTATGTGTAACACCAAAGTGGACTCGGGGCCGGCTTATAAGCGGAAGTGACGTAACCTGTCATCATTATCAACATAATACATCGGGCGCGCTTGCCACCTTCTCTTATGTTATTCTTTGTTTTTATCATTCTATCACTCTCTCTTTCTGTCTTTCCTTATGTTATTCTTTGTTTTTATCATTCTATCACTCCCTCTCTCTGTCTTTCCTTATGTTATTCCTTGTTTTTATCATTCTATCACTTTATCTTTCTGTCTTTCCTTATGTGAAATGTTTTTATCATTCTATCCTTTTCTCTTTCTGTCTTTTCTTATGTTATTCTTTGTTTTTATCATTCTATCGCTTTCTCTTTCTGTCTTTCCTTATGTTATTCTTTGTTTCTTCCTTCTATAACCTTCTCTTTCAGTCTTTCCTAATGTTATTCTTTGTTTCTTTTTTCTATAACCTTCTCTTTCTGTCTTTCCTTATGTTATTCTTTGTTTCTTCCTTCTTTCATCTTCTCTTATGTTATTCTTTGTTCTTATCACACTTTCTCTTTCTGTCTTTCCTTATGTTATTCTTTGTTTCTTCCTCATAACCTTCTCTTTCTGTCTTTCCTTATGTTATTCTTTGTTTCTTCCTTAATCTTTCATCTTCTCTTATGTTATTCTTTGTTTTTATCACACTTTCTCTTTCTGTCTTTCCTTATGTTATTCTTTGTTTCTTCCTCATAACCTTCTCTTTCTGTCTTTCCTTATGTAATTCTTTGTTTCTTCCTTCTTTCATCTTCTCTTATGTTATTCTTTGTTTTATCACACTTTCTCTTGCTGTCTTTCCTGATGTTATTCTTTGTTTCTTCCTTCTTTCATCTTCTCTTATGTTATTCTTTGTTTTTATCATTCTATCACTCTCTTTTTCTGTCTTTCCTTATATGTTATTCTTTGTTTCTTCCTTCTTTCATCTTCTCTTATGTTATTCTTTGTTTTTATCATTCTATCACTTTCTCTTTCTGTCCTTCCTTATGTTATTCTTTGTTTCTTCCTTCTATTACCTTCTCTTATATTATTCTTTGTTTTTATCATTCTATCACTTTCTCTTTCTGTCTTTCTGGAGTCCGCCCCAACATCAGCTCGTGAAAAGGCGACGTGAGGCCGGCCTATGTGTAGACGCAAAATTGCGGGCCCGAGATCATGTGTAACAGGGGTTTGATGATCTCGAGGCGGCTTCAAATTGCAGGTGTGAGGCCGCCTCCGGGGCCCGCTTTAAAAGCCGACGCATGTGTAACAGGGGTCTAAGAGCCAGACTACCGGTAGTTAGGATATGATTATAGTTATTCATGTTTTTCTACATTTGCTTACCTACATTATAAACTGACAGTAGTACATGGCTGTGAATCTGTCCATAGAGTTTTGAATTCCTTTGATTTTATTTTAAAATATTAACTGATTTCCTTTTTTGATTAGTATTAGAATCAGTACCAGAATTATGAAGTTGTATCAGTTTCTATGTAGTATTGTAAAAGTAGTTTGGTACAAATGTATATTATCATGTACTCTTCAATTTAGATTTTTAAATAGTGAAAATTTAGTATTGATCACACAAACATGTGACACTAGTGTAGGTAATTTGTTGTTGTAAACTACTGTGTTTAACACTTCTGATAACGCAATATTATGCAATTTCATTTTGGTGAAAGCCTCAGTATTTACATGTATTGGATTCGTTATTCATAATAGCATCAAATTATTCTTGAAAAAAGACTTGTTTAATTCATGACTTTCCTAAAGATTTGGTTAAAATTTGAAATGTGATATCTTCACATTGATATATATATATATATTGAAAGGTGACTTCTGGATTTTATTGGTCACCCTTACATTCCTTTGAATATCATCAAATCTATTTTTTGTGACAATGATGATTATTTTTAATGTCATCACTGCATGAGATTTACTGCAGTATTTACACAAGAATAAGCTGTGGTCAAAGCTTTTTAATTATCTTGTAGCATTCGACCAACAAAAACAACATCACCAATTCACCATGTAGAGTATTATGTTGTATAAGAGCATGGAATAAGACATCATTCCTAATTTGAAAAAAACTTGTTCTTCTTATTCTTTTATTAACTTCATTTCCTTCCCTTTCAGCTGATAGATTTCAGAGTGTTGTAACCTCTAACACTATAGTGCATGTATAAAGTAGTGGAATTTTGATTTCATATAGGTGATATAAAAAGTTGTAAATCAAATAAATATTTCTAAAGTAATTGAAGTAGTCACCTGATTGACCTGAAGAATCAAAAGTGTTTTGAATTGATGCAAAATTCATATCATTGCAAAGGGGAAGCCTTACTGATAAAAATATAACAACTTCCCTCTTAAAAATATGTTTGGGGCCCGCAGTAATCATCTCTCAAAAATGTTAATTTGAGATCCAGATTTTCTGCCTTCAGTGGTCCTCCATTGAGCGTCCAGATTTGTGACGTCACATGCGAGATGCAGCTAGCCACAAACATTTTACGCCTATCCATGGTATCTAAATGATTTTCCAGCAAATTATCCATGTTTTTCAAGAGAAAATCTTTCCGTCCATATATAATTTGTCCATAATTATCAGTCATGAATTTTCTTCGGGTGACTACTTTAAGATATATCAAGAAAAGCATACTGCACTGTATGTTCAGTATGAAATTTAAAGACATGAAAAAAAATAAAGAAGAAGAAGAATGAGGTACCGGTAAGTTAATTGTAGAAGGGGGAAAATTGTCATGCATAACACACGTATCACTAAATCACATTATGTAATTCACATTAGGTCATACATTTCATGACCCAGAGGGTATAATGTAAAGTATGTGATATATAATGATGGGAAAGTAAGCTCTTCAAAAGATTGACCTTCAACCTATTTAGCATCCATTGATGAATGAAGAATAAAAAGAGGCTTATGATACTCCCTTTTTTGTGTCAATTCTCAGAATTCTCCTATGCTGTCCATGTATCGAGAGGAACACAGACTAACTGAGTGCAGACAGTTCTCTGCCTTCAATTTCCCTGTAAGTATGATTAATTACATCCCATCAATGTTCTTTTCTTATCTCCTCCATGATTTGTGATCTCTTTTATACATGTGACAGTCTTTTATTCTTATGAAGGCTACTTAACTTTCACGAAAAATGTACCAGTCTTGTGATACAAATTTAATTTACAAATTGCTTTTACTGCCATTTACTGTTAATTGTGAGGTTTGTGTTTTAGAAAACCATACAATCAGTTCATTGACCCAAGCTTATAATTGACATTACCTTCTAGATCCTTATGCGAGCTAGTTCCAATTATAAACATTTAATATTATTATTATTAATCTGACCTTACTTTTTGCTTCCCCCTCCCTTGTTTTGCCCCATAGTGTATGGTGCTATTTGCTGGTGCTCGTAAGTTCAAGGCCGAGCTTCATGGAACCTTTGCCAGTCTCTGTGACGATCCTCAGCCTCAAGTCAGAGCTACCCTAGCATGTGGTTTCCATGAGGTAAGCAGTACTTAATTTTATTTTTTTTAGATATTTTGTTTAAAAATAAAAAAATCCTGGATGTGAGGTATATACAATTTACTTCTACAAATTCTCCAATTATGAACATAATGTACAGAAACTATTTACCAAAATTGTTTTTACCTGTTGACTGTTGACTCATCATATTCCTCATAGGTTTAATGCAGAAACAACCCGGTATCAATAGGCAATGGGTTAAATTTATACTGCTAGTACAACATCTATAAATATGCAGAAACTCTTGTCAGTGAAACGTGTACATAGAGACTGCTCAAAGGAGACCTGATAAGCAGGCTCTATACCTGTTGCCAGGTTTCCAGTCATTTTGGTATTGATTAAAGCACCGGGCAATGGGACCAAATAATGTGGTCTTTATCAACAGGTGGTCTTTTTTTTTAGGTTTGTCACCAAGGCAGGTTTGAATGTACAGTCAAACCTGTCTATAGCGACCACCCAAGGGAAACACAAAATGTGGTCTTAGTAGACAGGTGGTCTTTGTAGACAGGTTCCTTTAGTTCATGTTTCAATGAGAAACCATTTTCAAGGGAAACAAAAAATGTGATCTTTGTAGACAGGTGGTCACTAAAGCAGGATTGACTTTAGTATAATTAAAATGTTCTCCTAAAATTGTGTCATTTAAACTTTTTTTTTTTTTGTTGACTCATTTGATTATTCTACATGTATTAGTAAACTTTGTTTTCCCCATGTGATTGACAGGTGGCTCATCTCCTAGGTAACAATGTATCATGTATCCATGGAGAGCTGGTTAGTCTACTCAAGGATGAGAATCTACAGGTATAGTATGAAATGTTCTTTATAGGTTTGCATGGTGAGGTAGATGAATATGGACAACTTAAACGGGTGCATCATGTGGGTACACCCTTCTCCTGACAGCAGTTGGAGCACATTGTCCGAAACGTTGAGATAATCTCTTTCTTTGCAATTATACAACCGTTCTTTTAAGAACAAACACATCTCTCCAAGAAATAATACCCCAGTCCTTAAAATGACTGTACACACTTGGTTTACCCTTTTAAGTTTTCCTCACTCAGGTATAGTATTAATCATCTGTCATGAGGAAGGGGGCGGGATGTTAAATATATTTAAAATCAAATAGGATATTGAAATAAAGAGTTCAAACCTTTTATGACTATTGTGTATTTATAAACCTTGCAGCACAGAAAGGTAGAATTTCAAAAATGTTGATTTAAGGATTCTATAATTCTATAACAATATATTTGAGGTAACGTGGAATTAGCTCCTCTTTTTGCACAAGATATATTTTGGAACATTTCTATCATTGTTCAAGCTAAAACAATTGAAGTGATGTCACAGAATGTAAATCAATGTTGTTCTTCCCACCACCAGGTTGTACAGGGTATTGTATCACACCTTCCAGAGACATTGATAGCATTCTCTAAAGGAGCTCCCAGCAGCAGTAGTCATCAAGTAGATAATAAGGTGAGACACTTTCTTGATTTATTGTCAACCCCTATTTTGTTATCATTTACCAATTTACTTGTGGAATAAATAATGATGTATTTGAGGCCTTATAACACATTTTGATTTAAAAAAAAAATTACAATGGCAGAAAGCAAATGTCATATATTGGCATTGCAGTTTATCTTTACATAAAAAATCATGGCCCTGGTTAACAAAGAAAAAGAAAAAGAAAATAGGACTTGGTTAACCTTTTATTGAAATAGGTATGGAATGTTGTTTCCACTGTGCTTGGAATTTTTATAAACAATCTCAGAAAATGTCCTGCACTGGAATCAGTTCAATTATTAAAGTGTTTTGTTCAACCTCTCTGACAAGTCTGCACACTGTTATAGGAATGTGTTATGCATCACCCCTCCCCCACCCCCCCCCCTTCCCACTCACCTCCCCAACTTGTCATGAAGAGGTAGTGTAGGCTAGAATGCTTGTTTATAGGTGTGTTCAGAAAAAAATTGAGAAATCTTCTGTATTCTTATCTGACTGTCCTCACCCTTTTCTCACTTTCTTAGATGATAACGATAAGTCTATATCCCTATCGCAGGGTAAGAATTCTATGTGTTTTTTTGACCGCTGGTTAGCATGGTAGAAGTAGCATGCAGTTAGAACTCAAAGTGCTACACATAGATTTTTGTACTACCATATTTTCTGCTTTATACATGTGTATGTGGGGCATAGTAGGATTGGTGTTTAAATTGGGGTTGTTATTCTACCTGTATGATTACAAATATATATTTGATATGGATTGTGTTGTTAAACCAGGCTTTGGTTGGAGCATGTGGTAAACTGATATTTATATTTGCCGTTGGGGGAGACGTTAGAGGGAAACTCATATGGATTGGGGAATTTTGAGAGGATGACTGAGTTATTGAATGAGGTTTAATTAGGTTTGGTACCATCAGCCCACACTGATAGAAATACACATTTATACAAATCTGCTGGAAGGTTTCTTTATTCAGTGAATTTCAGCTCATTGTTACATGATGTAACTGGCTGTGTAAGAGCAGATGGGAGTAGTTATATTTTCATCCAACCCAGAAGTATTACTTGCATTGGGTTAGTAATGTTGTAATATAGGCAACCTGTATAGCATACACCATAGTTACAGATTCATTGCTTTAGATGTCAACGTTCATGAAGATTTTAATGATATAGCTTTCATGCCATAGAATATTTGATTTAAGATGATAAATTGGCCAGTGAAATTAGTCCTCATTTAGAAGTCAAATAATTTAGAAGCCTCAATGAAATATTAATTCAAGAATTTTTCTTTTTCAAATGGTAGATAACGGTTGTAAGTCCATGACACCTTTAGCAATATCCGTTGGAGATCTTAGAGAGAATAAATTTATAATGTTTCAAAAGGTGATATTAAAGTTACTATTTCCTGTTTGCAGCATTCTTTTTTAGGTTACATGTTTATCTCATGTATTCAATTTCTTAAGTATCTATAGATCATGCTGTGGTTTATCCACACAAAATCAAAGAAATGCAAGTGTTTATATCGATTATTGTGTTAAAACATTCCCAGTGATTATTACAGCATTGTAAATTGTAATCTATGATTTGGAGACAAAGTCTGCAGTGTGTTATGTGAAGCATCCCAGTATCTGTTTTTATTGTAGAAGAGAGATATGTTTTTTAATTTCAATTTCAGTTGCTTTCACTTTTGAATATGACATACATCTTTCTGTTTCATTGCAAGATTATTGATTATCTAAGTATAGACATAATTAAAGAGGAGAAAAGTCTTTTTGAAGTACAATGATGGAAAATGTAATATAATTTGATGTGTGGATACTGTGATTATTCTTCCTAACTATAAAGTGAGATTTCAATTATAATTGAAACGTTTACGGTAACTTTTATGATTGTAGAGCTGAGGTGCCTGATATTAACCCAGATTCAGTGCTGTGTAACCCTGTCTGTCATAAAATATATTGTTTGTAAAACACTTTCATTTATAGTAAAATGGGATCAAAAGCTACGCAATACACACATTTACTTAATAGTTCATTTCATTTCATTTTATTCCATTCGTCATATAAAAACATACATACGGTAAGTATAACATTGATATTTACAGATAAGTAAAGAACATACAAATAACATAACAAAAGGTGAACACAAAATATGATTATATATACGAATGAGGAATCCGGCAAGAAAGAACAATAAAGTCTTATGTGGTGCTGGTCCCTTGCGACATAATAACAAATTTTCCGTGCTTACATCTTCTAATTTTCTATCATGACAGGTATACGGTGTTGGTGATTTGATACCGGCCATCTTGGCTGCTGAGAGTATAGCAGCCAACTCCAGGAACTGGAGACTCCATGTTGACATTCTAGATAAACTTGCCTGTCTTCCCAAGTGCTTGACCAGTGATCAGATCCATTCCAAGTTTGTTCCCCTCTTCTTCAAGCTTGTCACCACTCACGTGAGTCTTTATATATTACTTAGGAATGAGCTTAGTTGAGGATATAAGTGTTTCGTTGTGTAGGGCCATTGTCTTAGTCATGTCCTGAAAATTGTCAAAGAAGAATATGGCAATTTTGTACTTTGCTACGTGTACAATGTATGTGAGAATGTATGCTTAGTGTTTCGTTGTGTAGGGCCATCATTTTAGTCATGTCCTGAAAATTGTCTAAGAAGAATTTAGCCATTGATCTTTCATATTTGTGGGTGGTTAGATTACTCATTGAACCATTTGCTTCAATATGAGCAAGGTTTTACCCTTATTGTAAGTGGCAAGTAAATTTGATTCATATAATTTGAAGTTTCATAGGTGCATAATAAAGCCAGTATATTTTTTTGTCGAGATGGCTAAACTTTATACAAAAAATATTACTACCAGAAAGAACTGCTTAAAATTCACAAATTAGGAATATGAGAGAAATTGTTTGCAAATTTTGTACTTTTTGTACAATATCTCCATAGACACACAGTATTTTGATTATTTCTTATCAAAAGTTGCATGCATTTCATAATCTGACTTTGTCTTAGTTTATTTAGTACATAAGAAAATAAAATTCTTTCTCAAAAATGAGATACTGAATGTGTATTTTTACTGTCATTGTATTTCAGAGAGCATTGCCGATCCAGCGTGCAGCATCTAGGACATTGTGTGCTCTGATGAGAAACTGTAGAAAGCTAGACCACAGACAAGACATGGTTGCCAAACTAATCCATGGTAAGTCATGCGCTCAGAGCTTAAATATAAATTTTCTTTTCTTTTCTTTTCAACAACTATTTTCACCATACATGTGCTCAATATGAGTGACAAACTTCCATATTCTGTGTTACTCGCTTAGGAAACAAACCAGAATATTGCATTACAATGCATTACGTCGATTGATAAATCTGTTTTTGAAAAAGTAGAAATATGCAGAATTTTCTATGGTCTTATTGAAATTATAACACTATTATCATCTTTAGCATTTAATAAAAGCCTCCACGTTCTTTTATTATTCAATATGATACCTACATGTATTTTGTTCTACATTTACAAGGTATTAAAAAAGATGTATTGCAGTCAAACCTGCTTTAGTGACCACCTGTCTACAAAGGCCACATTTGTTGTTTCCCTTGAAAATGGTTTCTCATTGAATCATGTACTAAAGGAACCTGTCTACAGAGACCACCTGTCTACAAAGGCTACTTTTTGTGTTTCCTTTGGGTGGTCGCTATAGACAGGTTTGACTGTACTTATGTCAAGATCCATTACCAATGAAAAAATCTCTTCATTTCATCTTCTTTTCTTGTCTGTTTGGCAGAGTGTTGTAGGAGTAAAAGCAGCCGCTACAGGAGGTTATACATAGACATCTCTGTCATCGTCATGGACATGTTCTCTAAATCCTTCTTCAAAGAGAATTTCATGGAGCCGTTGATGGATCTCACAGCGGATCCTGTTCCTAACATCAGGTTAGACAAGAGCGAAATCACGGAAGTTACTCTTTAAGTGTCCGAGAAAATATAAAGAAATTGTTTTGGTATCATCAATATCTTCCTCAATTGATATCAAATTCTCATCGAATATCTTTTAAAAATTGTTTCCGTTTATCAAAGTATGTTGATTTGATTATTACCATCATCATGTTTTATTATGTTTAGCTATATGTACCTACAATTTATGACTTTGTCATTTGTAGAAACATCACTTTCAAATAGAGGAGTTTTTGTTCTGGGTGCCTGAATGAACCAAAGAACAACGGGTGAGGTGATAGCTCAGTCGGTAGAGCAGTGGTCTCGTAATCTGGTGACCAGGGTTCGAAAACAAGTCGATGGGCTAGTGCCCTTTGGTAACGCATTAATCCTCATTACCAGGTCCCTCTGAGAGGACCTAAAGCCATCGGCCGTCTGGTTGCTTACTAACAAGCATTTATGCTTTCTTAGCAGTCGGGTAAAATAACCACCACTATCTATCTAACGGTCAGTTCTGTTAGTTTTTACTATGTGCATGTGTAGCTGTGTTTCTCATCTGTTTAGAGCACCTCTGATTTCTATGGGTTTGTGTTTAATATTACCAGGTTAAAAATGTGCTCTCTGCTACCTCGGATCAAGCATCAAATGAAGTTACCAGAGGACAGAGAGAACCTCCAAGCCTTGGAGATGGTCGTCCGGAGACTACTCTCATCAGAGAAAGATAAAGATGTAGACGCTGCCATTAGACAAGTAAGTAATAAGCTCAACCTTACGATATTGACTTTTCCATATGGGGCAAGTGGTGGAAAATGCAGAGCATTACATAAAGCCTGTTGATCATATAACTGCGGGCTAATCCTGTTGATTGACAACGCCTGTTCATGGGTAAACACCCAAATGGTGTCAAATTTCCTATGAGAGCCCACTACAATGCATTTTTAACTCTCTTGTTGGTCAAGGCTCTGTAAGATTTCTTTCTTATAAGAAGAGTGCATAGGTAAACAAAACATTGTGAATCATTGGTCTTCTTATCTATAATGAGAAACAATTGTTTGGCGTTATCAGAAATATGAGGAGTATTGAAATATTATGGTCCAATTTATTTGAAATGAGTCCTTAATGGTGAATAAATATTCTTCACCTTCATACGCAGAGTTACTGAATGTACACATTTTATTCTCTTTCTTTTCAGGCTGTATTTGAATTAGACAGAATACAAGTTCATGTAGACTCGGTAAGTTTACTTTCTTTCATTGTCAACTTATAAATTTGGAATTTCATTATTTTATCTAAAATATGATTTAAAATAAAGAGGTAATAAATGATCATCTGTTTGATAAAATATTTGAATTACTCACTTCAGTATTGTGTAATTTATTTCACAAGGCTTGAAGATATTAAAGGTCATATTACAAATCATAGACAGTTGGAAAAGAAATAAAAAGGTTGAGATACATATCTGAAGGGGATGACTTCAGATTTGATTATAGAATATCTGTTTTTTCATTGCGTAACTTATTACATTTTTGTTCATGTATTATTATTAATATCAATATAACTTTGTGGGAAGTAGTGAAAGCTACTACCGTATGTTTTGGAGTAGTGTCATGGTATAGTGTTTCATTCATACGACTCTTAATCCAAGGGTTTGAATCTCAAACTTGCATTAACGTCCTTTGGTAAGGCAGTAATCCGCATTTGCCACTCTCCACCCAGGTGTAAATGGGTACCTGGCATTTGTTGGGATAATACTAATTGCATGGCCCTCAGGAAGAAAAGCGTTGAAGCTGACAAGTCTTTTTACTATTAGTATTATTATGATTAACTCCTAGAGGACGATTTGTGGGCCATGATGAAGATCATGTTTATCATGCTTACGTTAATCTATATTTGCCACTCTCCACCCAGGTGTTTAATGGGTACCCGGTAGGATGCGAAAGTTAATGTGGTTGGATGAGCAAGTGGCGCTTGTAAAATGGTGACTGGCTGGAATGCTCCCAAGGGAGTGGAGAATGTGCATACATTGTGTGCGGGTAAGCCTGAATCTGTTGACCGGGGTAACGATATATACTGTATTAGGCGCATTATAAATGTGAGCTATTATTATTATTTATCATTATTATTTATCATCCTTTCCAGCTGAACATGTCACAGTATTACGAAGACGACATCCAGGATCGGAAGAAGGAGGCCGAGGAGCGAGCCATGCTGGAGATCGAGAGACGGAACATCGACGACGGAGCGGAGAAGGGAAGCAGGGAGAAAGGTCCAGCGAGACACACGGAGAAGAAGAAGGCGGGGGCGGAGAAGGAGAGCAAAGTGGAGAAGAACGTTCATGGTCACAGCCAATCAAATCCAGCCTCTGCTCCTTCAATTTCTTCCAGAAAAGGTTTGTTGGATCCTCATGGAGTCTTCCTTCTGTTTTGACTTTTCTCTGAGTTTGGAGTGACTCTTCCGACCCCTTGTCGTGTGTGTTTATAACATCCTTTGGTGTCCTTTTTCCCCCTTTATTTTCATTCTTTATACGGTATGCTTTCTTCACAGACGGTGAGTAGTAAAGAGAATACCCCCCAAAACTCCAGATAGATAGAAATTTGAATAGAAATTGGTTAACACTGGAAGAAGTACGAAAGAGATTCCAAGTAGAGACTAGTTTTAATTATTAGCTGCTTCAAGAGTCAGCATCATCTTTTAGCGAGAAGTAGTATTAACAGCGATTCATTGCAGTTATTGCTAAAATATTAGTCCTTATAATATTGGTTCCTTGTTTGATGAGTGGCTGTCTTGTGTGAGATGTTAAGCTTTCACTCTTTTTGTTGTTCTTGAATTCCACTTGTACACTTGTTTAGCATGCATGTTTAGCTTGTAGTCTGTATTTATTTTAATACAGTACATGTATTTCATTATCAGAATATACCATACAAAATCTTTAAAATTCTACTTAAATGAGTAGGTTTCAGTATTTTAGCAACATCAAAGCCTTGTAGATAAATAAAATGCACAATGGGAGCAATATTGTTTTAATTTGCATGACACCACCAAACTTTTATCAGGTAATGAGAAATACTTTGTTAGTACATATCCTGTGGATTAAAATAGAAATGCAATGCATGATGCTTTGATGGTATAATTATGCATTGGTTTTTATATGAAGCATTTAATTTTTTCTTTTTCTATCACGCTTCTACTATTTTTCTTTGAACTTGGTTGATATTTTGATAACGATTGCAAAAAATGTTGCAGTTTTGTTGGAGGTTAGTTTCTCATTTCACAGAGCCTGGTCAGGATAAAAAAGTTGCTCAAGTTGCTGTAGATAAATCCTATTAACTTTAGTTGAGTTATAATCCCATAACAGCTTATTAGGTGATTATATCACATCCAACGTGGAATCTCAAACAGACATGCTTACAAAACAAGTATGGAAATACATCTGTTCGCCTTGAAGCAGTCAAGCATTCATCCCAGGACCGTTTGATTTTGAGAAACTAATCTCCTTTTGTTAACCACTGCATGAGTTTGCTGTGCCTGCTTTGTTCTATCTATCTATCTTTCTCTCCACCCTATCTCTCTTTCTGTTTGCAGTGTCTAAAAGCAACAGCTACAAACACATAAGCACACCATCTGGGAGTAAGAGCTCTGTGTCTAACGGTCCCCCCACCGGCAAAAATATTGTGGTGTCATCTTCGAGCAAGAGTTCTGTGTCTAACGGTCCCCCAACTGGCAAAAATGTTGCATTGTCATCTTCGAGCAAGAGTTCTGTGTCTAATGGTCCCCCCACCGGCAAAAATATTGCGGTGTCATCTTCCAGCAAAAGTTCTGTGTCTAACGGTCCCCCAAGTGGCAAAAATAGTGCGGTGTCATCATCAAGCAAGAGTTCTGTGTCTAACGGTCCCCCCAGTGGCAAACAAAATACCCCGTCATCTTCCAGAAAGTTCTCCCCTCCCCAGGGGGCTCCTATGAACAGTGCTAATCGAGGTAGGAATCACATGGTCTACAGAACCATGATAATCTTGAGTATTCTTAGATGGTGTTTCTTGAATGCATGCTTATTAAATGTGAAGGGGAAATAATTACAATTTTGCTATACAAGGTAGGAAAATGTTGACTTTGTTCGTTGACAACATTTTGCCATACTTGTTTTTTAAATATCCTGAGATATTCAAGGTTTCATTGGATGCATATGAAATATATGTATTTCGAATCATATGATAAATAATTCAGACACTACTGTTTGTGGGTGAAAACATTTGTATAAAACAATGATATTCCCTTCTTGTATGAAGTTATTACCATGGGTATAGCTCTGGCCACCATTTACATTGCGCAATGGATTAAAGGAATAAATCCTACCAGGTACCCACTTACTACTCCTGGGTCAGGAGTGGCGAATGTGGATTAATACATGCATCTTGCCAGTAGACATCGGTGCTTTACTGAATAGGTTAATAAAATCATTCTTGAAGTTTTGTGAACTGTACATGAATGCAAAAGGGTCATTATACATCACTGTTTTCCACTTTTCTTTAATACACAAATGAGCCCAACTACTTTGCATGATAAAGATTCCCAAGCTTTTTAAAAATGATTTTATCCCTGATGGCTACAATCCTGTGAGAACTATTTTACACAAATTATTATCATCAGTTGAATAATGATTGTAATTTTAGGTGTATATATTCTTATCCTTCTTAAAAACTCATAATTTGATTACTTGCTGCTTTAAAACATTTATTTTAATTGACGCTGTCATAATGCCTGTGCTCTACCATTATGTAGTTTAGAGGTGAAAGATTTAGCTGTAGCAGCTCGTGTGTAGTTCAACAATGAAGAAACACAAACTTTGACTCACTGTAATATGCAGATTGTACGTTTAAATATTCTAGAAATGTAGCACTGACATAGCTATATGCTATTAAAAGTTAGATTTTTTTTTTACTTATCAAACTGTAGAGGAAGCTTTTATTGACTACTTTTGATGTATGATTTTGGAGCCAACTCTAGAGGTTACACGCTCATTATCGTGCTCATGAATAAATCAACATTTTCCTTATGTCCCCCTTTCTTTTCAAACAGCAAAAAGTAAGTGCCCCTGTTTCTTGTTGTATTAGACAGTACATATTCTGTAGTTCATTTCATCCCATTATGTCTGTTGACTATGTTACTGTTTCATTCCTAAAGGCAAAGATACATAAGTGAAATTGAATATACAGTCAACCCTGTCTACCGTATAGCAACCGCCCAAGGAAAACACAAAAAGTGGTCTTTGTAGACAGGTTCCTTTAGTACATGTTTCAAGGATAGACCATTTTCAGGGGGGGAAAAAAAAGTGTTTTTTGTAGACAGCTGGTCATTGTAGACAGGTGATCACTAAATCAAGTTCGACTGTATCATGTTTGACTATATATCTTTTACATAATCTTTTAAACTCTGTAAAACTAAGTTTTTTACTGCCTTTTTTAATTGAACACATGACATTCTCATTTGACATGGAGTTCCAACCATTTCCACATTGCATTTTATTTGTTTGATTAGATGGTGTTTGTATGCATGAGGACACTTCACATGTTTGCATGCTGCATGCTTCACAACATATCTTGTTCACATGTATTCCCTTTTTATGCATGTATAGATAAATGTATCCAATATACCATGTGTATTACGTTATAATTGTTTGATGCATTAAGTATAAGAACTAAGTTTTGCTCTTTATTTCATTGACATACCAACTGAACATACCAGTCAAATGTAGTCTTAAGAAAAAGGACAATATTTCTTGATACATTCAATATATTGACTTTTTCATATACATACATTTCATTTGTGTAATATTAGAAAAATGTCATACTTAAAAAAAAAAAATGTAATTGATTATACAAAGGAAATTACCTCTAGAATATAAGCTGTCTGCAAAAAAGAAAATTACATTGTTGTTAATATGTCACAAGCCACCCAAACATGATTTTCAGTTATTCGGCTTGAAATTTTGAATGTTTTAACGTTTTCATTGATTGTGTATTCTATGTTCATTGTTTGAGGGTTGTGTTATGTTTTTGGGGGGAGTTAGAGAAGAAGATTGATTCACTGTGCCTTGGCTTATGTGATTATAATCATGTAACGTTCTTATATATGCATGGCCTATCTGAATATAAGTATCCTAGTTTGTAAAGAAACCTCCTATTTTTTCATTTCTGAATTTAAATTACAAATTGTTGTAATAGTTTTGTATGAAGGGCAGTCAGGTCATGTTGGATGTATCATGTATTTTGTTCACTTGTGCAAACTGTCATTTTCCCACAGTGAATTTGTTCATTACCATGTTTTTGGTTTGATACTATCTGCTTTGATATTTCTTCTCTGTAATTACATTTTTTAAAATAATTTATTGAGTGGAGTGTGTATTTAGGTCATTCAGACGATCGCAACTATGATATAAAGAATGACATCAATGTTACATGATATAAATACTAAAGCTCTTGTTTTAGTATTAGCATAAAATCTCTCCATCCCCCTCTTTACTTTTTCTATGACAAATCAGAATTAGAGGTCAAAGGCATATTAAGATTTTATTTAACATTTTAGAAGGATTCTTTTCAGTATATAGTATACAAATATTGACTGCTCATGAGGATGATGGTGGGAACTATCACTCCCAAGGTGGTGTTCACACCGGTCCTTCTATCACCACCGAGGCGAAGCGGAGGGGGTGAAAGAAGGGCCGGTGTGAACACCACAGAGGGAGTGGTAGTTCCCACCATCATCCGATTACAGAGCTGTCCATATTTGTTTTATATACCTCATCCATTTTATTGATTCATGATTAGGTCTAGCTGTAGGTCTAGATCTAGCACTAAAAAACAGGAAACTAGATCAAGAGGAATTACTCACCAGAATAAGAAAAATCCAACATCAAGTCCAAGGCAAGAGTATTGAATTCCTACGCGCTGCGCGTAACCGCGCGATTGCGGTAGCCTAGCAACTCAAAACATTTGTGTGCGCAACTAAGTCGCGGGAGGGGTTGAGGGGTCCTATCCCGGGGTTTGATAGTAGCTATCAAACCCTCTGACGTAATGATACTTGATAGATCGAAATGCTCCTTGACATGTGATATAGTTTTGACCAATCAGTGAATGACAATCTATGTATGAGGTATATAAATGCATTTGTCTCATCATTCTCCATTGATGCATAAATCAGCATCTCATTATTGGCTTATGTTGTCTCTCTCTCTCTCTCTCTACAGCTGCATCTAAAGCCCAGAAAGCACCCAAGAGTGAGGTGGTGTCAGCACCCCTCTCAAGAACAGCCGCCAGGGCAGGGAAGAAGTCGCCCTCGGCCACTCTTCTGGAACCAAACAATAACGTGAAGGCAACTACCAGGTAAGTGGAAAGAGAATAAGACCTAAAAAGAAAAAAGATGTATTGCCCTTTAGGTGACAAAACATGGATCGGTCGGTCGGTCGGTCAGTTTTTTTTTTTTTTTTCCACTCCCTCTTTGGTCTGATATTTCTCAGTTTTGAATGCTTTAATACAATTTTTTTCCAAAAAAAAATGGTTTTAAAAAAAAATGTTTTAAAAAGCCGACGGTAGATTACAAGAATTTTGGGTCGGTCGCAAAGGGCAATACAACATATTTTTTGTTGGCCTAATGGAAACAACTACTAGGCTCTGCTTCGTGAAACTTATTATCAATGAAAAGTTAGAATAACTGACATACATGTACAAGCTAGTGAAAAAAAATCCTTGCCTTTGATTAGCTTTGAGCAAAACTTTTACAGACTTTAGCACTTATTGTTGATAACAAGTTTAATGAAACGGGGCCCTGGAATAGCAGAGATGGGAGATATAGAGAGAAGAAGTGATACAAGGAAACAAGTAGGAGATTAAGATAAAAAGGGGGGGGGCGGGGTGTCGGTGCACTGAGGTGTTGGAACATGGGTTTGCCACAGGAGAAAGAGAAAACTTGCATGTATCCACATTTGTTAATGAAAAAGCTGGGAGATTTAGAAATGAAGCAAGAAATATTGAGGCTGAAAATGGGATAACAAAAAAGAGGAATGTACAGTGTTGAGATATCAATATGCGATATTAATATGAATTTCTTTTTCACTGCTCTCTTACAAAATCTTCCTTCTTTTTTAATCTGGAGTTGGAATACAAATAATCTTTCTGAAAATCTTTCTGATCATTTCTTTTTCTAGTACTGTTTTCTCATATGAAAGAAAAGCATTTTCCTGCTCTGACTTTCCAAATCTGATTTAAACAAGATATATTTCCTTATTTTTCTGCAACATCTTATTTTTTCCAATTAATTTTCTAAGCATTTTGATGTTGAAAGCCTCTTGTACTGAATGCCTTCTGGTTTCTTTAGAACGTTACGCTTGATTACGGTTATGGGATGGCATGGATATTTTGACTCTTTCTTTGTTTGATCAGCCGGAATAGGTCTGGTTCCGATGGCATGCTTGCTACGTCTATGATGCGGAATACAAGGTTTATCATGGCTTCTAACTCTTGCTTGGAGTTTGCTTCTAAAACATTTTTCCCTCTATGTCTATGGCTTTTTGGATATCACACTTTTGCCAGGCAAATGTGTGTTCCACTCCTGCTTCTAAAGATTTGTTCACTCTCATTCTTATGGTACTTTTGACATTATATTTTTGGTGGGCGATTGTGTGTGTTCCAATTTGAATAGCTTCATCCTAATATTGCTTTTAATTTATTTGATGGGGGTTTGATTTTCAGATAATATATTATATAGGTGGGTTTCTACTTGAGATTTCCCAGGCTTGACTGTGTCGAGTTAAAAAGTGTATGCTGATTTTGAAGTAGTTCATCATGTTTATATTAGATATTAATCTGTGATCCTATTGTCATATGTTTCACTAAACATTAAAAGTGTAACTTATATGTCACATAATTACATTCTTGACTTTGTATATGATTAGTTGTCAAGTACTGTGCTGTGATGTAGTTGTAACTATACAATTAATTCGGAAAAGGTAGATTTTTGATGTTAATTAACATGTTGTTAATAAACATTGGTAGTAATTGTGTATAAGGATATGCTTTTAATGGCCTTCTTCTCATATTAATAGTTTGGTTGATATAAAACTCATATTGAGCTATAATCGATCAAATCATATCAGTTCTTTTAAACCAGGGCCCAAGTGTAATTTCTTTGTAAAATAAGAGGGTGCTTAAGAGCGTGCTTAACAGCTTTGAAACGTTACCTCTTAGTAGGCTCATGTTTAACCATATCCATAACAATTATCGTTATAACCCAAATAAGTGTAACAAAAATCAAACAAGCGTCAAATAGATCATAAGTCGTTGAATTGCTGCATGCACTATTCAGCTCTCATGCAATGATGTAGCAGAAATGGGTGAGAGTCTGTAGACTCTTTGACGTGGCTTATTAACAAAAAGAAGAATTTATTGCTTCCTTGTTGCTTTTAAAAATTACAAATATATTATTGACCTATTTTCTTATCAAGTTCGTTTAGCAATGTTATTTTGTAGTGGGGTTTGGTGTAATAATGTTTATGTGAGCTTGTTTAGCAATGCTATTTCATAGTGGGGTTTGGTGTAATAATGTTTATGTGAGTTTGTTTAGCAATGCTATTTTGTAGTGGGGTTTTGGTGTAATAATGTTTATGTGTAATTAATAAAGCTTGGTATGCAATGCTCTATTGGTATTTCGTGGTAAAGTTAGTTATGTGCATCTTTCATTTAGTTTGCAGTGAGGAAAGGAATCCTAACATACTATCTGAAGTCAAAGATTGTAAGCGATACTAATGATGTTATATTATTTGTTTGATTGACAGGACTACTAGGGTAGTAGAATACAATAGTTCTTTATCATCACCCACGGCCAGTAGTGCAGCTAAAAGATCAACTAGTGGAACACATGTATCAGGTATGTACCATCCAGTGTATGGTAGGATTCTATTTTGAAAGAGTTGTAAGTAGCAAATATGTGGACCGAGGGGAAGAGGAGGAGAAGGAGGAGGAAGAAGGCGAGGTGGAGGGAGGGAGGGAGGGACGAGGTACAGATGTGCTATGGAAGGATGAGATAGGAAAGAGAGAGAGAGAGGAGGAATGAGGATGAAGCAGATGGAGGGAGTAAGAAATAGGAAGGAGGAAGGAGAGAGGAGAAGGGAACAGGATAAAGAGAGAGATTGGCTATGGTAGAGAGTAAGAGGGTGAGGTAGGAATGAGATAGGAGGGAGGAGGATAAAGCAGACGGAGGGAGTAAGAAAGAGGAAGGGGATTAGATGGGGTAGAGAAAAAAAGAGAGAGGAGAGATAGAGGGGAGAGAGGGAGAGAGAGAGAGTGAGGCATAACAAAGGATCAGAGGAATTCACAATTTATCTCTGAAATTCCTAGCATTGTTACTGCTCTCTTGATGATAATTACATACTTTTCCTTCATGTTAACAGAATCCAGAAAGTCTTCGGCATCGTCTACTAGCTCAACCCGGTCAGGCACAGGCAATTCTTCTTATAGTCATCTATCAACTTCATCATCTTCGACTAGAGTGTAAGACACGATACAATTTTGTGATTATAATAGTGTACTCTTTGAGATGCTCTCAAAGATATGATAATTGTGTATAAGATACAGCTAAGATGAAATACACTTACTGGATCTTTATAACGCAATCAAGATATGTGTAATTCATCATAATTATTTTAGAAAGTTATCCTATTTTTCTTCTCCTGTTTCATAGCATTAACCTTCAGATTTAATCTCATAGTTTTCATGCCCATCAATTATTTTGACATTCCTGATCTTACATTGTACCTAGGCTTCAACATGACTCAACTTCAGAACCTAAATCATAAGAAATAAATATAAATCTACAAGGTTTTGATTTACTTCTCCTGTGAAGCAAGAGACAACTGTAAATAAAGTACTCTGTCTATGAGGAAATTTACAATTAATATGATTCAAATTATTACCCCCTTACCCTTAAAGATTCTGCTAGTCAAGTGGGTTAAACCTTTGACTGGAGATGCAAAAGGTTGTGGATTTGATGCAATGGCAGTTATTTCCTTGAGCAAGGCATCGTATCTACATTGTTATCTACATTGACTTTTATTACTATCCTCATTTTCTCCAAGTCATTATTCCACTCTGCCAGTGAACACATTTGTGACATAATGCTTATAAGCAAGCATATTGATACATTGAATAAGTATAATCGATTCAATTAAAATATAGATGATATCAACAATTTGACTTATTCATGGAGAACAATTTCAAGTACGAGTAGTTCCATTTATAAAATTCTTAAACCTTACGCTTGTATTCTCTCTATGTTTATTTCTTTCAGGAGAAAATCATCACACAAGACTTGATGAGGAATGTGGCGTACTTCTTGTGTACTACATCTCCCCTGTTCACCAGGATGCTCCACATGAACAAATTGCCCCATGAAGAGAGTATCTGTGAATAAACAGTGCGAGCTTATGTGACACCACCCACTGATGAAGCCAGTCAAATGTGCCATATGAAAACTGAAATTGGGGTACATTAACAAAGAATCAACTAACAGACGGACAGAACTGAGGTTTACGTCACCTGGGCAGTCCGACTGCAAGAGAGAGGCAGTGAGTCAGCAGTTATGCCCTGTGTGTCCTGCCTGAAAGATGTGAGGATGCAACCGGCAAGTAGCAGTGCACCAGGAATGGTCTTTTTCACTCTCTGGACAAAGAGTTTACCAGGATGCTCCACATGGACAAATTGCACCGAGACGAGTGTGAGTGTGAGCTCGTGAGGTCAGTCAAATGTGCCATATAAAAACTGAAATTGGTGCAGGTTAGTGGAATCAATGGTGAAGTCGATCACATGGCGTATTCTAGAGGAAACCTGATGAGTGTTGAACAGAACCAGTGCGGTACCCCTTAAAATAGCTTCATCCGTGCTAGCAGCATTTTTTTTTAATTTGAGGAAAAATTAAAGGAATAAAGTACAACGCTACATGTAGTGGTATATTTCCATGCACAGAAAGTGCATGGATGCATGTTCAATTGTAATGGAATTTTGCGTAGAGAATATACTGTGAATGGGCTACAATACTAGACTAATGCTACATCATTATTTTGCACATCATTTTCATTATCTTTATAATAGTTGAAAAGGGGTAGGAGAAAAAGCTGTGATGACATTGATTTGTTGATGTCTACGTTTAATTTTAAGATATTAATGTAGACATCACTACAGTTTATATTTGGGGGGTGGGGGGGGGGGGTGACCTTTGCATGTTTAGTAAAGATTAAGTCTAATTCATGCATTGGGTAAAATGCAAGTCAGCACCACATGAAATTTATGTCGTATTTGCTTTTGTATTCATGGTATCAGCAAATGTATGTCTTAGTTTTAAACTGAGAGAGAGAGTAAGAAGAAAAGATTTATGATAATTTATAGTAGTTGGCTAGCATCAACCTTTAAGGCTGTTCTTTAGACTGTGTTAGGTGTCAAAATCTTCTATCAATTCTTGCCATGTTAAATAGATATGCTAAAGATATTGGTATTGCCTATTCGTAGGGCATTGGTCAGAAACCCAATACAATGAATTCATATGTAATGAGTGACAAAGTATGATTTATCTATCTGTACAATTTTAGTTTTGAAAATGGAATGAATGCCATATCAAAGGGAGATTATTGATTAGGGTTTTCCTTTTATAAAGCCTTCCAATTCTGTTCTATTTCAATTTGAGACATCATTGTTATTGATTTCAATCTGATAAAAATCACCCTTTTTCATCAATTAAACAAATAACCGTTATATGATACTGTCAGTATGATGTCAAGCATGGTTATTTTGTGTCTTAAGATCCAAATGGCCATTTAACATGAAATAAAATGTTATGTATTCTCAACAATAATTATACTCCTATTTTCAGTATGCCTTATATTCAATACAGACAAAGCTTTTCAGAGGCTGATTGTGCCATATACTTGTATCTCAGTAAAGTTTGTGTAACACAGTATTGCTAAAAGAAATTCACATCCAGTTTGAAGAGATGAGTGTGTATAAGGGTTTTTTAGTGGGATGAAAGCAAGATAGAATGCATTGACATGTTTGACTTTGTCTGTGAGTAAACATAAAGTACTGATGCCATTGAATTCAACAAGATCTATTTCTGTTGTGTCTCTAGCTTCTGTAAGACATGTTTAAGGTTTTAGATGGGTGCAAGATGAGTTTTGATTTTTTTTTAAATTTAGACCAGTTCGTAGATACAATCTGCTCATGGGTAGATAAAGGTCAGTTGTAATAAAATTGCAAAAACTTGCTGAATACTGGATCCGTGTTCATGAAAGCTATGTTATCATTATTCATTTTAATGCATTGATATGGACATTCTATGATACACAGGTGGAAGTATTCTTCTCAAAAGGCAAAACAAAGAAGAAAAAAAAAGGTATTCATGAGGTACCTTGATGACATTAGCAGTGATCATTTTTAAATGCTCAAAGTGGGATGTCCCGTGTGTAAAAGATCTGTGGATGTTTGGGAATCATTTGTGCCCGGCAAGGCTGCCTATGAACTGGTCTATTAACCTCTTGCAACATCTGGGCCCCGTTGCACAAAACTTACCATCGATGGTAACTTTGCCATCAATGGTAACTACCATGCAAACCTTGATTTTGATTGGCTGTTGAGCCATGTTACCATGGTAGTTACCATTCATGGCAAAGTTACCATCAATGGTAAGTTTTATGCAACTGGGTCCTGGCTGTCTGATATGTAGGTCTCAACTACTTACTTCGTTAATTGTGTTATGGAAGGGCACTTTGGAACTTTGTCCAAGTGTGATTTGGATGTATTCAGTTTGTCTTTCCCATCAAACATATTGAAATTGTGCCTTGACAAAAACCTAACATGTGTGACCTTGAATACAATAATTATTAAATGAATATTTTGGATATCACATGTGCCTTGATACCAGCCTTGTCTTCAACATTCAGAAAAAACAATGTACTAACTGTCTTGAATAATTATAGAGATCACTATACAATTCAGATTAGGGATTAAGAACCTTATCAAAATAGCCAGTATAGCACTCGGCTATACATGTTGCATATGCCAAATATTTTGATATCTACTACAAGTAGGAAGTCCACCCTGATAATTAGCTGGTATAAAAAAGGAGGAAACGAAGAGAAACAAATTAGTTAAGTATGGGCAAAGTCTGATTAAAAATGAGACGGATATGAATTTTCGAAGTTAGGATCAATCAAACACAAATTGGCAACTATGTGATGTATCTTGCGAGGTTCCCTCCCACTTGCTCTGTACTATTTTTCCCCCCTAAAATGTTCAATCATACATATGATCTAAATATGATTATTGCAAATATATTTCTATACAACCTCTATGAAACTAATCTTTTTTCTGTCATAAGTAGCTAACTAAACAAAAGTTTATGAAACTTTTGCATAGAGCAAATAGTGTTTCACTTATGGCAACTAAATACATTTGTATAACTTTCCTACTTTTAGTTGGATATTGCTGACATTTTCACTAATTAGTTTCCCTTGTTTTTCTGCTTTTATTAATAATACCAGCTAGTTATTGTATGCTCATTTGTAATCTTACTGCTCAGCAATACAGTGTTTGCGTAGCAAAATCAATAATATGCATGCATGCCACAAAAAGATGATACCTTGTAGTAATGCTAAAGGTCAAGTACAAGATAAAATACTAATACCAAGAGAAAATGAATTCCAACAAGAACAGAGGAGAACAAAAAAGTTGTGTGATTTATTTGTTCAATGATATCTTTGATAACTTGCAAGATTGCTGAAAATTTCTTATATTCCTCTTTACAAATGTTGTTCTCTTCCATGTGATAAATTGTGTTTTGATGGTATTCAGTTCCCTAATTTTCTTCAATTTTTCTGTCAGTTAAGTGAGGAGAAAGAAAAAAGTTATTAAACATATGACAGAGCAACTCAGAGGACTGAATAAGTGCCTTTAAAGAATAAAACTGACATGATAATATGTAGATCTAAGAACAAGTGTGCTTAAAAATATTTTGTTGGGCTTTCAAACTACATATGTACTAATGAAGTGAATTCTTTTCCATAATATTGTCTTACATTTCTTTTTGCAGTATCATGTTTACATGGATGAGCTGTATGAAGCTGTGCTGGATTTTTTGTTCTTATTTTTTTTTAAATTAAAGTTTCGCAAATGCTATGAAAATAAAAGTAGGCATGTTTACTCATGCTTTATGCTTGGAACTGCTGTGCCATGTTACAAAGTTTTGCATGTATAGAATCAACCGATATAGTGATTGGTTATGCTTCTGCAGTACTACATCATTCGTACCGCATGGATTGCTAACACTGTTGTCACGCCATACTTATGTTATGTACTTAAACAAGTGCAATATATTTGAGTGTATTCTCTTGGGAAATAAAGATGCCAGTTTGTTTTGAGAGAAGGATTCTAAGACGTATATAATAAGATATGTTCCTTTTCTTTTACTTATCTGTGTGTTATGTATGAATTGTGGTAGATTTCACTAAATGGAATGGTGTTTTACCACAGTAATTCCATACTAGAATGTACTTACAGAATTCAACAGTATATATGATGGCATAAAAATGTCATGTAAACTATATTAAACTGGCCTTGACAAATTGAACTTAATACATAAATAGTATTCATTTTCTAGAATGATTGATACTCTGCCTTGGCCATGTAACACAGATATAGTAGTATTTTCTGTACATAATGTTTTCAATAAATGCAACTCCTTTTGCACCTTTTGTATACATTTATACTTATGTCACCAGCAGGTTGCTTCAATGCTGGCAGAATGTAAATATTGTTAAGTAAAAAACAATAAAAATATTGTTTTCAGAACCATTAGATAATTATGTTCCCATCTGTTTTCTTTAGATTTTTTTAACAATAATATGAAAGAGAGAAGAGGGGTAAGGATACATGATGATAAGAGATATAAATACATTGTGATATATATAGTAGCAAGAGCCAATGTGAAAGAAAATATATGCTGTATTGAGGTGTGTGAAAGGAAGTGAGCAAAGGAAAGAGCTGAGAGATGGAGAGAAGAGGGGGAGGGCGGAGTACATTGTGAACTTCATTACACAAAAATTCTCTGATCAGTGAAAGTTTAAGAAGTATACCAATCAGAATTTTCACCAAAGTAGTAATTCATGACAGGCGGGCAGGCAGGCAGGAATGTCGATTCCTGCATTAGTACCAAGTAATTCCAATATTCTCTCAGATCCCAAATAAAAACAATTATGCGAAAACTCAGTAGCAGTGTGTAGATTGTTTATTTGCACTCCATGTAATGATACTGTACACTAATTTACAATAATAAATTGAATATAGTTTGGTCCAAATCGTATAAGTAGACACTAAGCTTAAGTCGTAGAATAGGAAATCAATGTTTAATAATTCATTACAGCTGAACTTAACATGACTTTTTTTCTTTTCATACAGATGTTTAACTTAAATAATTCAAAGGAGCACAAAACGGGGCAAATCAGGACAAAATTGGAAAGATATTTTTTTGACATTAATTTCATATCTTGTATTTATCATGAATGAAAAGAAAACTAGATGGAATTCGACTGCGCGCAGTCGAAAATGATGCCTCCGTCATAGAGCAATTTTACAAACCAAAACGGAAGAAATTTTTCAAATTCAAGTTCAATTGTAATCCATTAACATGTTCTCAGAATATTGTGATTACAAGCAATTTCTCATATACATATATGACCCTTTGATCTTTGACCTCATGACCCTAAAATCTACTCAGTTCATTGGCTCTGCAAGATTTCCTGAGTTAAATAGTAATCCATCTGTCAGTTCTAATGAGAATGCGTCCACAAGCTATTTTTGCATACATAATGAGCCCATGACCTTTGATCTTATGAACCATTCATTCATTGGCTCTGCAAGATACATAAATGATCTAAGTTTGGCAGGAATCCATCGATCTGTTCTAATGATATACGATCACAAGCTATTTTTGCATACATAATGAGCCGCATGACCTTGACCTTTACCTCATGACCCCAAAATCTAATCAGTTCATCAGCTCTGCAAGTAACATACATGACCTAAGTTTGGCAGGAATCCATCAATCGGTTCTTGAGATAAGGCGATCAAGAGCTGTTTTTGCATACACAATGTGCGCTGTGACCTTTGACCTCGTGACCCCAAAATCTAATCAGTTCATTGGCTTTGCAAGATACATACATGACCAAAGTTTGGCAGGAATCCATCAATCGGTTCTTCAGATAACGCGATCACAAGCTGTTTTTGCATACATAATAAGCCCTGTGACCTTTGACCTCGTGACCCCAAAATCTAATCAGTTCATCAGCTCTGCAAGATACATACATGACCAAAGTTTGGCAGGAATCCATCAATCGGTTGTTCAGATAACGCGATCACAAGCTGTTTTTGCATACATAATGAGCCCTGTGACCTTTGACCTTTGACCTCGTGACCCAAAATCTAATCAGATCGTCTTCCTATGGTGATACATACTATCCTTAAGTTTGAAGTTTTTACATCTCCAGTGGTTCTTGAGATATCATGATAACAATCTCAATGTATGGAATTTCATAAGTTGACCTCTATGACCCTTGACCTTTGACCTACGTGCTCCAAAATGTAATCAGATTGTTTTCCTATAGTGATACACACTATCACTAGTTTGAAGTTTAAATCTCCAGTGGTTCTTGAGATATCATAACAATCTCAATGTATGGAATTTCATAAGTTGACCTCTGTGACCCTTGACCTTTGACATACGTGCTCCAAAATCTAATCAGATCGTCTTCCTATGGTGATACATACTATCCTTAAGTTTGAAGTTTAAATCTCAAATGGTTCTTGAGATATCGCGCTAACAAACTCAATACAAGGAATTTCATAAGTTGACCTCTGTGACCTGTGACCTTTGACCTACGTACTCCAAAATCTAATCAGATCGTCTTCCTATGGTGATAAATACTATTCCCGAGTCTTAAGTTTAAATCTTAAATGGTTCTTGAGATATTGTGATAACGGTCAAACGGGACGGACGTACGGACGGACAACCCGAAAACATGATGCCTCCGGCACCACCTTCGGTGGCGGAGGCATAAAAAGGGTTTTACCCAAATAAAAGACATCCTTTTGAATGCCTGAAGATACTTGCCACATAATCCACTGCAAAAATTCTCTTTTTTTTTTAACGTGCTAATTTTCATACCAAGTCCAGAGTGAATCTTATTCAAGTGTAAAAACTGATAAATGGCCAATCACACAAAAATACATTGGGGTGGTCAAATTCCAGTATATATGAAAATATATGTGTATGATATTGATAAGCAGATTTGAAGTTAACTTAGACATTACAGCTGGGGTATTTAGAGCACAAACTTACCACTCCTTGCCACGGAAAGCATAATGGGAGGGGAACCTTCCAAAATATATTCAATTCTTATTTCTTACCTTGTACAATTCAATATCAGTATAACAAATTATTTACACAAATTCCGGAAAAATATAATGTAGCACTATTATTAACAATATAACACACACAACAAAAAAACATGACAAACAGAAATACATTACTAAAAGTTAGAATTAAACAAAATGTATTACGACATAAAGTTTTAACAGGAAAATAGGTTACGGAAGACAGCTACATTTTCTGTATTATATCTCTAAATTTTCAAACAATTTCATAGTAATTTGCCTTCTGCGGTGGAATATATTACATACATGCTTCACGCCTCTTCTCAAAGTTAATCTTAAACATTTTTACACCGTCATGTTTATTGTTTTATTAATGTTTTTTAAGTAAAGAGAAATGGTCCTTGAAAGTTTTAGAAAAAATTTGAAATAGAGTAAAGTAAAGAAGTGACATCCACATAGTCACCTTGTTTGTCATATCAAGAGTTTGTTTGAACACTGTTTTCTTGGTTCAACTGTTATTACCCTTGCCGGTTTCTCTTGGTTCATACAGTATACAATGTCACAATGCAGAAATCACTGAATAGTTCCATATCATATGCGTTTCTTTTAACAACAAGGTCCTCATTTTCATTTTAAACCTGATATTTAACAATTATGTAGATGCTATTATCTTGATGTAAATATAAACTGAAATGGGCTAATGACCCACTTGTAATAAAATATACAATATTCCATTTAATTCAATAATAAATAGACTAATACAGGCTTTTTGAAATAAGATGAATATCTTATTTTGAAATTATTAAGAAACAGAAAAATCTGAAGCAAATTGACAAAGCCAAATCCTAAAATAATCTGTATCATATATATCCTGCCCAAATATAAAGTTGGATGAATCTGAAACAAATCTTGAAATTCATTTATACAAAACAAACTTTTAATCATGAACAATATTCTTTGACAAAAATGAATCAACCACAAGTGAAATAGAGAAACAGTAGACAGAGAGAGAAAGTGAGATAGAGGGGAAAAAAAGACTGACAGAAAGAAAGCAATACAAATAATCTCTCACAGCAGTATAGTCTACTATATGCAGCACAAGCTTAAGTTCATTACCGGTACTTGTTTTAGTACTCTATCAAAATTGCCCTTTTTTTGTCAATTTCTGACATGTTGCTTCTGATGCTCTCAAGATTTCTGAAGATGTCTTTATATAAGAGTGCACTGCTAACCTACTAAGGCATTATTATTGCTTCCCAAGATACATTACATCTACATGACAATCCCTGAATAAACGCTTCAAATATTGCAAAAGGAATTTGTTTTTCATATGCACCTATCAATCCTGTACATGTATCTTTAATATAATTATCAAAATATCTAGTAAATCTTAATTTTCATTAACATAACTGGTTATATCAACTTATCATAATCTTAATTCTCCCAGAAAATATGTAAATAATGTATATTACAGTCAATCTTAAATCTTTGAAAAAGATCAGACAAATAATATCTTGGGATATGTATTCGGGTGCACACTGCTTAAAATACTCATAGTGAATGTTTTAGCTCAGATTATCTTTTCTTACTGATTAAGAATGAAATCGTACAACTGTGCCCATTTACTAATAAAGACTTGATATTAATCACAACTTAGGAGACTGCAAACTTGCGATTGGAGGACTTGGATTTATTTGGATCGATTGTAACTCTTTATAAGATGGGCCTTGATCTTCAATCTTGGATTCAAAATATATAGTTGACACAGGTCATAAGATTGAAGAAAAAAAAAGTTTGCTTCAATTTTCTGAAGGTTAAATACTCCTACGATTGTACAAGAGAGCATGTACACATTAAGATTGACATGTTCAACTAAATCGCACACTCCATGTTAGTTTTGTGGATTACAATGCGTCAAATTTCTGAAAGTTCATCAACCCATTCATTTTTGTTTCAGAGAAGACACCATGAACCGTGCGAGACTCAGCAGGGTGCGAGCAAGGCAGGAGGGGCTAGGTTGATCTTCCCATCCTCGGCCACTATCTTACCGTGCTTGCTCCTCAGATGGCGCTTGTACGTGTTCCTGGTCTTGAAGCGCGCAGAGCAGTCGCTGCAGCCAAAGGGTTCCTCCCCGGTGTGGCGGCGTAGATGCTCGCGGTAGTGGCTGCTGTGGCGGAACTGTCGCTGGCAGTAGCTGCAGAGGAAGCGTGCCTCCTTGTTGTGGATCATGGTGTGGTACTTGAGGCTGTGGAGACGGGTGAACGTGGCCTGGCAGATCTCACACTGGTATGGCTTGATTCCTGGTGGGTTGAGAGAAAGGATAATACAAGATGGATGAGACAAATTATCAAACCAACACTCAGTCCAAAATTGAGTTGAATAGTTGAAGTTTGAGGAATTTACCTGGAACCATAATTAAAGAGGCATAGTAGTGGGCTCTCATGGGGAATTCGACACCATTTTTGTGTTTAACCAATTAAAGGGTTGTCAATAACCAGGATTATCCTTCAGTTTTATGACCAACTGGCCTTTTGTAATACTCTGTATTGGAAAAGTGATACATTTCCCTCACCTGAGGACTCTGATAAACTAACAGATATTTCTTGATGGGACCATAGTTTTGTACACCCATTGATGGTATTTCCACCAAGTCGGGAGTCAGCGAAATATGGCCTTCTGCACATGGAAAATGACTACTATCTCCCTTTACCTCCATAAGTGGGATAAAGGCTAGATAACTCACACTTGTACTAAAATAGCTTTCAGAAACAAAAGCGGTGGAATTTTAGACAAGACCTTTGCCAAAACCAAACGTTATATTAACAATGTGGCAATACTACCCACCTGCATGACTCCTGTAGTGAGCTCGGAGTGTACTAGCAGCAGTGAGGACCTTGTGACATATCTCACATGTGAAAGGCCCTTTACGCTTCCTCACCTTGGCCAGTGACTGCAGATGACGAAGAGCAGTTTGCTGCAAGGAGAGAACATAGGAAGATACATTACTGAGGAAAAGACACATGGTTGAACTAGGGTTCTTCGTTACTTATTACACTTGACAACTATAAACAAAAGAGATAAAACAGTGAACTAGATAGAACAAGGAAATATTCTCATTATTTAATCTTGTGTTCCTCACGAGAATCCAGAACAATGTCAAAATTAGTATCTTCCAGTGAGTAATCAGCCATTTTCACAAAATCTCTAGTTGGTAATGGCTTAAACACATTTTTTGTTTAATTATTCAATTTTTGGGTGTGTAGTGATATGTTAACTTATTTATAAATACAACAACAGCAGCTACATATCATTAACACATAAAGTTTCATGCATACCTTGACTTCTTCACTCTGAGCCACGACCTTGTTCTTTGATCTGCTTCTTGATTTCTTGGGCTTGCTGACCATCAGTTCCTCATGTTCCACAGTGACGTTAGCCCCCTCACCAATGACCGGCTCTTCATTCTCATTGGACACCCTGGCCATAGGAGCCGGAGCATCAATGTCTGCTATCAGTTTATTCAGCTGGTCGTTCATGGAGCTCACCAAGGGGTCTATATCCAACTCATCAGCCTCCCCCCATTCATCTATGCTTGGAGGCGAGTCCATGGGCTGCCCCTCGGAATCGAAATGCAGCGGGGCTCCGTGATTCAGGTTATTTGTGAACGCATAGTTGTGGTCGGGACTGGGGACATCAACTGCATGCGGGATTACAGAAGGAATATGATTTGTTTTCTTCTTGGCTTTTTTGGAGATTTTGGAGACCTTTGAGAGTTTTTTTACTTTTTTTCTGTCTGGCGATGACGACGACGATGTGGAAGAAGAAGAGGATCCTGAGGACGATGTTCGTGACACGGGTACTTTCTTGTAGACTCGAAGTGGATATGCTCCTCCTCCATGACCTTCAAGATTAGCTGCTTTGGCCAGGGCCTCTGCAGCCTGAATGTTCAATCCTTGACTCTCTTTATCCACCATGGCTTCCACTGCCTTAGCCAAAGACTCTATACTCAGCCCTGTCATGTCAGAACCAAGACTGGAGGGGCAAATACCCACTTTAGTAGCTGTTCCTTCTAAGATACCATCACCTTTCTTCACAACGACCCTCTCCTTCCTGGTATCCAAACCCAACGAACTGTCATCCACGTCTATCAAGTGGTCTTCGCTGAAGTTCTTGGTGGGTGCATTCATGATCCCCAGGAGCCTCCCTTTGGGAAGTAGGACCACCTCTTGGATGCCCTTCTCAGACCCATCTGCGGACCGGATGACGGTGTAGCTAGAGCGTTTCATACGGGAGCTGACGTTCTTGGGTAGCGTGACTCTCATAGGGCGAGGAGCACTGGGTAGGATGTACATTGTAGAGTTGGCACCGGAACCATCTTTCTTGGCTATCATGTGAAAACAGTCAATATGGAGAAAAAAAAGTATAATACATTGTATAATCATTGATCATATAATACATGATCGTCTTGTGAGCATTACGGTGAGGATTCAATGGTACAAGATCATTGCACATATAATTGAAATATAATGCTTGATTCTGCTAACTAGTTTTGTTTTTATTTTTTAAACTTAGTACCATATCATATCATTAAAGACAGATTGACCGATGAGAATTCAGTTTTATAACTGTTAGATTGTGTGAATTCTTAACAATGCTTTATTAGACAAGAAATGAATGGTTATGAGTTCAATAGTGCGAATATTTTCATGAGTTGAAAGATTAACATTCTATTCAACGAGGCGTAAGACGAGTTGAATAGAATTAACGTTAATCTTTCAACTCATGAAAATATTCGCACTATTGAACGAATGAAAAACACTCATTATTTGTTTTATACAACATCGTACAAGATCTAATAGAACGTAATCAACAAATAATGCTTTACTCCATATATTAAAGATAAATTAAAGTTGGAGTCAAGCCTTCTCGATTACATTCAGATTGCCTTCGCATCAGATACACGCAGGGATACGCGCACAACAGAGAGGTACGCAGTCTGCATATAACCAAAAATGCATGGCGAATATAACCAAATATGCACGACCGTGCAATAGAACATCTATTGAATATCATGTGACCAACAATCCTCCAATCAAATGACAAGGATCAACGTAGGTGTTGTATAAAATGGGATGTACAGTCAACTACAGATATTTTGGTGGTCATTTACATTACACATTGAAGTGATTGTTCACTTTGATAACACAGAAAGATACTAAATGTACTCTCAAAAATAAATTTGACTTGACAGCTTTAGTATTTTTGTCCTACATGTAACTGAATACTTACCTTCTTTCTTTTTTTGTTTCTTTGTGGTCGGTGTCATCATATTGATTCCTAAAAATAACAAAAAAGACAAAAGAGGTGAAATATAGTGCAATTACTTCCAACTATGATTGTAAGATTAGTAAATAGAGTGTCTTTATTTCACTTTAATTAATAGATTATACCATATTGAATACAGGTAAATTGAAATACTTTGGTTATCTCATCTCTTTCCATATTACCTTAATTGTACAAAAAGACTTCATTCATGCAACAGGGATGTTTATGTTCTAAATGCACATATTTATATAATGCTGGATTTTCTTGAGGTCCATCTACACGAAATTAGGATGACTCATGCAAAATATAGGACAAGGTGAAGAAAATTTACTGGGGAAAATATTGTTTTCACATCAAGTTTCAAATACTAGTCAAAACCCTAACATTAACACTTAACAAACACTTCACAGAATGCTAAACCTAACTAGAAACCTTATTGCAATCAAAACCTGAACCCTCTATTTTTGATGAAATTTGCCAAGAGCAAATCATCTGTTTAGAGCCAGAAGAGTATTAACTCAGTGTTAAACTATTTGGGTTAGCACCAAACAGACAAAATATTGATAGAGAAAACTTTTTATTTATTTGCCACTGGTGTTTAATAGTTTACCTCTGTTAGTGACAGTGAGTAGCTCCCCAACGTGTCTGAGTAGATGCTTGGTGATCTGTCTCTTAGTGTCTTCATCATTGCCATAGAACTTCTCTGTACAGTAGTGAGGTAGCATCTTACAGCTGTACACATGCTGCTTCAATGGAGCTTTGTGTTCTTCAGTTGGGACCTGAAGCAGACAAGGAATACAAAACATTCAAGGGTGCAATTATATAACAGGTAATGCACCTTTTTTCTTCTTCAGGCATATGATATTGCTCATGATAACCTTTGTTTGCTCTGCCACAATATTCAGCAATTGAGTAGAGATAGTATAGGCATGTGCTGATTATTATAGTTTCATGTTAAAGTTTGGCAAGGATGCAGTTGTGTAATCCATTTAGTGAAATGGTTATGTATGGTTCAGTTCTTCAATTGAACTGAAATTTTGTAATATAACACAAAAATATATGATTGTATGTTTTTCTTTCTAGAACTTGCATCATGTCAAGAATGGATTATCAAAACTACACACACAGAAATTGGTGAGACATAATAAGCTACATAGACTCTATGTACATACCTTGAAACTTGTGTGTTTGGAGAATTTCTTGACCAACTCAGCTGCCGGCAGCATTCTAAGTAGGTCTACATCCAAGACATTCCTTGCTATATGCTTAGCCCTCTTCTTTGGGGGAGCTGGTCCAGGACTACTCATTGCAAGTCCTGTTCCTCCATCCTTTGCCTTGCTAGGTCTAGGTTCCGGTTCTCTTGGCACCCGATCGGCTGCAAGGATGGGAAACACAAAGGTCTTTTTCTTCCGCTTCCTCTTTTTGGGCTTGAGCGAAGCTTTCTGATGTTTGCTCAGTTTAGGAGGTTTCATCTCACCTGGTTTGATGTGGACTGCATGTGTAGACATAATGTTTACTGACTGAAATAAAAGAAGAAGAATGAAATAATGTTATGTTTGTCACATTATACTACAGCAATAGCATGATGCTTAAGAGCATAGCAAAACAACTTGTATATAACTTGGAACATTGTTTTTCCTTTTTAATACCTAGCTTGTATTTCATTTAAAATTTTAATTCTTATAAAAATTGTTTGTCTGGAACAACCATCTCCATTTCCTGAGCTAAACCCCTGCAAGGAAGTGCTCTTGGAAGTCATGGTTAAGAGGGTACCATCACAACTGAGTTGTCCTAAAAATTCAAAATATTATCAGAACCAAAAAAAAATACTATTAAAAAAAACAACACAGATCTCTCTTTCAGCGATCAGTTTTCTATTTTTTCACAAGGCAAATTTGATAAAGTAACAACTAAAACATCATTACAATTTCCCACAGTAACCTGTATTTTTTTGTTTGGGGGGGGGGGGGGGGAGGGTGGGGGCCAACATACTTTTGCTGGAGGGGCCTTCTTCTTTCTGCGCTTCTTCCTTCTGCTCGACAGCTCAACATCTGGAGATAATGGTCGTTTTGGAATAATCTTCCTTTGAGGCCTAGTCCTGGCCAAAGACGACTCGTCTGGTTCAGACTTTCCTGCATTCCTTGACGGCCTTGTAGCTCGCTCTGTAAAGTCGGACAAAAAGAGACATGATGTGGCCTTCCAGTTAATTTCATTTATTGTTAAGCAATTTGAATTGAAATAATTTGAATTATTATTGAATGTGCTTTGCTATGGAATTCTAATAATTCTAGAAACTATCATTGATATTCTTGTTGCTTTCACAGACAGATTGGCTGTATGTTTAGTTTTGTTTCTTTGTTGTTGTTTAAAGCAAATTCTGTAGTGCTTAGAAATTCAGTATCAAGCCTTAACATTTGATTCAATAGATGATATATAACAATAAAATTACATCTTAAATGTTTTATTCTTGGATTAAACATCTTGAAAATTCTTGATTTTTGTTTGCATGGCTTCCCAAACAATGACACAATCGTCTCCAATGGTGAATCCTCAAGTTGGGTATTTTTCAAAAAGTTAGATGAGGAGAGAGGGCGGGTTGTGTGTTTGGATGCTTACCAAAAATAAAGCTGTCACTTTTTCCTTTGAATTAAAAAAAAAAAATGCATCATAACAGAGAGCACTCACCATTATAAATATTTGAATGTTGTTCAACAAAAGTCTCAACTGATCAACAAAATATTGCATTTAATCTTCTTCAAATTAATGTTTGAATTTAATTGTGCATATAATCAACTTGCCTGGACACATGTTTTGGTATCGCTTTTTTGAATTCTATCTGAAATATATTGTTGCCAAAAAAGTTCCTATTCATACTGTTGAACATTTTATTTAACTGAACTTTGTCAATGGTTGTGGTTTTGTGAAAACTGAGTGATTGTGGCATCATGCTTCAAAGTTCAATTCAATTCAGGATTTTCCTTTTTGGATTATGTATTTTTTTGATGGCCATATAAAAGTTAAAGATATTTCATTCAGTCTCCAGTTATCTGAAGAATTTGTCTTTCTATAACATCATTACTAAAAATAAGTCAGTGTCTAAGCCTTTAAATTTGTAACTTGACTAAAGTAAATACAAGTAAATGAGGCAAAGTTATGACTTTCATTAATCAATGACTACAATTACAAACAGTCATTGTGTGTCTGGATATGTTGTGTATTAGGAAGGTTGATTTAAAACAGCAATTTGAAGAAGTTTTCATGCAATATTTCATAAATCTTCCAAGATTTATGCTAGACAACAACATAAAGGATGATTATTTATGATAGTTAGTGCTATTGAATGTTAAATCTGAAGGCAAAAGCAAGTTTATTTTTGTTAATCGTTCGGAAACACAACCCCCCCCCCCCCCCCCACCACAATAATACAAAATCAAAATTAAAGTAGTTCTAGAGAAACAAGACCCTAGATCTACTTAAATTTATTAGACTCGACTCTTCAAGGTAAAAGAAAAAACAAACAACAGAGAATGTGGATCGTCTGCATAAACAAGGATATCCTCGTAAACGCAGACAAATCGCGGAAGTTCTTTTTCTTTGGCGCTTTGCGGGTGTAGGGTTCCCGATCCACGGGCTGGCAATGCGAAAAATGGATATCGCGTAATAAACTACCCCCAGTTCACTGTCCACTTTCATGGGTTGTCTAGTCTTCCCCGAGGATTTATCGTTGAATAATTTGAAAGTCTCTGTGCTGCGTCAATGAGAAATTCATCATGGAGCATCATCGTACGTCGCAGAATCCGTTTTTCGCATCCCAAACGCGCGGATCGTTAGTGAGGATTGCCCACACAAATTGTGGGCGATCCTCATTTTTAATTTAGGACGCGATTTGTCCGTGTTTACAAGGATATCCTCGTTTTTGCGGACGATCCTTATTCTTGGACCAGGACCCCTACTATTTATAATGAATCCAAAATGTGTATTTCATGTCTGGTTTGAAAGTAAAAGTCCGACACTGCAGAAATTCATACTTTCTTTTAGATTAATTGTCGTAGCTGACTCGGTCACATCAATCATTGCGCCACAGCAGCTCACAATAAACCGCTGCACTGCACTGTTGCGTTGCGCTTCCTCAAGCTATGCGCAATACATGCATTGTCCTGTTTGAACGCTACGCGACGAAAATCGGCATGAAAGCGATTACAATTAAGATAATAACAGCTTAAAATACGATTTTATTTCAACAAAAAACACGACAAAATAGTCAATACACAACTGACCCTTCTTCTTAGTGTCCGATGCTGACTTTGTTGGGTTATTTTGCTTTCTTCTCGTCGAAGACATTTTCAGGATTTTGTTGATAGTCGTCTGCTGTGCATTGAAATAGCAGAAGCATCATGGCTGTACATTATCCCACTACACTTTAGCCTACTGAAAATTACCCAGCGTGCATTGAATTTTAGAATAAAAGTTTCATTCTCAAGTAAATTTTAACAATATTATGTACATCGCAGTCGAAATTAATGAATTATTTGGATATTTATGTACGTTGCAAATCTCATAAAAACTAACAAAATTATGTTTTTAGATCATTTTTGTAGCACCCAAAAAATGAATGCTTGTTGGGTAATAGAAATTTGTGAAGAAGGTAATAGGTAAATACGAGATTTACGAACGTAATTTCGCTATCTCGTGAATGACGAGATCATAACTGTATTTCATTTCCCGAGTATTTGTACGGAGAATTATCTGCGGTAAGTCCTTCTGAGATCAACCTAAACATATACTTCTAATTTCATAGCCGATGGTTTGTTTATCATTGATGAGGTGTTGTATAACATGAACTATGTCATACTAATTTCAGAATGAATAATTAGAACCTCGTCAAAATACAGTGCTAGAGAGCGAGAGTTGCAGTTGAGCAGTGTTGGTTCAGCTGACTGTGTCAGTGTGTGTGTCTGAGTGCAAAATTATGGATGCAGCTGAGCTGAACTGGCTGAGACTGCCACTGCACTGTAGCTGCACTGCCAGTGCCATGGATATGGGCATGACTGTGCTGCGAAATAATAATGCAGTGTAGTTAAATTAACTAATATAAGCTACTGAAATGGTGGCATTTGATTAGCTTAGCTGTACAGTGAGTTATCATGCTTCCATTGCCATTGTCAGATCCGCTTTGCCTTGCCCTTGAGTAGGGAGGCCAATGCCCAAATCTAACTTTTTAATTACGAATTTGTTTAAAATAAAACAAAGATTAAAAGAAAGCATTTACTTTCACTAAGAAAACTCACCCATCTGCCGACTCCAGAAGTTCCATAAAATAGGAGATATCCAGCTTGTAAACACTCCCTTCCTTCTACGCCTTGGCCGTACGCAAGAGCCTTGAAACAGATAAATTCATGTCGCGAAATTACGTTGATAATTAGACAGGCCCGAGGCAATGGGCGTGTCATTGTCCGGACAAAGTTCATGATGAAGTTTAAAACTTCGCGCGAAAGTGCAATCACTCAACAGCGGCTAGCCTTGAATCGGTCGCACACGTACACACCGCGCAGGCAAGCCCCAATGCAATGCAGGCTGAAATCCAGCCATCAATGTGCGAACGATTCCATCTTCTACTACTACGAGCCGAAGGCGATGGTTCAAAAATGAAGAAGGAATATACAAATTGGCAGCTAAGAAACATATATAATTCATTGATATTTACCTTAGATGTGTATTCCAACAATTTGATTTCCTCATGAGTATTCCTTATTATCAACGATCGAGAAGTTACGAGGTCCAATTAACATCCATCTTGCAGCGAACACAGTAGCATGATCCATGCAACGTACGTCATGTACGTGTACTAATATTTCTCTCACTCTCTCTCTCTCTCTCTCTCCCTTTCGCTATACGTAACATACACACTCACTAACCATGTGTCATACAACACACACCTTCAAATCATGGCTTTCATTTCAATTCTCAATTGGAGTATAGACTGCTCACGTAGACTTTTTTTTTTACTGAAATATTTTTTTTAACACTTCTCATACATTATACTGCACGACACTCGTATCTAGTGCTGTGAGAATAAGGTACTAGGGTCTATAAATAAGACTACGCTTTGCGCACGATCTGACCGGAGCTCAGTGGAGCTCAGACATATGTCGCAATACCCTTTATTTTTGGCGCGAACAATGACGTCACTGTTCACAGTTTTTCTTCTCATTTTGAGATGGATGTAGCTATAGGGCTCAAACCAACGCAAGATTGACAGAAACATCGTACTCTATCTACTTTCGAATGTTCAGTTTGTAAAAATCTGTATTTAAAAAGATATAATCTTTTTTCTTTATATTTTCTAGTTGTTAGAAGTGGCAATTGTGAACATCTGAAATGTTGATCTCTATCAAAAGTTCTTTACTCAAAACGGATCCCATATTTTTAGTGTCTACCTTCAGCCCATGAGAAGGTTTTTAGTGAGCAAACCTCTACGCCCTCTAGGATTTTCTTAGTCTGGGATGCGCGTTCGTAAAGTTGTTCTGCTACGAGAATTATTGGACTCAAATACGTCAAAATCTGCAAGATCGTCAACAAATGGTGAAAGACTGTTACAGATCCGTGATTATAGGTATGTTGTGAAATGTATGATTGTATTTTCTTTTCTTATTTTCATCAATTTTTTTTTTTACATCATTTTTTTCCCTCTGCTAATTTTTTGAAGTGGGCGACGAGCGCACAAATCGTAGGCGTAGAAGCCTTACGCCCGGGCATTGGCCTCCCTACCTTGAGCGGTTTCGAATTTAGTGAGAGAGCGAGCGAGGACTCGTGCACTAATTAAAAGGGGGTGTAGCATGACGAGACAATGTATCTTTCCCGTGGCGTGACTCGGGGCCAATCGGGTTTAATACGACTAGTAGCGATGACGCGACCGCAGCATTCATGTGCATGGAACATACGCAAAACCGAAGCGTGGGGAGAACTTCGGTCTGTTTCGCGAACTTGCTGACCATGTAGATTACCGTTCATCAAGTCCATACTTTTACGTGCAGTTGTCCAAAAGAAGACGTAGCTAGACGGCGTTAAAGATGCTCAAGCTTGGGTATATAGAGGGCAGCACACGGACGTGCGATGCATAGCAATCTTGCAAACTTTTTACGCACGGGAGCGTAATACATGTTGGCTCAGTGTTATGTAGTGATCGTCAACTTGCCTACCTCACGAACGACCGAGTCTAGTTGTGCTGCGCCTGATTTATCCCGAGATTTGATTGACTGTTTGTAATTTAGTTTTGAAAATATCAAATTTATTCATATGTGATTAATTAGATACAGCTTAAAATGCACATTATTATAGTTCTGTAAAATATATTTATTTACAATTTAATCTTGCAAGTTTTATTTGATGAGAATTTGAAGATTAATATATTATGTATTTAATATGGTCAATGTTCGGGCATTGTTAGATCACGTTTAGCAAACACGCAACGTACACATACATGATTTCACTTTGTATGCCCTGTACATGTACCTACACTATAAATGTTCATGCAGACTTCCTATGACTGTATTATGTACGATTATGGTATTACGCGCGTTACTCCGAAACCGCTCCAATGTATCCTCTGAGTTTCCTTCACAAAATTATGGCAGTGTACGTGTGCCTTTCTCAATACACCCAAGCTTGAGCATCTTCAACAAGTATTTGCCAAGCTACACCCCCTTTAAGCAGAGAGCGCAATGGTGCTGACCATACAAAATCTTACAAAATCTTACCAGATCCCTCGGAGAGGACCTAAAGCCATCGGCCGTCTGGTTACTTACAAGCATTTATGCTTTCTTAGCAGTCGGGTAAAATAAACACCACCATTCATTGTATGTAAGGCGCCACGGATTTATTCAACTGGCATTCGGAATGCATGTAGAATGCATGTAGAATGTCCTATTCAGAATCTATTGTTCGTTAATCCACATTCCAGAATGTACCTAGAATGTAGCTAGAATGCGGTAATTAACGTCTTAATTGGCGCATTCTGGGTACATTCTGGAATGTCCCATGAATAGGCCATCCGAACAAAGGCGATGCTCCATGAATAGGCCATCCGAACAAAGGCGATATCGATCGGCAGCGACTACCTTCTTGATATTGCGTGCCGGAATAGTTTCGATATAGAATGAACCATAAGAATTGTTTGAAATCAACAGATATTTAATTGGTTTCGCTTCTGTCTCTCCCGCGATCGGTTGCATTTATGGACTTACTTTTATTTCTTTCCGACGGCTAACCGGTAACATCAGTGATATTTAATTGTTTTCGCTTGTAGCTCTCTCTCTCTCACCATTTATTTCTCAAGCGTCGGTGATATTGTATTTGATTTTCTTTCTTTTCTTCAGCTTATTAAAGATGGTGAAAAGAGTAGAAAAAGATTGAGAAAGAATGAAGACAGATTTATTATGACATTCCCGCCAGACCGCCACAAATATGTTCTGAGTCGGCGCTCTCAGAACAAAGGCGCGTTACAGTGTCAAATATACGCGGTGTTTTGAAACGTTGGTGTTGATTGAGATGATGCCTCATTAAAGATGGTAAAAAGAGTAGAAGAAAGATTGAGAAAGAATGAAGAAAATATTTTGCATGAAAATGCGGATGAATCTGAATGATCAAAATGAGAGGAAGAAAGAGGATGCAAGAGATGGTGGGTGTTGAAAGATCTGAGGACTAATGAAATGATACATTTAGATAAAAAGCGAGAGTGGATATTTATGGTTACCATCTTATTTTTAAACTTTTTTTATTGGCAGGGATGGGGGTCCGTTTTTGTTTTGTTTTTTGGGCCAGGGAGGAAGCAGCCTTGCCCCGTTGCCCCCCCCCCCCCCCTCCATGCGTCTGCGCCTGAAGAAAAGCACATGCGAATAATCTTATTTCCAAACCGAGACGCACATTATTTTGTTTGTGGTCTGTGCTTTTATGTTGCGTATAATTTGTTTGTTTAGCGCACATTATCCTACTTTACCCCCCACCCCCCCCCCCTTTTTTTTTTTTACATCACCTACTTTATCAAACCACTCTAATTTTTTAATTCCATCTCTTAGATATAATGTTTTTTTTAATTTATTTTTTTTTATCTTTAATTATAAATAAAACTTACTTCATATTTCTTTACGAAATTTCATAAAAATTGTAGAGGGTGTGATTATTTATTCCAAAACAAATAAAGAGAAGGTCATATATAGATCAGTAGAGAGTGGCGGGGGGGGGGGGGGGGTGGGGAGATGAAAATTAAGTGAGAGGGGAATTGCAGAGAACGAGGGAAAGAAAGAATGCAAGAGATGGTGAAATCTGATTGTAGTCTTTATTATATATATTAGAAGTAAAAAGATTTCTTATTTCTTATTTCCAATCTAACTGTATTCTCTAAAAATTGAACGATGTTATCTCACGCCACATGGCATGTGGACAACAACATGACATGTGCGCAACAACGACATACATATAATGACATATTTATTATGGCATTCCCGCCACAAATATGTCGGCGCTCTCAAAACAAAGGCGCGTAACAATGTCAAATATACGCGTGTTTTAAAGTTTGGTGTTGATTGACATGACGCCTCATTTTAGATAACAAGGAGACAGTGTTGATTCGAGATAGAGATGGATTTATTATTATCGAGAGAGAGAGAGATTACAGGTGTAAATTGGCCGTATGCCTATCACAATCCTAAAATGTTGGATTATTTTGTAATACACAAATGTTTTTGTCATCGGAAATAATTGCTCCTCACCATGGCATTTTACCAGTCGCAACAAGGACATTCAAATAATGACAGATTTATTATGACATTCCCGCCACATGTCGGCGACCTCAGAACGGAGGCGACGTAACAATCATAAATATCGCGGTCTGTTGGAACTTGGGTGTTGATTACAACATTTCCAAGATACAGTCATCAATCCAACTTTCTACTTCATTCGTGCCTTTTCATCATATCCACCAAAAGATCAATAGACATATCAGAATCTCGATATTTAATTGCTTTCGCTTCTCTCTCTCTCTCTCATCACTGCCCCTATATCGTTATCCTTGTTATAACTCTCGGTCTCATTGATTGTGACATTACTAAAACAAAAAAGATTGAAACGCCAATGACAATATTTTTTAATGGCATGCAAATATACACAAATAGGATACATAGAGCATTTAAAAAATGAATTTCTTGAATTGTCATATTGTTCCTCCAAAACGAACTGTTCAGTTTGAAAAAGATGTGTATATACATATCAGTTGAGTTTGAGTTTGAAAGAGGGTCTAATTTAATCTTGGTTTTATATTGGCATTTGATTATTGTGAAAATAAATTAGTTAGAATGTGTCTGCTTGTCGTTCGAATTTTCGTCGATGTTGAATACTAGTGTTGTGAAGTGAATGTTTGTCGCGCGTGAGTTTGAAAGAGGGTCTAATTTAATCTTGGTTTTATAATGGCATTTGATTATTGTCATAATAAATTAGTTAGAATGTGTCTGCTTATCTTAGTGAGTTAGTTGTAGTGAGTTTGAAAGAGGATCTAACGAGAGTAGGTAATGTTATATTTTTATTTATTAAATTCATTGATTTTCATGTTATATGAATTGATAGTTTGTCGCGCGTGAGCTTGAAAGAGAATTTTCATATTCCAACACTATGTCGGCAGAAAATTATTTCGCCGGTTAAGAAATAAAGCGACCGCACCATTTTATTGGAAATGGAAACGTAATACCAAGATATTTTTCCCTTCAATTAGGAGACAACGTGTTTTCGCTGTTATCAACTTCAGAAAATCAGAAGATGAGAGAACGAATGTTATACCCTGTTTAAAAAGATAATTAGAAATAGTTCTAATTACTCCTTCTAAAAGTGAGCCGCGCTGTCGAACCTTATGAGGTATAGTCGCATTTGAAATCACGCATCTCTGATTAATCGCCAGCGTCTCGGGCATGCTTTTTCATCGCCCAATTCTCAAAAGTCGATCGATTTGCGCCTTTGTCTAGAGAACAAAGGGGCATTCCAGAATGCATTCCAGAATTCGTACAGAATGTGCGCATTCTGGAATGCCCCTTTGTTCTCTAGACAATAGGCACAGGTCGCATCGATTTTTTGGGAATGTGGCTAGAATGTGCGCATTCTGGATACATTCCAGAAAGATTACAAGGGCATTCTGAATGCATTCCGAATGCCAGTTGAATAAATCCGTGGCGCCTAACACACTGACATGTCATGCTTTATACAGGTGACGCACTTCACACATACATGTAACTGACGCACACTTAGCATAGGTACATACATAAAATAGAAAACTCAACGAACATTTCAGTACGACTTGCAAGTTTGTACCTTTATAAAATATAAATATGTGGAAGCGATATCAACAGGTATCGAGCGTGCATTATTAAATTTTTATTGGAGATGTTTTGCATTGTGGGAAAAAAAAATGCACGCCTATGTGATGTCAATTGACCGATTGGAATACTTAGAATCTAGAACCCATCTTATAATAAGCTATATTATCTGTAAATCCAATGCTGAAAAATCATGCAGACATGGTTTTACATATTTGGAAGAACTTACATAGTAAGTAAAATATGTACATGTATGTTAACTTTATTACCATGGATGAATGACAATGCATATTTTTAAGTTGATAGTGATGCCCGTGATTTTATTTATTTATATATAATTTTTTTTTTTTTTTTGGGGGGGGGGGGCAAAATAATGGATTGTGCTTTCTTAGGTTCACAAATGCACATATTCATGGATATGTACATTAGCTTATTAAAATACTTTAAGCCTTTTTCCAGCCACAGTGACATTGAAAATGATGGTACATGTATAATGAGAACTACATGTACAGTGTATTTTACCTTTTATTTCACGTTTCTTTTGTTAAAGAGGTAAGATACCATGCATATATTCTTAAACTTATTGTAGAGACAACTTTAGAATTTCAGAACTCTTGAATTGTGCAAAAATCCAGTAAGTATACATGTATGTAGCTTGAGAAATATTCTCAAGGCTCTAGTTTGTTATTGTTTATGTTGCCTGCATGACGAATAGCATCAGGAGCATAATTAACCCATTGCCTACTGGAACAAGGTGGCTCCTGTATTAAGCCTATAGGAATGAGATAATTCAGAAGTCAACAGGTTAAAGGAGAGGCTAGAGCGTTGTGTTATACTTCGTACCCCCATCCCAAATTAATAGGTACACTGTAGATGTCTATACAGAGTGAGTCTGAAAAAAGTTTACACCTAGAAAATTGCTAATTATTTAGAAAATCATTGATGAACATTAAACTGGTATATATGTCTTATGAAAGAGTGTTTTATCACAAATCATTTTGTACCATTTTTGTGTGGTATGTGTTCACGCTTGGATGAACAGGAGACATTTTTTGCGAGAGTGCAAAAATCGACTTGCGCCAAAGTTGCCTATGTGATGTTTGAATAAAACAATTGGGATTTGGGTATTGATTCGGTCTTTGCAGATCCAAATAACACCCCTAACAAAATTAATCATGCCACACATATCAAATATCGAATATCAAATATAAACGAACATTTGTGCGCGTGTGTGTAGGTGTGTGTGACTTTGCCCTTTGCAAAAAAAATATGCAATGCATTTCATTTGATACTTTTAATCCATACTCTCACTCCGCTAATCCCAACATAATACATACTGAAGGCATCACTTTGGCCCAAGTCGACTTTTGCACTCTCGCAAACAATGTTCATCCAAGCGTGAACACATACCACACAAAAATGGTAGCAAATGATTAGGGATAAAACACTCTTTTATAAGATGTATAATAATTTACTGTTCATAGATGATTTTAAAAATAATTAGCAATTTTCTAGGTGTAAACTTTTTTTTGACTCACACGGTAGAGGGGGTACATGTAGGTGCAGGGAGTGTAACAGCCTCTGCCCATTACAAATTGTCTGTCTGCAAATTGCAACTGCACAAATTATGGAACTTCTTTATGCAAATATGAAGAAAAATAACAATTGTATTTGAATTGTTAGTGTTATATCTAATTTTTGCATAAATGCTTCTTGAATTTGTTTTACCTTGCCTGTCAGCTAATTTGGTTAAATGGTGATGGAGATTCAATCAAAAGAAGTGTTTTAAACTATTTTTTCTTTCTGCAATATCAAGAGGCAAACTTTTTGTCATACCGTAATTAACAGTGTATTAACCGCACTTTTTTGCCGCCAAAAAAAATTCAAAGTCGGGGGTGCGTCTCATACACGGTTCACCAACAACAACCCCCCAAAAAATTTAAGTTTCGATTTATGCCCCTCCACCTGGCGCTATGCCTGGCAATGTCTCCCAGCTCAGTAATCGGTGTGTTGACACACCATTCGGAAACTAGAACAACACTCACATTTGTCTGTCATCTTGGTTTGAAAGTAATCTTTCTGATAGATCTCAATATGTAGTTTATAATAATAATTCCTCCAAATTTTCTTCTATTTCATGGTGTACCACAAGGTTCTATCCTAGGTCCTCTATTGTTTTTTTAATTTACATTAATGATCTTACACATTCAGCTGCACCTCGCAATTTAATGAGAGGCCTTCACGCGTGGGTTTTTTAACACGGACCTGGCTTCCAAAAAAAGAGTCTGCAATTTTTTTTTTTTTTTAGAGCGAAAAAGAGGGGTTGCGGTTAATACACGAGGGCGGTTTATACACCGTTAATAACGGTACATGTATTTTTTGAAATATTAATTGTAGTCAAAATATGTCTGTATATGAGAGGTTGGTCATAGTCATTGACAAAGCTCCACCTAGTAATGTTTCCTTGAGTGAAATAATGTCAATAACAGTCAATTTAGTTGCAGCCCCACCCCTTCCCCCATGGATTTTAGAATTCCAAATATTCAGGTAAATGCTTCTTTATATTCAGGCAATGAGCTTGTCTGTTTACATGTGTGATGTACATGTAGGCCTATCCAGTATGTTTTTATGTGATATGACAAGAGGTTTATGATTTAATTAATATTTTCCCCTGCCAGCATAAATCACTGACTCATTCTACAATATTAAAATTATCGAGTGTTTGTATCTACTATCTAATTTATATAAGAGATATACCTTCGCCAAGTACTTTCAAACCTGCTTAGTGTTTGTATGCATGGAAAGACAACCTGTCTATAAGGACCACATTTTTAGTTTCCCTTGAAACATATCTTGTTGAAATATGTAAAGGGAACCTGTGTGTACATTATGTAGTAGGCTAACTGACTATAAAGATTGTTTGGGGGCAATCATTTCATGCAGATTTTAGCAGAAATTGGCTTGTACCTTCTGCAATATTTTGGTCCCTTACAACACCGAGAGGCAGAGTCAACACTTTAACAAATTTGCGCAATGCTTTTTTTCAAAGAAATGATTAAAAACACTTTTCCCTGTTATAGGTAATGCAAAGTTTTGGTATGGGGTCATGAATTTGGTTCAAATGAACATATTGGAAGTATATGCGATCCGATCCTACAATATTTAATGATCGTTGTCGTGGTTGAAATCGAGTCTTAGGTGATGAAATTGTAAATAATAAACTCTTTATGTTGTATAGCTCCCTCTCAAGGTCAAGATATTAATTTAGCTGTAAAACAATGTTTCTTGACTAAAATCGACCGATTGGCTATTCCTGTTTGGAAATTATTCATCACAACTACATATTCTGAGATTTTCATGGTCGCAACTACTGTACCATTGTATGGCCATAGGCACTCTTTGAAATTTTGATATTCAACTTTTCTCGAAAGCAGAAGTGTTTTATGGGCTAAATTTTGCTTATACATGTAATACATCCACAGGGGCATCCAAATATATCAAAATTGTAAAGAATAACTAGCCAGCCAATTTTCAAAATTTCCAAAAACTTTGTATTACCTTTAAATCAAACTATATTTTCGCTTCTTAGATCTTTGCCCTTCTCAAAAAGTCTGCTTGCACTTTCAAAACCATAATTTACCCAACACTCTCAGCTCCTTTTACAGAAACAAAGAATATTCTCAAATTTTACCCAACATTTTGTATAGATCTGCTGATTGTTTTATTGAATTATTAACCAGACATTGTCTCTTTTGATCTCCCACAAGAAATTTGCCAGAGTGTTCCTTTTGCAATGAATTCCAGTTTTGTCTGAGACACTAGAGTCTCCAGAGTCCATCTCTAATTGATCTTCCAGTCATGTCTGCCATAATGATCTATTATAAGGGCACTTTCCTCATGGCTCATTACAATGAAAACACTCGTCTTCAGTAAGGCTCCCAGCAGTGATCTCCCGTGCTTTGCCTCTCCCGTGCTTTGCCTCTCCCCATCCCCCGCCCGCTCGCCTTACCATTGTTGAGATCTGTAGTCAAGTCACATGAATGCAGGGGGAGGCATGATGGGATTCTTAATCAGCTTTTATTGACATTCATCCGTGGATGAACATTATGATATTATTAGAGCCTGTATGGGGATGAGGGTTGGGTGGGTCATTTGTATTTCTTATAGAGGCCATGTTCATATCGCCATTGTGGATTGATCTCAGTTTGACAATGTGATTTAAAAATAGTCCTAAAAAAGGCCGCAATTATTAGAGACAATGTGAAAAGAATGCAAGAACCATGTTGGAGGTTGAATTCTAGCAAGAAACTTTGTTGCATTATCAAAAGTGTTAATGCTTTTGTAATGTTATTGAGATAAAGCAGAGTGGCTCTTTTCACAAAATTGCACATGTGCACCATGGGGCATCTTATGGAAAGCACTGTTCCTTCAGGATTATAATTGTTTGAATTTATTTTGACATGCACATACATGTAGTTATTCTTCATTTTGATTTAGAGGGATAATAACTAACCCCACCCTGAAGCAATCCTAATTTGTATCTGCTCATTGATTTAAAAAAAAAAAACAAAAAAAAAAAACAATTACCCTAAAAAAGAGAAGCTAGTGATGGTTAGAGTTGAAGATGTGAACAGTGGTGTTTGAACGCATAGAGGGGGGTCTTAAATCTGAATAATATATAAACAAATTATTTTAATGACACATTTTCAGTCTCACTATAGCAATGCATCCTACATACAATGCAAAAGCAACAATAATACAAAATTAGAAGTTCAGAAGTGCTCACAAACTGTTCTTTTATCAATAAGAAATAATCATTCCATTCCATGGTTTAAAAATAAATTTAATATTTTTCAATGCCTATGTCAAATCTCATGTGTACAGGCATCCAGTAAAATTATGCCCCACGTGATGTTGATATTACCATGAGATATGGTAATATGACTATAGTTCCTTGAAGTGAGCTGTGAAATATTCAGGAAATGACAATCATTCTCCTTGTCTGCACAGAAAAACACTCTGTATGAAAATGAATTCTCCTGGTATTGGTGATTCGCCAAACGTCGTGATGATGTACATACTGAGTGGGTCCTTGAGAAAGGTGTAGTTCAGCGTTATTTCCTGTTATTCCCCCACACAGCTATCCACCTACCACGTACGTACATGTCCCCAAAACTCAGAGTAGCATGTGATTTTATAGTTGACTAAAAATTGGCTTTTGACTACTTTTTTAAATTCTTTTTTTCCCTACGCAGGCTGGAGTGCAGCTGTCACGTGCTCGATCAGGCACTGTCTAAAAAGGAAGGGGGCAATTTTCACTCTTGTTGGCGCTGATGCTGTGTTGTTGAGTAGCTCGTTTAGCGTATGCTGAAGGCTTGCTTCCCTGATCATTTGATCTGCACAGGACAGCCACTGTCGGACTATCTGGATATTTTCTGCTCCACTGTAGACAGCTGAATACCAGGCGATTGATATCGGATCCAAGAGGATCATGGGGAGTTAGTTCAGGTTCGTATCTATATTATTCATAGGACGTAGAAACCTCTTAAGGCAAGATAAAATTGCAGTTAGTAACTTAAGGTTTGTTAAATCTATTTAGAATACTACCAGCATTGCACAATACAGGTTTGGTGCTATTTCTTTTCATTAACAATCTATTTACTGAATATTAGATTTTTATTACTGGTATGTATTTTTAAAGTGATGTACATGAATGTACTAGTAGAAGAGATCAAACAATTAATTTTCAATGGGAAGTTTTAGGAACAGCTTAAAAAGCTCATACAGAGTTTTGTTTACTACACACAGACACTTCTTCATTCATTAAATGTATCTTGTCCATTGCATCCTGTTGAAGATGCACCCTGTTCGTCCAATTATGACATATACATGTAGATGTAGGGGATAGCATTAAGAAGATCATCTTGATCTAATTTTGTGTGTGTTTTAAATAAAATATGTTCCAAAAACTAGCATTCCAAAGTCCAAACTGTCATTCAGATTATAGTATGATCACAAGTTTGTAGACTTTGCCCATTAATGGCATGATATAAATACCGTACTGGTAATTGTTGTAATTAATAGCCTTTTTATGTTTTTAAAATTTTACATCCTTTTGCTGTCGCATGCCGGGAGCTGAATGTTTATTTTGGTTCTACAGAGGAGGATTTCAATTCTTATTTGTATTTTTTTTTGAAGGCCTTTATTTTTAATTTAGGAGTATTAATTTTTATTTAATATATATTTTATATTAAATAAAAGTCAATTTATAGTCATTGTTAATGTTTGCATTCGTGCTCACTCATTCATGATGTATGGCCATGCTTGTACATTTGCTTATGGTGCGTTGCTATTATAGGGTAACCTTGCAATCAAAAAGTAGTTGTGTGTTCATTAATTGGCCAATTGTATTTTGTGAAGTGCATCTCATGCATGTCTGATTCTATTATTGTATGATGTTTGCAGCTGTCCTTTGTTTTGGCACTTGTTTTGTGAGTTACATTGGCAGCTTTAGGTACATGTACAGTTAACGTTTTGTTTCATCTTGAGAACAAACCGGGCATAGAGAGGATTAGAGGCTGGTAGGAGCATAGTATTTATTGATCAAATAATGGTTAGGATTCAGGGCTAATGTCTACTTGTAATTAACCTTGTTTGACATTTTTGTGTATCCTTGGTAAATAGTGTTGCAGTTGATGTCAAATGACTAAGTCTTTATATGACCTCAATGTTGGATAACTAGTGTAGAAGGCCACTTGTTTATAGTGACAATTCTCCTGGTTCCATTTGTTGTCATTAGCAGACATGTTGGACTGTTTTTTAATATAAATAAAACATGACCATAATTGTAATTATGACTTTGCCATTACTGTACTGTACACAAGTCTTGACATTGCCCTTAATATATTCATTGCAGCACATGCATATCTCTTTTATTTATTTATTTTTTATTTTTTAAATATTAAAAAAAATATATATATATATATACATGTATATAAATATGGAATATCATGTAGGATATTGATATTATCCACTTTTTCTTGTCTATCATCTGATATTTGGCTGCCCCAGAAAAATATGCTTTTCAGGTTAAAAAAGCAGATAACCTGATATTGCCATCATAAAAAACAGCTGTATCTGTGTTGCAAGCCTGAGTTGATGATATGAGAAATTTGACATTTAAGTAACTCTATCCTCCCCTATGTTCTACCTTTGGGCACAACCCTCCTCTTTTAATAAAATGAGGAACTAAACAGTATTGCATTATTCCTGCCCAGTGTCATGTTACAGGATATTGGGAGCAGTCTTAATATCCCTTCCTGTCTTCTCCTATTCATAGTTTGGACTGCATGATCCGAAACTCGAGAGACTGACTTCAATAATGACCTTCTTCCGTAACTTTGCAATATAAAGGATTTTGATATGCGTGGTAAGGCCATTGTTTTGGGGTTGTTGGTCCAATATGTTCATTTACAGTAGCAACCAAGGAATGAAAAACCTATTACGATAATTTCAAGATGTTAATTGCGATATTAACGACACCAAATATATCTTATCAATTTAAATTCAAGTACTTGTAGGCTACTTTAAGTGTGTTTTTGGATCCTTTATCAACCTTCAAGCATTGAAATGAATTAAGGTATGTGTGCCTTATGAAATTCAGCCGCATGTTTACAGGTGTAATAACTTTCTCATTTGACAATTAATTTTAATGACATACTCTATTCAAAGTAAACCAAAGTAAGATCACCTGTACATGTAGCTGATTATAGACATACTTTTTTTAATTTGTTTAATTTCCCCAATAAACTTTCAAAGCATACATCGTTTATATATAAATACCATTATGCTTGTCCAAAGGTTGTCAGACATTTCAAATTATTGTGTGCCCATTCATGTACATTAAACATGCCAGTAAATTAAAATTGACAATGTAAGCAGTTGCACAAAATCAATTCTCATTAAAATCCACTGTGTATCATCGCCCATAAAAATTATAACTGCCATTGTACTGGTACTCTGAAAAGTGAAAGTGAGTATTGTCTGTGACCTCATAAAACTGTCCCACTAGAACACCAATCCACATGAGTACATTCTGATTGTTTCCTCTCTACATAAAAAGGCACAAGAGCTTTGCTGATGACGCATTGATGACATCCAATCATCCAAATGAAGGATGCTTTGCATTTCTTCAAGTTCTGCTGTGTACCTGCATGTATCACTGTGACCTTGCTCTGACCCTAAATAATCTAGTATGAATCATCTATCAATCAATAATGTGCTGCTCAATGGGGAGGTCATTTCATATGCATCTAATTTGCTTCATTTCATAAATCTGCTCTTGTGTATCTACCTGGGTGAGGCTAGGCTGTGCATGTTCTGTGGTTCGCCTGCCTGTGTCTAGGAGTGTGTCACCATTTGTTGTACTCAATTTTGTGGGCTGGGTAATCATCACTTGTATCTGTCTCATACTTCTCATAGTCTGGATTATCAGACTCTCCTTATCGCTCATTGATCAATGTACAAGCTACATGTGTAGCTGGCAAACGTCTTATTGTGATATCTTCTGTGGGATCTATTATTTGTTTGTTGAGTGACGATCCTCAATGTCACTGTGCACTCATTTTACGGAGTTGACTGATGAATTGAAGTGGGTCTATGTGCATTTCTAGTTTTCTACAGCTCGAGAAGGTTACAATTTATTGTGTAATGGATTAAATACAATAAGGTGAGCAAATTGTAAGTGTAGTATTTCACTTTGAACAACAAAATGAATAAATAAACACAGCTAGAAATCAAATTGAAATGGTGGATTTTTTAAATGAGGCAAAAAATGAATGGAAGCTAATACCTTTGAAGTTGTGATTCTTGTAATATTTTCATAATTAAAAAGTATAATTTCTGTGCTGCTTATTCAGAGATTGTATGTACCTAGGGGCCTACCCTGAATCGGTGCAGTATTGATAACGTATAAGACATAATCACAAATGGGACTGGATGGGAAAGCTGAATTTGTACAGTATTCACCTACATGTACAGTACGCCAAATGCAGTGTATTCCTCAATACACTCGTAATGGATTAGAATTTCGTTCATTGGACTGTGTGTAAAGCAACTGGGATGCTGTCTGTGAAAGAGATTAGGATTAATCCCACCTCAGCTTGGTGATATCAGTCCCAGACAGGGTACTGGCAAACTAATGTGACCCTTGACCCTGTCATAGGGGACCATGATTCATGTTTTCGACTTCCTGCTATGGCCATTACACTTGTTGCCAGTGGCCAATCCGCCCCTCTTCACTTTCCTTGCAAACAGATCAAAACATAGTATGTTTCTTTCAACAGTAGCTGTGTTTACAATAATAGTAGGGACTTTGGTACAAGATATTTTGGATTAAAGGCAGGGTGTGGGGGTGTTTTGTTTGGGGGGGGGGTAGTCATCTCTTAGATTTATTTGAAACTATTATGATATGGAAATGATGGAATCTTATGTAATGCTTCCATGACTTTTAATAATTAAAGACAGTATTTATTAGCAATAGCAGGGCAAGAGGAACAAACAATACCTGTTGGTAGCTGTTTGTATGATTGTCTATAGAAGTGCCCCATTATTGTTATATTTTATCCTAAAAGTCATCAACACTTTCAGACACCCTAAATAACCACCGAAAATGTTCGAAAGTGGAAGTACACTGTAGTGTAAGCAGGTAATGGACAATTTGAAAGTGGGATTTCAAATGCAAAAAAAAAAAAAAAAAATCAAAATCATGATTTGAACTACCGGTAATTCATTTTCCGCTTTTTAGCAAGATAGATATCCATTAGTCGAAATCCTTCCAAGGTGGTTAATTTCTTGGGTCTGTTTCCTTGAGTGATGTCTCTGGAGTGATTTTATCCTTGGTCCTTGGGACCTGAGTACTCATCAGTCTATCCTTGACAGTAATGGCCGCAGTGCTGATTTTTAGAATACAAAGTTCACTTGGGGTTATCAGAGCTTGCTCAGTGCATAAACAACAGAAATGCAACATTCGTGCTGACGACAAGACATGTTTTGTGACTACGCCTTACTGTAGGTAATGCTGAGTTTTTATTTTCCTGTGGTTTGTAGCCTGGCAAGGCTTACAATGTAGGTCTGGAAGCCTAGCCATAGAGAGTATTTACATACATGTACATGTACATGTACCGTAGGCCTATGTTGTTTTTGTATGCATATTAGGTGCATATGTTGGAAATGTCACTGTTGACATATTGCCATAACTGTTTTCATTTGGTGTTATTATTTATATATTTTTATATCACCATGGTTTCTCGAATATGTTTGTATGGACTTTAAATATGTGGCAGAATTGTGCAGCATATTGTTATTTATTCTAGGATTGAAGCATGCTCTGTTGGCTACACATGTGGGTCATTCCATTTAGTTGGGGGCCAGCTGTGTCGTGGGTGGTTCTTGTTTTGAGTTCATCCGTGTGGTTATTTAGAGTGGTGTGGATATTTTTTCTTTATCATAATATTTTTAAGTAAGGATCAAAGTATATCACCAGAAGAAAAAAAGAAAAAAAAGATGGATAAATAAAGAAAAAATAATGAAAACATGTGACGTGTCCCCAACTTTTTTGTGGTATTTTTGGTACAAGAAAAGTATTGTCACTTTAAAATCCTACAAAGATCTTGGAAAACAGTTGAGAGCAATAACTTAGTGATTAAATGTATCTTCGATATTGAGGTAAAACATCGTGCGGTTCCCGTTTTTTGATCGTAATGACAACATGTTTATTCAGTGCAAGCAAAATTTTGTTCACATCGTAAATGTTCGTGTCGCTAGTTTTACGTATGAAACGGACGTTTTTAAGCTTAAATATTTTCAAATTAAATGTCAACAAACCAGTAGAAATAATACCTATAATATCGGGCCAAATAAGGTCTTAGAATTAAATATGAATCACATGGATATCGCAATAAAAAGAGTCAAAATATTACTGCTACTCTCTTAGTAAGTTCACAAATTGGTGTCTCGCCAAAATTTTACGATGTGAAATTTGTGATCGTTCTCCCGATACGATCTGCGCCTTGATGAACAAGCAAATCAGGTGATAAAGAGCCCGGATGAAGCTATCACGTAAAGCTACCATGCGGTTTTTGCCGCGATGATACTCCGATTATTTTTTAGACCAAAATTGTTTCGTGTCGCCCATGTTTACGTTGTGAAAAATTGCGGACGAATGTTACGTTGTGAGAGGCTTTCTAATCAGAATTCAAAGGTAAGCAACATAATTTTTCTGTTTTAACAAGAAAATGACTAGTTTAGACGTTTTCACAAATACTAATCATCTTCATTTATTGTTTTACTCGTAAATATTGTTAATACCGTACCCGTTGTGAAGGACACCATTTCATCACTACGTAAACAAATCGACAAGACGCAATGTTTTTCGTGTCTATTTTACGATGTTACTCTGAGAGGCTCTGCGATTGTTTGACACATATTTCTTTTACAGTTTAGAAATATTTCCGTTAAAGTACTTATATTCGTTCGTATTCTAAAAGATGATAGTTTTGGATTGCCTCATGCTCGTTAAATGTGAATTTTAAAGCGATCAAAGTCGCATTGTAAAATGCGACACGATCGTTCTCCCCAGTCATATGATATTTTGTGTTGGCGTTTTCAAGTTAAAAAAAAAAACACCAAATCGCACAGGGAAAAGTGCTTTATTTCATCAGTTGATCACTCTAACATGAGACTGCACCGATTCTATCTTGAGTTTTGTATATTCATTTACGGAATATTTATAAGGGTGGTGATTTTAATTATAAAACTTTCAAGTCACATCTTAAAATGCGACACGATCGTTCTCCCCAGTCCCATATATGATATTTTGTGTTGGAGTTTTCAAGTTAAAAAAAAACACCAAATCGCACGGGGAAAAGTGCTTTATTTCATCAGTTGATGAGTCCAACATGTGACTGCACCGATTCTATGCTGACTTCTGTATATTTATTAACAGAATATTCAGGGCATTTTTATTTTTTACTCAAAGGGGGGGGGGGGGCACTTCAATTTTTTTTTTTTTTTTTTTTTTACTGAACAACCCCGCCCCGTTGAGCCCAACAAAAGGAATTGCATACAATCTCCCTCGAAGGAGCTCCCCAAAGTTGACAGCCCTGAATATATTTATAAGGGTGGTGATTTTAATAAAATAAAATCAATAATTCACCATTTAATGACAGAGTTTTTTCTTTATGTTTTTTAAAATTACTCGAGTTCTTGTATTCTTTACTTTTTACAGTGTCATCATCTTCCCATTCAAGTTCGATTCATGCAACAAAGACAGGGACCTGTACGATTTTTCATCTGAGCCAGAAGCAACCCATCCTATGTCTGATATTTTTACAGTTATGACCGACCCCCTCCCAGTATTTGATGGCAGAGCTACATGTAGCTGTTACTTACAAGTTCACCGATATGATGAACTCGATTGAATTCATTTTCAAACTTTATCCTGAAATAAAAAAGCATAAAAAGATAAAGTAACGTAAAGGATCACATCAATGTGAAAAAGTGATGAAATATAAAACAATTATAAAACAAAATCACTCAATTCTGTTTCCTATATCGGTAAAAATAGAAAACTTCTGAATTCTGTCTCAACCCATTTATCTTTTTTTTCATAATTTTATTGTATGAGACTAAATGCTGGATTACCACAAGGAATCTTAAACATTTGAATGTTAATAATTGTATTAGGTGCGTGACCCAATTTTCCACATGATGCTTTCTAATTCCAAATGAAGGAGCATCATAAAAATAGTCTTCTAAAATTTGAGTGAAAATTACTCTACTGGTTCTAATATGTTAGAAGCAAAAGGTTCCTTAAATTTTCCCCATAAAACAACACAAACTTACAGTGTGGTTAGGAGGGGGGGGGGGGGTAATTTACTACTTTATTGCCAATATCTTCAAAAGGGAACATCTCTCAGGGCTAACATTTTGCGTTGGTAATGAGAAAAATATCGGGTCACACACCTTTAAGCAACAATCCGCAGGACTAGCACAGGGTATCCAAATTGAACGAGTTCCTTTAAGTATTTTAAAACTAGTTTCAATTTAGTAACGTTGATTGTCAACTTTTTGCCCTGCTGTGGGCTGTCAAAATTTTAAGTTTGCATAATTGTTTGTTTAAAAAATCACTGTGCTAGTTTCAATCCCTTTATACAGAAATCAGTAGGAACTTGAACAAAAAACTAAAGTGGAGTTTTACCTAAATTTGCCCATCAATTATCATCCTTTTTGTTTTGAAGGGTGAACAATAATATTGTTTTCAAGATTCCTATTGATTCCTGCATTGCATGAATTGTTATGAGACTATTTGTATCCGGGACCTTCTGTGACTGATCACAGAAAAGCAAATGCTTTCATCAGCTGCGAGATACAAATTTCAGTCTAAACAGGAACAAGAAATATGATCAATTGAAAAGGTTGTTAGTATGAACGTTATATTTTCAATATCAAACTTTTTTGTCATGGTTGTTGTTGCAAAGTTGGCTGATGGCGCCCCCTCCAATCAATGATGACGTCAATCAATGATGACGTCAATAAACACCATAATGTTAATTAAACAGGAAGAATTGAAGATGGAAAATTTAAGTCAACAATAAACAAATGCTTTTATCAGCTGCGAGATACCAATTTCTGTCTGAACAGGAACAAGAATTATGATCAACTGAAAAGGTTAATGTTAGTATGAACGTAATATTTTCAATATCAAACTTTTTTATAATAATGTTGTTGCAAAGTTAGTTGATGGCGCCCCTCCAATCAATGATGAGGTCACTAAACATTTAACATAATGTTAATTAAAACATGAAGATGGAGAACTGAAGTCAACACTAAAATAAATCAACACTAAATAAAAATGCGTCTTGTGAGTCTTTATTGCGAATGTCAAAGTATAACTTGACTCATTTAACACTCCGTGGCACTTGAGGTTGAGAGGTGACATCAGCATAATTACCTGTGTAAATAATCCAAAACAATATGGTCTCTTAACTTTGGGTGACACAGTAGCCTACATAGGCTGACATTGTTATTTTTAAATGTTGCATGGAACTTGATGAAAGAAAAACAAAATGCAAACATTCATTTGGAAATGACCACATGGTTGCTGAATTTGGTGTCCTTTTTACACGTGAAACATGTCAACAATTATGATAATTTGGAAATGTACAATTAATCTGATGATTGTGGAATGATAAAGGGTATTAAGACAGATGATGTGATTTGAATAGAAGCAGCAAAATTTGTGTCTGTATGATTATGAAGTTACTGAAGTCGGCCAACTCTTCAATTATGCTTTTATACACTTTTGTATAGTTTTTCGTGGACTGTCACATGACCAAAACAAACAAGCTTTAAGTACTATGCTATTTATACAACTTAATTTTAATTTTATTGGAATTTGGAAGTTAAATTCAATCCAAATTTAAAGTTCTCTTTCGCAGAAATACATGCATTGATTACAAAATTGCTCCACAAAGACTTTGTTTCGTGTGTAAAGGGGACACCAACATTTTTGGTGTCCCATTTACACGTGAAACATGATATTTGAAATTAATGTGTGGGAATTTGCATGTGAACTTGAAGATGAAACTTAAGAAGGTGTTATAACATTTCCCATACTGCAATTTAAAGAGCTTTTTCCAATAAAAGAAGGATCTCTCTGCTTTTCCATCATATATTTGTTCAACATAGCCGAAAATACTCAAAATTTGCATTTTTTGTTTAAAATGCCCAAAATGTGTATTGGTGCCATTCATTTGCATCAAATGAATAGACATTGACATTTGTTTCATGAATAAAGTGCTCACAACAAAGTATTAACCTAGTAAAAATACTTCCTGATACTAATAACAAGTGACTGATAGAGCACCAAGACACTCTTACTTTGGTGTCCCCTTTTCCCACTTTACACGTGAAACATGCCTTGTGAAGTTCTGTTTCGGTTGATATTAACATCAAGTCATGGGACAAAGGGATTAAATGACCACTTTTTTCTGAAAGTGTGGATGTTTTGACAATTGAATATGACATTTTTCATAAGATTTAAACATTTTGAAAATTTAGGTCCCATGTCACAGTTTGGTACCCTACTAAATGGAAATACCCATGTACATGTTCATGTCACCTACCCATGTATAGCCTGGAAAGTGTAACTTCATGTCCATCCTCTAATGCTTTCCAAGACGTCTGACATTTTGTTAGCTCATCTTTTATGAATATGTTTTTTTTTCTCCCTTTATGAAAGTATAACACATTTATAAAAGATGTGTTAAAAGAGAACCTTTGATATTTTGTAATGCTCTGTAATGCTGTCATTGTAGAATTAAAATTTCTCCCAGTTTGATTTCTGCATCTATATCCTCCATTAACATGCAGATAGATTTTTATCAAGACAGCATGTAGTACAGGTTTATCCCTCAGACCTGATCATTTTTGTAAGGCCCACAAGCTGTTCATTCAGAATATTTAGAAGAAATGTGGAAAAAGACATGGGAGACAAAAGTGATTTTCATTATGCGATCTATTAATTTTGAAATAATAATCTAGTTTAAGACAAATAGTGAACATTGTTTATTATGAACATTATTTGAGCATATACCGTAACTGAAATTGTAAAATGATGTGATGTGAACATTTATCCCTGCTCTACCTGTATGAGATCTACACATCTACGAATTCTGATTTTCAAGACGTGTCACTTCATATCCAGTATTAAAGGGATCCGGTAACTTTGTCTCAGATTCTGAAAACATATTCTGGATTTAGCTCATGATGCAATGATAATTATAAACCTTTAGGTCAGTCAGGAACGCCGTGACTTTTACAAGCCGATCGCCTGTCTGATTATTAAGATATTTATGATTGGAATTACAAATTTTGAAAACCGTTCGCCTGACGATTTTCATAACACTACAGTCCATTGGGGAAAACGAGTATGGTAAAACCGGTTACTCATAGATTTTTACTTTTTTGAGGCACTTGATCATTTTGAAGCGCAATTTTTTTAGGGCTTCAATATTACATCATATCACAGACAATGATAATACGTAGGGCCGTGTATCTCAGATTTAACATTGTTAAACGATCCCTTTAAAACTGATCATGGAAGGGAATATTTATGCTTTCATCCATAAAACAACCTGATGCTTCGTCATGGTGAGCCACAACTCTGGGTATGCCATTAAAGCAATCGTTGTGATCCTAAAATGTGCCAATATTATTCAGTGCCATGAAATTACCCAATTTTCCAAGCTTTGATGGCTCTCAAGTGGAATGAGTAATATAGCCGAACGCAATGCTTTTCTTAGACTGCTGTCAGATCAGCCCTGTCTAATCATGCCCCAGGGAGGGCGGTGATTGGCATGTTGATATATATCTCCTTCAGAAGTCTCGTAATTTAGGGGGGCACTGGGAGATGGGCAGTGAGGGAGAAAGCCCCGCTTGGGTTGGCTTGCGGCTATCCCACCCTGGCTGATCCGTTCATGTTGAAGGGGAGGTGGGGAAGAAGGATCAATAAAATCAATGCTATAGTTGAAAAATAAAGATGAAAACACCCTGCCATTAGATTCCTCTCTTGAGCGATTCATGTCATGTACAGGTCTCCAAAGAGGACGGGAGTGGTACAGGTTGACCCAGGCGCGACGGGAAGCGTTAGCACTCTGTTCTGAAGATGCCACCAGCAATCCGATCAATTTTGAAAATGGAGCACATCTTTGTTAATGATTCAATGGGGGTCATGATCAAATAGAGGATTTTGTGCCTTCAGATTTCACTGTAACCCTTGTGGAATGTAAATGGCTGTATGATGAAAGTGAAGCAGTCTATATGCATACCATCGGATATCACTGTACTAGTACTGGGAGTTTCCTTTCCTTGCAGCGATCATATTTTCTTGGAAATTGTCTATGCTTGTAGACTTGTATCCTCCACAACAAAATCTAATTTTTCTTACATGTAGACTTTAATTTGAATTAACTGATAAATAAAGTCAAGAGTCAGTGCAATATGCACAATACAATTCAGCATCATCTTTTGTTGTGGGGGAGGGGGGGGGGGGTGGTGTTGACGCTATGTTCATACATGTACATGAACTACATATTTTACTAAATAGGACTTTACAAACATTACAAGTAGGTCTGCATGTAGGAGTGCACTATTATTGGGCACTTGAAATTCCGCCGGTTTCACTATATGATGTTGATTAATGTGGATCTCTTTACGTTTCTGTTTCGACGATGGGCAAGTGTACCCTTTTTGCCAATAAAGTCAATAGCCCAGAATATTAACCAGTCTACATAATGTGGGAATTATAATTTGTTACACATGTGCATAAGTTAATACTGATCAACAAGCTGTCGTTAAGACACTCTGCATGCCGAACTCCGTATCCGTATTGTGCAGTGAGCGGTCAATTCTACCTACGTCATGACTCATATAGTATTATAGCTACCTATACAGGTTGATATGTCATGTATAGCAGGTAGAAGGGCCATATTTTCATCCTTCAGTATACATGTTTGTACTTTTTAGGGGAGGGAGAATGACTCAAATATTACAAATTACTCATTTGCTGCAATCGATATAGTGGCCTGTACTTTTTGACAATCATTATATTTGAATTGAATGTCAAGCAATTATAGTCAACATAAGAAAATGCTTTTCATGGACTTGTACAGAATGTAAGTACAGCCTATCTGTTCATAGAGTTAAGGGGCATACTGTATGTTAGTCAGGTGGGTCATAGAAAATGAGAAAAAAAAACAGAAAAAGTGGACCTTGTGTTGAGCAATTGTTGAGGTATAAAGTTTTATCCAATTATAATTTAATTAAACTTGAATATGTTAGCTAGAATAGCTACTGATTTACATACTTATAAATGCTACATGTATAATCTTATTACATGTGTTGACAACAATTGTATGATATTGAAGTTTGAAGTTTATGATCCAAACAAAAAGTACATCAATACAATAATCAAATGTGAATGTTTAACATTGAAAGGATAAATGGGACCAAGAAATGCCATTAAATGTTAATTGTGTCTGGTACCACTAACACACAAAAGTATTCAACAACAAATGAGAATGTAATGAATAAATGTGAATAACTATTGAATACAGTTGATTTGTTGTTCTCCTCAGAGGGCATATATGTAGTTAACATGCAAGCAATCTATTGTGAATATGGCCATAACAATAGCAATGAATAGGATGGGTAGCCTTTACATTGTATACAGATCAAAGACTCATTCTCTTTGAATACAAACATGCTTGAACCTTGAGACAATTGTTTACTTCACAGATCAAAATCCCTTCAAACTATTGTGCTCTTGATGATGCGATTGTTTGCTTTTCTTGAAATGAATCACATAATATAGACCTTTCACGTAGACTGGATTATTTGGTTTGTACCTTGTATAGAGTGTGTGACTGGCTAAATTGATAACATCTATCTTCTTGTGTTATTATTTTCACATGTTTAATTAGTTTTGAATATGATATTTTTTAATTGAGAAGTTCAATTGTGTGCAATCATACACGTACATACATCAATACAAGTGTTGTCATTATCGATGTTATCGACTAGGCTATGGACAGACGTACATGTACATGTACATGTAGGTGCCAAGAAAGACACAAATGCTTTTCATGCATCACAGTGCTCACATACCGTCTCTTCGTGTTTCATGTGGATATGACTGAAAAAGTCTAAATTTAAGTGAAAATCAACTGAGGAATTCACAAAAATTTCTTATATAAACTGTTTTGCTAAGAAAAATATGACCCTGTGTTTATTTACTAGGCTTTTTGTGATCTTCAATGACAAGATAATACAAGACCATGGGATTGAAATTCTTTGAATTGCTTTTAGTTTTTAGATCTCTACATTTTGTAAACACAGCTTTAAAATTATTTTTTTTCAGGCTACTTTCGGACCAGTTGAATATTCTTTTTCTTTTTCACCCCCCCCCCCCCCCCCACCTTTCAGAAATACAGGAAATGTGACATTATCTGCTCATTGCTTTTATACAATTGCAATTTTAGTTATTGATATTATTGTCTATAGGTTATTGTCGTATACATGTACATATAGGTGCTGAGTAGAACATCAGGGCTTGTCAATGTACGATAGATGTACAGTCTGAGGCAAATGGAATTTACATTGTTCATGTGGGCGGTCTGCTATGTGTTACTTGTATGGTCTAATCAAACATACAGTTCCTTCACATGCTTTTTACTAGAGGCGTTGAAGTTGACACACTGCGTTTCACAACATTTTTTTCTCTTCACAACATGCTCTGGATATTTAATGACATGGAATTAATTTTTCTATAAAAACAAACAAACAGGCACACAAAAGTGAGAAATATGTAAGTATGAAAGGTGAGTCAATATTCAAAATAACCTTTCAACTTTAGAAATTGGACTTTATTTACATGAAGGCTACATGTATACATGTGAAAAGATACATTGTAATATTGCAAACTTACACAGTTGCAATGTGTAGTGTGATTCAGAATTTTCTTGGCCTCAATTACATGTATGTGAACTTTGTACCCACTATTCAACCAGTCTTTCTAATGTTTATAGATGTACTGGTGTGACACATCTTTTTGTTTTTGTCTCCTACAAATAATGTTAATATTATTGTATGGTTCCTTAGTAGCACACATTGTCGACTGGTGTGTGAATTATAAAAATGTTTTTAATGATCATTGCTCATAATGTAAGTTCATACTGTCTATATGGAGAGTAATTATGATGATTTGTTTGACTCTTGGTAGGATTTGCGAAATTGCTACTCTTCAGTTATTCAATCATATTGAAAGTTAATTCTGTTTACGATTTTTAATTGTTCTGTCCGAGATCCATTACAACATACAGTAGTATAATTTTACATTTAATTAAAAATTGTTGAGTGATTGATAATAATAGGCATTTCTATAGCGCCATCTATCTAGATAATTATATTTCGAGGCACATTTATTATTACCCTGGCTTTAGATTAATCGATTGTTATGTATGTCACATAAAACGCATATTCTTGTTTGTCAGGCAGAGGACTGCAACACAAATCTATGTCCATTCTTTAAATTTTATTGTTTAATAATAAAATAAGGAATGAATTCTGTATATGGAGACATTATAACACATCTCTATTCAGATGGTGTATAATTAATATGTGTACACAAGTCATGTATTCAAAGAAAAATCAAAACTTTAAAATGCATATTTCTGAAATATTTCCACTGACCATGATTGCAATTGTGCCCTTCTGCCTAGCACAGAACCAGATATACAGGCATTGCTGTATTATGTGAGAAAAAAAAATTACCAGTAAAGGTTAAGGATAAGCTACATGTACATGTCAGTCCCTTGTCCCTGAATATACCCGATGTCAGTTGGTAATTTAACACATCCCCTTACCCTCACTTGAACTACAAAATAGGGCCAATAACTGGTGAAACCCAAGTCTTAATGGACTTGATATCTAAGCCTCATTTCCTACTCTAGTGTCTCTTTAAGTGATCATGAATCTGTGATATTAAACCCCATGCCCTCCTCTAGACCTGAGCGCAGGCCAGGGATCGGTCATGTCGGCCGACCAACGTCTAGCTCAAAGCAATATTTAGGTCAAGCACAATTTATGCATTGTGGCCTAGCTGCTCTCTACCAAAGGAAAGTATATTGTACTTGTACAGTGTAGCATATCTCTCTGTTTTGATTTTGTCCCTTCTCTTTCTCTCATCAATATTTCATTTCGAAAGATGGTATATCCTATCCTGTCTATTCCCAATGTTTAGTTTAGGATAGATTCCCAAATCTTTGAAACACATTAAAGTGAAAACAAAAATTGTAAGAAATACAAACTCAAGACTGCTCCTGTAGCTTTTTATAGGATATTGTATTGATTAAAGAGCTGACTCACCTATTTCTATACTATATGCTCTTTTATTTTGAAATTAGAGCTAGCCTAGCTGGGACGTTCAATTTCACACATCATGATTTAGATGAAAAGAACTTGAGGAAGGACATGCTTTTATTCATTGGCTGAGAATGGTAGTTTGAGAGGCTATGAATATGAAAGAATATATATGTAGGAATCCAATGTTAGAAATAAATAAATAAATAAAATTGCTAACAGTGTGCAAGAGAACACAGTTCTTTTGCTTTTGTTACATGGTTTAAGTTTTATTTTGGATGCCTGCCAGAAAGCATAAAAATAACTGCATTATTCAAGTCTCTTTCTGTATCTAGTCTGTTGAAATAATAGAATTATAAAGTAGTAAAATCTTCAGAATTGGTGAAATTGATCAATAGCAAATTGTAATTTCTCCCCACATAAACACACATTCGCATTATTCTTCTGAATCAGGTATTCTCTTACATTTTCGTTGAAAGATCACAACAGTAACAGCAAAATTGCCAATTTGAACAGGAAAGGTTGATCCCTTCAGCTCTTCAATGAACCTGGATAAAACTCTAATGAGTATGAAGTGATAAATTGCTTTGAGGGACATGTGTATGTCTGTCAGAAAGTGACCCGTCTTGGAAGTAAATTCACATCAGGATAAGATCGTAGAGAGAGAAGTAACATAGGGATGACAAATTGTCAATAGTATGTGATAATATCGGGTATGATGTACTATGTGTACACTATATCACTTGCCTGAATTTGGTATACAGTACACGTACAATGTAAAAAACTCTGTGTTGAAAGTCGATGAGTTAAGACCCATCTGGCTCCAAACAGATGCTATATACATTGTACACAATACTTTTTTCTAGTGTTGTTGAATGACATTTCCTCATCTCGTAGTAATTGTATACATCATATTCTTTTCGTTTTTATTATTTTTGAATAGTTTGTGCAAACTGTTCATGATGATAACTTTGTAAATATACATGTATATTGCATATATTGCATTTCCCTGTGAAAGTTTACATGTGAGATTAATGTTTGTATCGTAATCCTTTTTGGACATGAATGAATGACTTCACATCTAAAGGAGATTGCTTGTTAAATCGTTAGCAAATCAACATTATAAAACATGATGTTCTTATTAGATGTTTGGGCATATTCCGAACAGGTTGGAATTAGACTTACTAATAACAGTGGATTTACAATATCAAAGCGCTCAAACAATTACAGTAGACAAAAAATTCCCCCAAAGCAACAACAAACAAACAAACCCATGATGATAAATACATGTATGTATTATGTTTCAAAGTGTACATGTGCAGTGTTTGATAAAACATATTTATTTTTTAATACTCCCCCCCCCCCCCCCTCTTATCTTTTCATACAGGTTTACATGTAAGTTTTTGTTTGTGTTTCTAAGCATAACAGAAGAGATTGAACATTTATATAATGTTTTATAATGCTGTGAGTTTATGCAGACCCACTGTACAGTTTACAAAAATTATCTCAATGATGGATGTCAAAAATATATATTTATTGCTCAGATTGGAAACTCTTAGGATTTTAGGCAAAAAAATGTAAAATTGCCATGAAGCCTTTTTTGTGTGCACCTGAGAATTCTAGTTTTGAGTTTTAGAGAGCTTCGGCCTTGATGTCCACAAGTTAAGTGGATGGGTTTTTTCCATTTACTTGATGAATTAAGAGGGTTGATTTTTATCTCTGTGGAATTTCAGCCAAGCTAACCCATTTTCTCCTCAATAATGTGATGACAAGGGGAGGGAGATGTCTATCTCCCTGATACTCTTACATCTCATGTGATACATTCAAAGCTTGCCCAGTAGCCCCAAGCATGCAAGTACATGTAGGCATAAAAGAAGGGTTTATCAGAAACGGTTTTTGTTAAAAGGCTGTGTTGACTACTGATAGGGTAACTTGTGTATGGAGAAGTAGAACACAAAATTGTTGATTGTGTAGTTGATATGCAGGGAAGAACTTAATTAAAAAGATAGAAATTATGGCAACATTCCAGTAATATCACAGATTGAAGCAGTTAATGACACAAACATTCATTAAATTGCACACAGATATTCATGCAGACCTAAGTATTTATACCTTTTTATTTCATTTCATTTCCAGAGCACTCCATACATGTTTATTATAATATTCTTTCATATACATGTAGTTAACAACTATATTATTCATACCCCTTGTAAATTTGATGTTTTTTTTGTTTTTAGTAACTCAAGAATAAAAGGTGGACTGGCTGAATTAGGAACTTTGTTGAATACTTTTACATGTAAGCTTATGTAACATTCTCAAGAAACATACATGTTATACAAATCAATGTTTCCACATGCTTAAAAAATGACAAAACTTGGTAAGGATATGAATAATTTAGTTGTTAACTGTATATTTAAATGAAAAGAAGTTGATAGCTCACGAATTCCTAGTTTGGGACCTGTACCCGATACCTACTCCACACTTCCTGATTTCACTCGGTTACATGTACATGTATGTAAGCAAGTGTAGTTTTAACCACTTTTTCAAATGGGCCATTGTTGATAGATAAGATATTTAGCATCCAGGTGAGTGTTTGTGCTGTATCGGTTGAGTTTGGAGTAGATTAAGTCGACATGAGTGATAAAGCCAAATTAGTTACCCTTACCTAGATGTTTTCAAACCTGCTTCTTATTCCCAGCTTTTGTATACCAAACATTTTTATGCCCACTTGCTCGCAGCATGTTGCCACAGTCATGTGTAGGCTTGTCAAAGATGTTGTGTGTTGTAGTCCACAGTATTAATGGTGTAGGATGCCTGATTAGTGACTACGTCTACATGTATTCTTGTTATATGTCCAAATTTCTTAGCAAGCAGCCTTTTCAAGAGGTCTAAATAACTACATGTATGGGAAATTATTTGATTTCATCTTTTGATTGACAGCACACAGTTCATGTACAGCTTAACATTAATATTGAGTAAAAAGTTGTCTTTCTCCTAGCAGTGAACCTTATCTAATTACACCAACAGTACTGTGTGTATATTGGGTTACGAATGACATTAATGTTTAGTAAAAGTGTCTCGCACGTAGCAGTGGATCCTTTCCAATTTACACCGACAAACATATGTAGATTTGGTTACGATGACTCATAAATCATGTCATAACTTATCATAATATCAGGCCTGCCTGACAGCCTGCCAAACTCTCTCTCCTTTTATTTGCGAGATGAGATCGCTAATACTGTGGGATGCCCGTTTAAACTGAGCGGTTGCCATGAATACGAACATCAGACGTAATAGTGGAGTCATCGCGAGTGCACTCACTGTAATTCAATGAAATGCAATGTGATGGGGATCTGCTACCCATGATTATGTATGAACGTGAGGTTGGATTTTCTAACCATGAAGGATAGAAACCTATTTCTATAGCTCTTGTTTGGTGTACAATGTGTATCATGAAAAAGAGAGTGAATGTGAGGTTAAGTTTTCAAACCATGAAGAATAGAGCCTGGTTCTATAGCTCTTGTTTGGTGTACAATGTGTATCATGAAAAAGAAAGTGAATGTGAGGTTAAGTTTTCAAACCATGAAGAATAGAGCCTGGTTCTATAGCTCTTGTTTGGTGTACAATGTGTATCATGAAAAAGAGTGAACGTGAGGTATGGGTTTTCAAAGGTGTGATGTGCAATGTGTATTACACAGTCTAATATCCAAATGTTATCCTATTTGTCATTATCATTTGATAACATTTTAGGAAGTACTAAAACAGACATCTTCCTTCATTTGCTTTCTTGCCTTCCAATTCATATAATGTCAATTACTTTTGGCCTTACAGGAAATGTTTCACTCCAAAGTTTGATTTTTTTTTCTTCTGAATATGGAGTAAAATCATATCTGACCCTTTGATGAAAAACCTCATTTGTAGCTTGTGTAATTTGGTTTTTAGGTTAATGCATATTATTATCTTATGTCACTAAAAAAATAATGGGAGTGTAAAAGGTTTTAAAATATATAAAGTTGCATTTGAATGGATAGAAATATGCAATGTTTAGGCAATAGGTACATGTACAGTGTACATTTACATGTACCTCTCTTTTTTTTGATGGAATAAGATGAGATGTACATGTAATATGTGAGAGATGTTAGCTGCCAGGTTACACTCTGTTATTTTATGCCGTAAAAGTCTTCATGATAATAATATGCCAAATTACCATAATTCTGCCACTGACTGGAATCTAATCTCGTCTATTTTTATTTCTTCTCTTGTATAATGTTATTAATATAGTCCAAGGCTTGTACACAATGTTCAGTGAAGTTATTTCTTATATTTTCTCATTAGATATTTCCTTCCCCTTTCCTAACATTGAATCAGGTCCTCATGTTATTTGATAGCAATGATTTTTTTTTAAATGAAATGTACAATAAAATATTCATTTTCTATTACTCAGGATTCTTATATTGAAATTGATTTACGGAACTAAATCTATGTGCGTGCTTTGGGATGCACTCAGCAAAGCAAGTTCTATATTAAATAATCTCTGATCATACATGTACATGTATATAATATTTTGCATGCGTTCAATGACACTGTGAGACTATTGATTTGCCCTCAGGAAGAATGCCCCTCATGCAAGCAGCCTCTGTAATAATCCTCATTCATTTCATCTGCCAATGCAAGCAGGCTGTATTGTATTAACCAATAACAAATTCTCATTTGACTCCCATCTCGTACATTCACACAGAACTTGGTTTGATCGAGAGAGAGAGAGAAAGGTTGAGGCGGCTCATTACGCAGTCAACGCCACATCCATTCAATACACCCGGGCCTGACGTCCCCACGAGGAGCTAATTAAGTGTGTGATCGCAACGGAGTACCGTCACAGGTGTCCTGACGCTGGCTTCACACGCTACCTGAGACAGAGACATGAGAGGGGTCGTCGCCGAGTGAGTGACCAGGTCACCCATCAAGTTTCGTGAGCCTCCTTTGAGTCACTGCGTAGGAGGCCGGTCGGTCGGTCAAGTCAAGCTTGGTAAAGGTAAGGGGTACAGGGTGGGTGGGTGGATTTTTTTGTTGCATTATGTAGATTTATGCATGCTGTTTCATACAGTGTGCCTTGAATTATTAGTCATGCTATGTAATTAGGTGTGGATACCTTCAAGTATTGATCTGTTGCATGTACATGATAGGACAGGTTCTATGTATATCCATTCATGTTCAGGTATGCATGTAGTACATTACATGATATTAGATATTGAGGTATTTAAGTGGTAGGGAGGAAATTTAGGTTTACTTTTAACTTGTTGATGCTATGCCTTGCTAGGAACAGAATTTTATCATTCTCATTGAAAATTTTACCACTGAATATTGAGCAATATTCATAGAACTTTCAGGGTTGTTATATTTTGCATTATATGCCAAATTAATGAATAATCCAGCTACTTTTTAACATCTACATTTTAAATGGTAGTCTTGTCTCCAGACACAAGTAATGATATGGTTCAAACCCTAACCCGACTCCCTTCAGAAATAACATACCTATATTCTTTTTTAATTTGAAGGAAAGTTAGTTAATTAACTTAAAATGGAAACCCTGTGGAATATTGCATTGTAATGTATGTACCATCATTTGTGAAAGGGGGATGAAGAGATCCCTACAGAAAGGGAGGGGTTAAAGGGGAAAGAGGAGAGGGGAAGGGGGAGGAGGGGGAGGGGTTGAAACATCCCAGACATTGGGTGGACAAGATAGGTCTGTCCTCATGCCAAAATAACACAGGAAGTGGTTATTTCCACAGGACATGCTTCCAGATTACACTTAATTACTTGTGAAAGGGGTGAGGTACAAAAAATGTACGTACCACAATTACTGAAGTACCACCTAGTAATAGCTCAACAGTGCATACAGGACGATATGCGATCCTTGGTATTATCAAGTGGATAGTGAAGAGTTGTCTTTGTTTTGTTTTCATACATACAGTAGCATCTTTAGATCATTACATGTATATGCTAGCCTGTGGAAAACTTTTGTTTTGGTTTCTAAATGCTCTAGAGATTCCCAAATCCCCATTGGAAGTTCGTTTGATGCCAGACTTGTGCTATGAACAAAACTGCTGAAAAGCTAAGGGAAACATGAGTTGTGTATTGCTAAGGACAGAATTTTTGTAAAAGTGAGTTTGGTTTGTACTAATTGAAATTATTTTACATGATTAAGAATGTGTCCAAGACTATAATGTTTTTCTATTTTCAAAGTACTGTACATTGCATTACATAAAATATGAGGTAATGGAAGTTATCAAGGGAGAAATAACAGAATCAGATAGATTTGTATCAGTTGTATTACATGTGAAGACAATAGGTCACACGTGATGTAAGAATGGGTATTTTTTTAATTCTTTGTAATCAGATATGTGACGTCAGAATTTTTCTTTGTATATCTTTGATGTACATATATGAATAAGAAATGAAAGTGAAAATAATGGCAATGTAAGTGGTGAAGTGCTTGTAAGTTGGAATTTTATTCAGATGGAAATTAATATTTTCATGATAAATGGATATACCATCGTATCTAAGAATGAGACTTTCATTTTCCATTTCCAAGTAGTAGTAGTAGTTACAACTCGCTCAGTTTCATATGAGGATCTGTACACGTTCAAAAGTAAAGTAAGATTATTGTCCAATCCCAATTATTTTGAGTTTTGTTTCTTTTTCATTCTCTTGCCAGTTTTAGGAATCCGAGCACATCAAATCATCCTTAATTGAGACTGAAGTCGCTTCTTTTGTCTACTTGGCCATTGAGGCCTTTGTAAGGATACCTGACAGAAAGGATCACCAGTAATGGCTTCTGTATGGAAGAGACTTCAGAGGGTTGGCAAGAGGGCTGCCAAGTTCAAGTTCACTGGTTCTCTGCATGAACTAGCAGTGGAAGCAACCAAGAAGTGGTAAGTATGTTTTTCTAGGGAGGAAAGCAGGGTTTAATTGTTGTGTGCCTGGCAGGCAGACATGAATTGAAGAGCAGACAATGGATGTACATGCATAGAAAATGCTTTTTCAAGTTTTGAAAATTAATTTACTACATCTATTTACCAATGTTCATCAGTACATCATCCCAACTGTTCGGCCCGAATTCACAAAGGAGGTTTAAATTTAACCCATGGTTTAAACCTCATTTACATAACCCATGGTTTAAAATTAGCGCAAATTAAGCGTAGCTTGCCTTTGGCGCGTCTAATATTGGACCTCTGACTGTGCCACGTTTATTTTGTGCTAATTTTAGACCATGAGTTATGTAAATGGAAGATTTAAACCCCGGGTCAAATTTAAACCTCCTTTGTGAAATCGGCTTTAATTTTTTTTTGTGGGATTTATAGATTAAAAAGGTTCTGACTTGGGTTAGAATCCTACCATTTAAAGCCAAAGACCTTCCAGGGGCAAAATATATGTAGATTTTTATTTAAAAAAACATCATTTTAGCTGATACTGCATTACTACCCATTAGCTTCAGCGATTAATGACAGTGTTACAACAGCATGGTGTTGGTGAATGACAGCTAACAGAACGTGCATGTATACATAACACACATGGTAGAGGAGTAATATCAACATGGCCCAGTTTAGCCTTATGAATTAAACAAACTCTGCGGCCGGCCAGCCAGCCAGCCAGTGTGGATGCCTGCGTATCAACACCAAGCGAGAGAAACCTCGCCAGGGATGGCAGTCATCCCAATCGTCCACTCTAACATGAACCGAGGGGCCAGAACAGATGGTGCAAACAACGAGTGTAAGCTTACACTCGTTGCCATGGGTGCATTCTCGTGCCGGACAGGACTTTCTTCCTGTTTGGCCTTCAGGCCTAGTCCTTCTAAAACCGATAGTGATAACTACATTCATGAATAAAAGTAGACTTTATTATGTGACATATTTTATTAAAAATTTGAGAAAATGAAAGTGTTTGAGACTTTAATCCACATTAAATCTATTTCAACTGCTTGCAAATAGTTTGGAAAATTCATTCTATGAAATCGACTTTAGTTGTTGTAATAGAAGAGGAATTCGCCTTTCTTGTTCTCTTAGTATGTACTGATAGACACTTGTTAGAAAAGAATCAAAACCTCACACAAAGGTGTAATTTAAAAAGACACAAGTCAATATATATTTGTTTATTACACGGTAGTTGTTATCTTGATTTTTCAAATATAATACTTCTGAAAGATATCTCATAGTACTACAAGAATCATAAGTAGTACCTTTAATCGACAGTGTTATCATCTTTGGTTAAGTGGGAACTAACCCTGTCATCTCTAGCCTGTATTTGACATGTTTGCAAGCTGTGGTCCGAGAGATAAAGATCATTTCTTTCCTCAACAAGATTGCTCCGTAGTTCCCACCTCCTATAAATAGTCCCAACATCATCCCGATATAGCTCCCTGCTGCATTCTGTGATGCGAATGAGTTGGTTTTCAATCAGCTGACTCCACTCAATTTCCCCAAAATAAACCTGTCAAAACATGTTGAAGGAAGAGAGTGCACTTCTAAGGAGTTCTCCCCTGTGTTTAAGCTTCCATCTGATTCAACGGTGAAGACTTTTTGTGATTGTTTTATCATGACCATCGGTTATTTTTTCCTTCAGAGTTATAAAATACTGGTTTTATTTGGGACTTTCCCCTACCTGTTTGTTGACGTAGATGCTAAATTCATAATTATCAAGTTTTTTCTAAGAATATACATGTACCTGTACCCTATTCGTGTCCTTGATTAAAAGCCTTTGGGGAAATAATTTCCTTTGACTTTGTTTATGCTTTCATGTTGTGTCATGTTTTATAAAGAATTTGACTTCTGACACAAATGAGATTGCAAAAACTTTAGCTTAGTTTGTAGATGCTGGTCCACTAAAATCTCATATTTGGTGCGTTTAAGGCACATTTCCCCAAAATTTCTAAATAACATTTTTTTTCAAAATTAAATTTATCACTAGACCCTATATCTATAGATTCCATCTTCTAACAAAAGTGGACACTTCTTTTTGTGTTGAAATCATCTGTGAGACTTATTGAATATATCTTTCTTTTAATCAGTTATGTCAGATGTTGAGCAAAAAATACATACCACCGTATACATGTATCTATGCTGCACATACTCAACTTTTCTTTTGAGCATTCAAAAATGCAAAATAGAACCACACTAGATTTATCTCTCTTCTGCTGCTTGTTGAAAAGAAGTGTGCTTGACACAAATGCATGTAGTAATGTCAAGTTAGAACAAAAATGATAGAAATTCAAGTGCCCAAACATTTACAAGAATAAATCATCTGTTAAAGGGAAATCCCACCCTAATAGCAAACAACTCTCAAAAGAAAGCAGAAACATAGATTCTTTTTCTCTGGTTTTTCTGCTTTTACTCAAAGATCTTACTACAAGGGTTGTATTGCTCTTTAAAGGTAATGCAACATTTTGAAAATTGGATTGAAAGTAATTCTTTAAAATGTTGATACATTTGGATGCCCCTGTGGATGTATTACATGTATAAGCACTAGAAAATTTAGCCCCTTAAACACTACTGCTTTCGAGAAATTGAATAATCAAATATTTACTGTGCTTCCGGTAAGTTTCAAATATTTCAAATAGCGCCTAAAGCCATTCCATGGTAGCTGTGATCGTGAAAATCTCAGAATATGCAGCTTTGATATATAATTTCCAAACACAAATAGCAAATAAGTCGATTGTATTCAAGAAACATTGTTTTAAAGCTAAAGTAATATCAGTCTTGAGAGGGCGCCATACAACATAAAGAGTTTGTTATTTTCAACTTCATTACTTTAGACTCCATTTCAACAGCGACAGACAGAAAGCATACTTAAAGAATACAATGTATGTTCTATATACAATGAAACCTGTATATAAAGACCACTTAAGGGAAATTAGAACAGTGGTCTTTATGTACAGGTTTCTTTAGTGAGTGTTTCAATGATAAACTATTTTCAAGGGGAAAACAAAAAATTGTTTTCATAAACACGTTGTCTTTCTATACAGGTGCTCTTTAAAGCAGGTTTGACTGTATACAATATCATTGAATTTAGCAGTGAGTTTGCCCCTTTAAATATTGTGACTGACTGGAATAGTCCATAAGGAATGAGGAATGTGATCGCAAGTGCAGAATTGGAATCGAATCTAGTAACCATAGTAATGATACACTGAAGAGCTTTGAGTAGAAATTGAGATTGCACTTTGTTTATAAAATGACATTCATCACTCCAACTCCTCTAGGCCATATACGTGTCAAAAATAAATTTATTAGATGTTATGCAAATAGAGCATTGATGGATTCGTTTGCAAGGTAATGATTAAAGAGGTGCTTTGTGGGAATGAAAAGATCATTATGCGCCTTTCATATCCTCATTAATGAATGATTAACACCAATGGATGCACATGACGCACTTCAAAATGGGCAAAGGACATCCAGGAACATGATTTAAGATTAAAAGGTTTTTTTTATAGGGGGGGGGGGGTAGAGTAATCAATCATTCTTAGGCATTTTTTTCTTCATTAGTAGGATTTAATTTGATTTAATGTAATCTTATGACTCAATATTTAACTTTACATGTTAAAAGAATTTAAATAAATAAGTATAGATGATCATAATTTGCAAATATTTACATTCATAAATAGTTTACAGAGCTATACAACCACTGAGTAAAGGAGAATTCAGTATCTAATGAACAAGCAAAAAAGCTAGTCGTTGTTACTTTCCTTTTCTTCACACTATGAAATTAATCACATGATAAATCTTTGATTGTAATAAGAGATATAGAGTACATATTTTACAAGCCAAATACAGAACTCTCATCAAGAGTACTCTATTTTGTAGAAGATTGCCCTCTTGTGTTCAGATTGTGTACAGCATCCCTAGAATCCTCTGTGCTCTCAACACAAGTCCATACAATAGGAACTCCTATGGCTTTTAGAATCGAAGCTGTTTGATTAAGAAGAAGACTGACCTCTAGTGTCTGGAAATAGAAAGTAGAATGTTCCACCATGGCATTTCTCTTGATGTGAAAATGTGAATTCATGAAAAGGGTTTGAAATTGATGCCCTTTACTGTCATTCCTCGCAGAATATTCAATATCTTCGTATATTTCACACTTTTTATCTTTGAATAGTTCAAACTAAGGCAAATTGAGGGGAATATATTCAGGTGAACAAGTTATCATTTACTTTTTTTTACTTATTCATGTATTTATTTTTATTTTTGAATTGTTGTCGTTGATAGATATCAGTTTTGGTTTGAGGTTTTTCTGTCGAACTTCCAGCTCATGATGAAAAACTTTGCAATTTGTTAAAGATTGCAATTGCTTTGTTTTTCGTTTGCCAAAAGACAATGGCTTTCTTTTCCTATAATTTTTAATTTTTGATAAAAATGAAAATATACTTTCTTTAGAATAAGATATTTCATTATAAATTCTTTTCTAATCTCTTCTCTATTGTCATGAAGAACAGACTTTACTAAATTTTTAATAAGGTGAATACTGGCAGATTTTACTGAAAGTCATTGATAGTCATGGTTATTACCTTATTTCCATTTCCTTAATCCCGTTTAATGTCTCTAATCCCTCTCCTTACTGATCTTGTTACCCATTTAAGTACCGATATCTGATCAAAGAGAGCACACCTGTGGCATGGTCAAGGGTGAAAGGTTGTGAATTAATTCAAGCAATGTCATTTTATGACTATCTGTTCATTCACAACTCCTCTTCATGCTCATCTCTATCTCTCTCTCTCTCTCTCTCTCTCTCTCTCTCTCTCTCTCTCTCTCTCTCTGTCACACACACTCTCACTCTTTCTCTGTCTCTTTTCTTGAGTTGTAATGTTCTCAGGAGAGATGCGGTAAATTCAGAGGCTGTTTAGGAAACAAGTGTGCTAATCTAAAACAACAAATAAGATAGAAGTGATCCACTTCACTCTAGCTGCCCACCACTTCCTTCTTCTTACACCATACACCCTGGCCCATACAGCCCCCTTTTAGCTCCCCTAGAGCCTTTGGGAGATGACATGCACAATGGCCGCTCCACCGCCTGGGGAATTCAAATGACGTTCACAGCACCCCAGGAGAGCTCCATTCTCTCCCTTCCCATTGTGTTCTTCTTCTCCTTCATGAAGACCGTCAACTGCCCCTATTGTGCTGGCTAATAACCACTGGTCACTCACGTCTTTCGGCATGGCTTGTGCACAGCTAGACAAGATGGGAGAAGATTTGGCACTGGAGAGTGCGGAGACTGGAGAGTCATACCCATTTATACCCACTTTCATTCTTTTTCTTTCTTCCTTCTCTTTCTTTGAGCTTCTTTTAGCTTCTTATCTCCCCCACAAACTCTAATTGATTCTGCACGCATGAAATCTAGTTTGCAGAGTTTGAAGCTCATCTAGAAGGAAACTTTATAGTACTATAAGGTGAGGGACGATGAGTCAACCTTTCATCAGACAAACTTTTCTTTTATGGTTGATGTTTTTGTGATACCCTCCAAGAAAAATGTGACGAGGAATAATAGATAAAAAAATGAATATTATAATGTAGATATATACATGTGGACAACAGTATATTAATTCCTTTCAGCTATCAGTAACATGGATTTGGGATATTACAAATACAAGAAAATTATGAAAGTAGAACTTATTTTGATTGATTTCAAAAGTAGTATCCCTCCCCCTCCCAATTTTTCTGTTGGATTTAAACCGTTAAGTAATTTGTTTTGCGTAGATTCAGTTCCTGTTTTTAAATAAAGATAAATGCCCCAATTACATTGTGGTGCAAATCAATTACAGCACGTTGAAAAAATATTGACCTAAGGCAAGTGTTAAGGTTTGAAAGGCATTCTTTCATGAACAATTTACGACCATTTATCTATTGATCCCCAGAGAGTACAGGAGCTTCTTGTGCCTTTCATCCCTATAATTAATATCTGACATATTTTGATTGATAATGTGTTGAAATTATGGGTTTCCATGTCATTTTTTCCTTATCTGATTTCCACCTGTAAAGCACTCCTCAGCCAATTGGATTTATCTCTTTCGATACAAAAGAGATAATTAGAGGGGATGACTGTCAATATTCCGATCCTATCAATGTAATGAATACCTCTTTTATTCTTGATAGGAGATCAAGGATTTCCTATCCAAATAAAACAGGATGTAAACAACTATTTAACACAAGTGAAAAATAGATTTCTATTCAATTTAGCTCAAGTAGTGGACTTATCTTCTCATGGAATCTCTGTATTTTGAGATTTTGAATGCTTAAAGTGGATAAAGGGTAAATATTCACGAGTTACTGTTATGCTCAAAAATTAGCAAGGATTTGGGGGTATCATGATTGAGAGTTTGTTTTGGTTGTTAAGGATGGGATGCTGACCAGTGTACAAAAATTGAGTATTAAAAGGTGGTTTGATGATTAGTAAATTAGTTATCTAGTGTAATCTGTAATTGAATACTTGACATGAGGGGTTGTATTAAGTAGTGCTTTACCCTCATATCGTTATGATTGAGAGACAATTTTGGGGGAAGCTTGATTGAAATCCTGATCACCCATCCATCTCCAGCGAGGGATGGGGCTTTAAGAAATCTTGTAGGAATCCTAAAAGGAAGGAGAAGACCTCATTGTGATGGAATGTAGTAGCCATTGTCCAGTCTGTGGTGAGTGACCATCGAGTGGACAAAGAGCGCTACACATGACAGCTCATCTTTCTTTGCTACCTCTCTCAGGTATCGATCGGCCGCTGGCTGCTTTCACTTCTCCATGCTGCACTGCCCTTTCATAGGACCCTTACGTTCTTTGTTTCTAAAGTTTTTTTCAACATCCCATTGTGCCCGCAGGAGGGGATGGTCTACCGATGATGCTTGACCAGAAAGGATGGGGTAGAAGAAAAAAAAATTGCAAGCCACAAAAAAGAGTTACAATCAATTGCACAAGAGTTGGATGAATAGATTTGAATGGGGATAATAAAAGGAGGGCAAATAAAAGAAGGTGGGTTTCATCTGGCTTCCTGAAGAATGCTGGGCCACAATCTTGCCTTGATTCGCAGGATTAATGCCTAAGCTGATGTACAATGCAGATTAGCAGTCTTCAAAAAAGAAAGAAAGCTGAGATTGTAAAGTAGCGATGAAAAAAAAATTGAGGGATGAAAGGCCACGTAATGTGAAATATATGACGGAGATTGGCATTAAATGGTGTCCCTCACTCAAACAGGTGTGCGGATTTTAGCCCCTGGTCTGGGCCCTGGGGGGGCTAAATTACATCCCTGCTTGCCCATCAAACACATTAAAAAATCTCTTGTGTTTTTGGTTTATCTTTCTCTTTGCAAGGTGACGCGTCCCTTTAATATTGTAACATCACCCTCTTCAATAGTTGATATAATACTCGTCCCTTTAATATTGTAACATCACCCTCTTCAATAGTTGATATAATACTCGTCCCTTTAATATTGTAACATCACCCTCTTCAATAGTTGATATAATACTCGTCCCTTTAATATTGTAACATCACCCTCTTCAATAGTTGATATAATACTCGTCCCTTTAATATTGTAACATCACCCTCTTCAATAGTTGATATAATACTCGTCCCTTTAATATTGTAACATCACCCTCTTCAATAGTTGATATAATACTCGTCCCTTTAATATTGTAACATCACCCTCTTCAATAGTTGATATAATACTCGTCCCTTTAATATTGTAACATCACCCTCTTTAATAGTTGATATTATACTAGAAGGGTGATAGATAGGATATTAATGTCTTCAGAAGAGTACAATCCCCATTATCATGACAAGAAAGTGGAAATAAATGAGATAAAATGTACCTCTCTATCTTAAATTCTATGGCTTCTGATGAGTAACAAGAAATATATTGCACTGCTAATGTGCAGTAATTACATCTGTGAATTCACATGCAAAGGAGAATGGAAATTGCCAAGATGGGGGATATTGCAAAAGTTACATTGGAAGAGATTTTTCCTCCTCCTACAAGCAGTATTAATGTAAGCCAGATATTTTTCGCAAATTGCTAAGCATGGTCATTTTCATGGCAAGAAACTAGAAATTGTGAAAATGTTGTGTTTTGTCATTCATGATTCAATTAATTTGCGGCACGAACATTTTAAAGACCTCTTGCAGAAACTGGGAATTGGAGAATTAGAGGGTTGTCTTTTAGACAATATATGTTGAGGCAAAACAAAAAGAAGTCAAGTTGACCTTGTGCAGGCATTCATCAAAATGCAAGTCTTACTGGTTTCTACAGTGTATAATATGTCAGAGATTAAAGATATACGGTCTTTGAACTAGCTTTAAGTCATATTATATGGGCTCTAGTGTAGGATTTGCATACAATTCAAAGACAAACTAGATCTTACATGTATATCATCAGAAAATAAATTCTTTAGTTTCGGGCAGGAGAGTGGCTTCCAAAACAACATTAGATCTACCTACCTCTAATTAACCAGCACAACCAACACTGAACATCTATGAAAGCTTTTCAAGTGAGACCATTTGATAAAACACATTAATTACTTCCTCTCTCATAAGAGGTTGGGACCCATTAAAGCAAAGTCGCTCTCTTCTATCCTCACTTATTTCACTATAAAGGAGATTGGCCTATTGTTCAGGTTCAAGACCAGGATTTCCTCCCATCTTTAATGAAAAGAATTCCAATTTGGGAGAGGACCCCTTGCCCCCTTCCCCCACTGGGTATGAACAATAGGGACTTACATTGGCAATCAGGACTGGTATCATGAATTGAAGGCTAAGAAGTACCTTCATTAGTGAACAGGGATAGTCAAGATTGTGTGGGAAGAATTAAACTAAAGTTGAAGATGACCGGAGAAGCCACAAAATGGGCGGAATGGGTCGTTGAGAATAGAAGCCACCCCCTCACAATTAACTATCCTTGTATGTCTGAGGCTGTTATTTCCACTTTGGATAACTTTATTTTGCTTATTTTGAGTCTTTTATGTGTTTTTTTAAAGGCACACTGTCCTACTTGTAGCTACTTGCTCCCTCTATATAGAAAACTTCCCAAATCGGTGCCTGTTGGTCCCCCATGATCCTCTTTTTCTTATGTTAAATGAGAGCTGAGTTAATGAGATAGCCACCTGTCACAGTGACCTCGATGGCTCGCTGTGTGGTCTAATCCCTTCTAGCTGCAGTAGTAACGCCTACCTTTAAATGGAAATCTTACAATTCCTCCATCATCTCTTCTTTTACCATTTCCTCTTCTCCAATTGTCTTCCTGTTATTTCTATGGTTAAATAAGTTCATCTGAGAGAGAGAGCATCCACTCTTTCATCATGTTGATAATAAATAAATGCTGAAAATGAGAGAAAATTGTCCAATATATTTACAAGAAAAGTCAGAGCAAGAATAAGAAAGAAATTGTTATCCTTTTTTTTGGCAGACAAATAGATCAGATTTATCAATCTCATCTTCATCTCACTTTCACATTGAACCAAACACAATATCGTATTTGCCCCAAAAAGTAGGGAAAAAGAAAAGCTGTAAAATTGTTATGATTTATCATGGACATGGCCATAGAGAAGCCTTTCAAAGGTTACGTTTGGGGGACAGATACATTTTGTGTATTAATTGACTCATTGTTGAGTCCTATTGTGTCAACCACCTGTGTTTACACATTTTTGTGATGTTTCCCTGAGTGAAGGGTTTCATTCATTCCTGCCAATAAAAGTAAAAGAAAAGAATATGGCTCAAAGCAATCGCAAAAATATTCCTGACATTGCGGTTGAAAAGGTAGTCACTTTGAGGCCGGAGCCGGTGGGATTGGTGGAAAGGGAAAAGGGGGAAGGGGGAAAGGCCCAGTGGAAGCCAAAGAAAGTTCTCCTCGGTGTCTGTGACTTGGGTCTGTATGCAAGGGTTGTTCTTGCTAAAAACTTGGTGTGCCTACACAAGAACAGTGAGGATTACCTTTGTAAAAGGTGAACACTTTCCAAACTTGCCCCAGGGCACATACGGCATGGAAGGTCCCATGTGTTCTCACACAGTACCCCCTTGAAAATCTCAGACTTTGGCATTAGTAGACGGATGTCAAAAGAACTTGGGGAAGAGAGGGGGGGGGGGAACAACTTATGCATGAAATATCAAACCCAGCATTTTCACTTGCTTTGATATTTTTTTCATGAGGCGAGAAATCAATTTGACCAATTATTTTCGACAATTATTTCATGGAAGTTTACTGGCCGAGAACATTGGTTTGTAATACTGCACGCTCGCTAGAAATGTATCCGCTTTCGTATTGTGCTTAAGTGTCAGAAACCCAGGATACTATTGCAAACGATCGTGACACTGGCGAAAAATTGGCATCTCCCGCCGCACATCGGTAGGCTGTGTGTCAACAGAGAGGTGTTTTTCATGTGGTATGTCGGAAACAGCTTGTCAATTTGTCAATCATCCTAAAACTGGCAACACCTGGGCTTATCTAGACCAGCCACTATTGTGGCATTGACCATTTCTATAGGTGTCATGATATTTAAGACTTCAATTGACGGCGGTACCCCTTTGAAATTTGAGAACCCATGCACAGTTATTACTGATTTAATTGCACTACATTTTGTTCCAGATAGATTCAAAGTTGAATGAAGAAAACAAAATGACACCCTGTGAAATCTTGAAAACTTGTTCGTCTCAATCATTAGGAATATATCGTAGAGAGTTCTCAGTTGATTTTAAGATTTCATTCTATTAGACACAGACTTTTCTTAGAATAATCTTTTGAAATACATGATACAGATGCATTTAGACACAATTTCTCTTGATTTTTTTCTTATTCTAATTTACACTTCCTGTTTTCTACTTTAAATTCTGATTCCTCATTATATTTGAACTATGGCTATATTTATTTTACTATACAATCACTTCAACAATCTTTGCCATTACAGAATAGACTTCTTTTTACGGTATCATTCAAATTTGGTTAGTTTCTGATATCATTGGCTAATCCTTCTGTCTTTTTTGAAGGATGTGGTATAATAGAATCCAAAAATTAGGAGTGTGAGTAACTGTTAACTGCAACCATGCATTCCAAATCAAACTGGTTTGGATTTATACCTTGGCTTGTCTCTACAATATAAATTGCCTTCGAGATCCATCAAATGGGTGAAGCTATTTTGTATAGACATTTGAATCCAAACAATCCCTTAAATAGTGGAATAGAACTAAGTAGATAAGAAGATTCTCTTGTGCTTTCTTTTCTCTTTTAAATCCTTTCTTATCTGTTTTAATCAGATGATCCTGTATTGTGCTGTAACATATCACCCATAAAGCTTACTAATCATCATTGTGCGAAAAAGTCTTGGAGCTTAGTGTTATAATCATGGGAAGCATTTGTCCAGATCTTGAAGACTTCTTGAATCCACTTCAAATCCGTGTATATGGAGCCCTTTTTGTCAGTTTTGGACCAATGATTAAATTAGTGAATACATAGTGGTGGAGACACCATTTTACTTTGAAAGTTTGATCCAATGATTTCCAAGATTGGATAAAAGTTTTGTTCATCACTAGATGTACTCTACTAGGTTGCTTTCAATCTGCGTGTATTGAATCATGATATATCAGACACTATCAATATTTAGAATTTTAATTTGAAAATGCTCTTGAATCAATGATTAAAATAGTCCAATTACAAATGACTTCTATCGCTAATTAGGTGATGCAGAGATTGAGAGTGGGATAAAGAGACAGATATATATACAGAGAGTCAGAGAGAGAGAGCAAGAGAGACAGAGAGTCAGAGAGATAGAGCAAGAGAGACAGAGAGAGAGAGAGGAGGGAGAGAGGATTATAACAGAGATATATTAGATATAAAGAGACAGATACAGATACTTCATAGGCATTGAGAAAGAAAATGAGAGAGAGACCGACATAAATGATATGCGTGCCTAGGAGTTTCCATGAATTCGCTTATTTAGTATCATGCGAACAATCAAAACCCCATGATCCCAGTAACCTGTCTTCCTCTTGATATTGACACCCCACATTAACCCTTCTAAGCATCTCATCCCCATTGACTTCAGCATCATCCTCTTACTCTCCATCTGTAGGAGGGAGGAGGGAGAGCTTGAGGTAGTAATAGGATTCTAGGTGTTAGATATAAGCATGCTATATCACATCACATCCTATGTTAGATGGATTTCAAGCTATTAGCTGTATAGCCCCACCAGCACTGGCCTGAGCTGATGCTAATCCTATCAAAGTTTTAGACAATTTAAGATGATTGCCTCCCCTGATTAACTAGTTTAAGACTATCCCTGCCTGTGATTGTTTGCAAACATGGGTATTAAAGACCAAATTAAAGACTTCAGTGTTAATAATCACATTTCTATTGAGATTGAAGTGTCTAAGACCATATTAGCCAAGTATTCGGTGGTAAATAGGATATATTTACTTTGTCAACTTGTTGAATCTGACTTCATAACCTGCAGAGTAAAGATCCAAAGCTGCTTGAATAACCCAAACAAGCATTTAAATAGTCTGATTTGTGTCCAAAGATGAATATATGCTGTTTATCTTAGAGATTACGGATATCTCCTTAGCCCTTGTGTTATCCCTTTGTAAATGAATGTATACAATTACAGAATAACATGTTTTCAACTGGTTTAGTTTGATTTGGAACTTACTGTAATGAGCTTTGCTTCATCCTGGGCCCTGTTTCACAAAAAATTGTCATCAGTGACAAATGACAGTTTTTGTTATAAGCTACTGAAATCCTTGCCTCTGATTGGTTGTCAGCAGATTTGTCACTGATATTTGTTATTTGTCATTAAAAAAGGCTTTGTGAAACAGGTTCCTGGACTTTTCGCAGTTGTCACCTTGGAGGTCCTTAAATATAATTTTAAGAAAGGAAATGAATCACAGCAATTACTAAACAATATATGAATTGCTCAATCAGAAACGTTGTTGTCATTGAGTACCCATTGAACAAGGGGAAAGTCTAATGAAACACATTTATTATCATGTATTTACTATCACAGTTAGATCTGAAGTTGTTTTGTTCTTGGTGAACTATGTTGAAGTGTTTTGTTGTTGTAATTCTGAGATAGTTATCGCAAACATATGTTCTAATGAGAAGGGCTCATGCTGTTGTTCGAATGAAGAAGTTGTAATATCACAATAATCACTGTACTTTAGAATAAAAATAAATTTGTGTTTGCTTTGCCTTTATTGTGATGGGTACTGACTGACTTTTTTTTTCCTGTAGAGAAGTAAATGCCAGAGGTAGTAGAAACATTTCCTAACAATGTCCCTTTTTTCTTTTCTTGTTTTTTTTCAGGCAGCCAGATAAATTATGTATGATATGGACAAGGAGAGGCAGAAAAAAATCAACAGAGGTAAATATATCTTCTTCTTTTTTCTTTTTTTTTCCACAGTTAAAGTTAGAGTACATATACCGTATATGGCATCTGTTAAATGCTTAATATGATCTCATGCATCCTATTGTAATTGTCTTTATTTGCCCCTGAAAATGCAGCAGATTAAATGGTATCTGGCAATTGTTGAAGAAATTTGTAATAGATATAGTGAATCATTTTGATTCTCTTATCGCTGATCCACTTTCCATGTGGATTTTTGGAGGCTCTACAGATTTCTTTTACATGTTCCGACTTCTCTTTGCACACTAACGAATCAAGACAAATTCCAGGTACTTTTAAGGAGACATGACAAAGTAATGTATCACATTTATATGTGCAAATTTCCATTCACTTTATTTTCTTTTTTGTCTTTATTTCATTATTTGCTGTTGTTCTATCCCATGAATATATCATATGAATCATGTATGGTGTCCTCAAAATATATAACACAACTGCTTTTTTTTCTTCTTCCTGCAGCTCCACAAGTGGGTTCCTGGAATCAAAGACCCCTACAAGGGCACAGTAACATGGACAGTACCAGAGAATCTGGAGATCACTGTTACTTTGTTCAGAGTAGGTTCATTATCTAGGTTTTTATATATTTTTAGTTCTAAGAAAATAACAAATATTATGGTCATATTTACCAGTACCCGAGAATCTGGAGATCACTGTTACATTGTTCAGGGCAGGTTCATTATCTAGGGTTATGTCAATTGTTTAGTTACAAGAAATAACAATGTTATGGTCATATTTACCCAGGGTAGCCTCAATAGGATTAAAACTGCTCTTCTTAAAGGACTTGCAATTGTTTTTATCCCTGCTTTGCAGGTGCCTTTTGAATACTGAATACATGATGGCTGAGATAGACAAACATAAAATGCCTTATCCATTTCAAGAACTTTTAATCAATCCACCACAGTCCTTTGCTTCAGTTTTAAATGATGTAAAGAAAGCATTAATAACTCTTCAATTGAAATGGTGTAAAGAGTGATGTCAATCCGATCCAAAATTACATTTGAGCACAGCTTGAGAAAACAAAACACTCTTTAAAGGATACTATACGAGTGTGACTGTTAAGTAGGTGCCTGTACTACGATATTGGAGGGGGAGGATGGTAGAGCCTGGGTATAAAGTTGCATTTCGTATTTCTTTTCTTTAAATTGCTACTTTTCAACCTTTCACCTTTTTTTTTCCAGGAGAATCGAGCTGATGCCCCATTTGAGGACAAGGAATGGCTCTTTGTTTTGGAAGATGTAAGTATCACACAAAATGTTAAGATTGGATAGGATTAAGTCTTGCAGCAGTAAAAAAAAAAAAACCCAGCCACACAGACGCAACACATTGATATGAGTGAAACTTTCTTTTTTTTTTCCAGAAACTTCTGTGACATGAAACTTTCATGATAGGTAAATAAGAACAATTTTCACATCAGAAACTTATCGAAATTGCAAAAATTAAAGTGTTTTGTCAAATGAAATCAAATTCCTTGCAGCAAGAAACTTTCTCAAGTCTGAACCACTCGCGAAATCCTTAAACATTTCAAATGCGTGAATATGATTTTGTGATATCAGGATTATATTGAGGCCGACCAAACACAACAGATAAGAAGTTCTTTCATATTAAATTGAAACATGAATAAATAACCTTAATATATCTGTGTTCAAACACTTGTTTTTACCTTTTTTTTAAATTGATTTGTTTTTCATCCTTGTGATGCTACAGTAAACAAAGATTGATAGGCAGTTCTTGTCTTGCTATAAAATATTTCAACAACTCAAAAAAAAATTCACTGATGCATAAGAGATGTAGAATAACCGTGATACATCCACTTTGCAAGAATCATTTTACTTCATTTTTTCTTTCTTCAAGGAGATTTGTTTTTCATCCTTGTGATGATCCAGAAAACAAAGATAGAGAAGTGTTGCAACCACTTCAAGACTACCCTGATGCATGTGAAATAGCAAATGACCTTGATAGGATCATGTTGAAAGAATTACTATGAATTGTCTTAATTTTACAGAGAATTATTTATAACTTGTTCTGCTACAGGAAGCCAAGAAAGGAAAGCGTCGCGTGCTAGCGCAAGGCGTCATAAACATGAAGGACTTTGCCAGTATGGTCCCGACGCAGGAGAGGCAGAGGATAACCTTGAAGCCTGTGAGCAAGAAGATCATCAGTGCATCCCTAGAACTCACCGTTTCCTGTATGCTGCTCAGGGAAGGGGCTGCTACGTAAGTCTCTACTCATCATCATCATCATCATCATCACTATCATCGGTGTAGAAATATGTCTTTACTTGATGCACATATGAAATAACAGTAATATTCATTTCGGTTTATTGAATCAAAAATTCCTTGTTAAAACAGTCTGGAGACTGGTACAAACAAAGATTACAAAGTTGAAATGTTCAAAGATATAAAGTAAAATTTCAAATACATCAATATGGAAAAGAGTCCAAAATTAGTTCAAGGAAAGAATAACAATAATAGTAATAGAAACTCGAATTTACATACATGGATGAGTGGGAAAAGAAGAAAAAAAGAAAAAGAGAATGGGCAAAAAAAAAAGCATTTCATTCCCTTTTCTTGTGAAATTTCAGATTTTGAGTGTTTATATTTTAAACACAATTAGCAGAAATTGATATATAAAACATGATGATGATAATATCGGATATCCATGTATTACAAATGAACAGATCTACTAGCAAATATGAATAAAGTTGAAAAGTAAGAAATGAAATGGACATCTCAAGAAGATGTAAAGACACAAGCGTGTGTAAAGACATTCCTGACCCTGCAGTTTATGATAAAGTTCTATTTAAGCTGATAAATTTGTAAAGTTTCTCAGAAGAGAACAATGCATTTACAGTAGGAGGAAATATATATATCCGGCAAGATGGGTAGATATATAACTTATATCCTTCCAGCGTATTCATGGCTATCGAAACGCTTGTTTTGATTCCTAAGAAACCATTTCTTATTCATGGTTATTGAAACCCTTGTTTTGATTCCTTAGAAACCATTTCTCTTTGTAAGAAGAAATAATGGTCATACACCAAGAATAACATATTTCACCTACACAACATTCATGGTTATTGAAACACTTGTTTTGATTCCTTAGAAACCATTTCTCTACACTTGTTTTGATTCCTTAGAAACCATTTCTCTTTTTAAACAGAGATAATCGCCATAAACCAAGAATAACATATTTCACCTAAACAACATTCATGGTTATTGAAACACTTGTTTTGATTCCTTAGAAACCATTTCTCTACACTTGTTTTGATTCCTTAGAAACCATTTCTCTTTTTAAACAGAGATAATCGCCATAAACCAAGAATAACATATTTCACCTAAACAACATTCATGGTTATTGAAACACTTGTTTTGATTCCTTAGAAACCATTTCTCTACACTTGTTTTGATTCCTTAGAAACCATTTCTCTTTTTAAACAGAGATAATCGCCATAAACCAAGAATAACATATTTCACCTAAACAACATTCATGGTTATTGAAACACTTGTTTTGATTCCTTAGAAACCATTTCTCTACACTTGTTTTGATTCCTTAGAAACCATTTCTCTTTTTAAACAGAGATAATCGTCATAAACCAAGAATAACATATTTCACCTACACAACATTCATGGTTATTGAAACACTTGTTTTGATTCCTTAGAAACCATTTCTCTTTTTTAAACAGAGATAATCGTCATAAACCAAGAATAACATATTTCACCTACACAACATTTATGGTTACTGAAACACTTGTTTTGATTCCGTAGAAACCATTTCTCTTTTTTAAACAGAGATAATCGTCATAAACCAAGAATAACATATTTCACCTAAACAACATTCATGGTTATTGAAACACTTGTTTTGATTTCCATGAAACCATGTCTCTTTGTAAAAAGAAGCAATTGATATACACCAAGAATAATATATTTTACCTTAACAACATTCATGGTTATTGAAACCCTTGTTTTGATTCCTTAGAAACCATTTCTCTTTGTAAGAAGAGATAATGGTCATACACCAAGAATAACATATTTCACCTACACAACATTCATGGTTATTGAAACACTTGTTTTGATTCCTTAGAAACCATTTCTCTACACTTGTTTTGATTCCTTAGAAACCATTTCTCTTTTTAAACAGAGATAATCGTCATAAACCAAGAATAACATATTTCACCTAAACAACATTCATGGTTAATGAAACACTTGTTTTGATTCCTTAGATACTATGTCTTTTTATTAAAAGAGATAATCTTCATACACCTAGAATAACCTGTTTCACATAACAACACTCATGGTTATTGAAACACTTGTTTTGATTCCTAGGAAACCATTTCTCTTTTTAAACAGAGATACTCTTCATACACCAAGAAAAACATATTTCACCTAAAAAAAACATTGAATTTGACATGGCTTCACCCTACTTTTAAGGGGAATATTTAAAAAAAAAAATATATATATATATATATATATATATATATATATATATATATATATTTTTTAAAAAAAGGGGGGGTGGTGCTGCTATTTCTCTTGATTTAATAATTCTATGGCCCATTTGCCAATTGCAAAAGGTTTCCCCACTACCCATGTCAGCATTGAACCCTGCCTTTAAATATCTCAACATTTTCTCCATCTCCCCCACTCCCAGTGATGATGATATGCAGAGTCTTGCCAGTATACTGAGTTTCCACCAACCGGACATCGCCGACCTCAACGACTTTGACGACGAGGACGATGAGTTTGATCGCGAGATCCTCACTTCGGAGAAGATCTCTGAATTGGCCAGTCAGTACACCTTCATGGGGCCGGACCACAACACAGAGGATCCTTTTAGTGCTTTAGATGCCCTGGAAGAGGAGGAGTATACAGGTAACAAGTTGTGCTGATGGTGGTGGGGATGGTGATTGTAGTGATGGTGGTAGTGGTGATGGTGGTGGTGATGGTGGTGTTGATGATGATTGTAGTGATGGTGATGGTGGTGGTAGTGCTGATGGTGGTGGTGATGATGGTGGTAGTGCTGATGATATCGATGATGGTTGTGGAGGTGATCGGAATGAGGATGATGCTGGTGGTAATGATAGCTGTGATGAGGATATTAATAGTAACCAAATATACAGTGACACTCGAGGATCTAGCTAAAACATTGAAGGAACATCAAATAGTACTATAGATGTTCCTGAGTGTGAAAAGACTATGGAGACAAAAGAGATACTAGACGTGCCAGTTTTTAGGATTTATTTGCCCTGGAACCTCTTTATGCAGGCCTCTCAGGCTTTCTTCGGGCTCCATATTGGTCAGCAGATATGTGGCTCTGACATGTTTGGGACACCTAGCAGGACTAATTGAGTAAAATCAACTGGCACCCATGGAATGATGACGATGGGCATACTGGTAGTGTGTTGATGATGATTATGATGATGGGGATATTGGTGTGTATTATAGCAAGAAAGATGATGGCAGTAATTGTGATAATACAGATGATGATGATGGAAGTAAACAATTGTGGTGTAGTTATGGTGTTGATGGTATTGGTGTGTATTATTGCAGGAAAGATGATGTTAGTAATGCGGGCCACAACATTACATGCATTTCAGCACTGAACAAAATTGAAATATTCAGTAGCATTTCATGTGTGTCTCCGATGTCATGTGCATCTGTTGTTTATATTGATCTGTTTTATGAAAGCCCAAATCATGTGCATCTGTTTTCCATTTCCAGGGGCAATCTGTCCTTCTATCTTTCCATGATCATTTATTAAAGCCAAAATAAAAGTCTGTAGAAAGATACCAACTTGATAGTTCCTACATACAATGTATAATAATAATAATAACTGAATATCCAGCAAAATAGTTTGTTGTTAAAAGTATTATGATTTAAAATTATACAGAGGGTCCTTTGACATTCCTTAATTATTTCAAGATATGTTAATGTGTTCTGATCCTAAACCTTTATTTTATAAGAGTTCTATTTTTCACTTGCAAGTAGGTCTTGCTATCTACTATCCAAGATGCCATTGTATTTGCAACAATTATCTTAGAAATAGTGTTTGTTTCTTGGTCAGTGGTTTGCTTTGTTCTCAACCGATTCCACATCAGCGGCAAGGCCTGGCTGCCGCCCAGAAATCCATATTGATCTGTTTTTATGAAAGCCCAAATCGGTGCCTACTGCTGTTTAGCACTCAGCTGCAAAGCCCTTATGAATTATTAATGAGTCGAATGGGTCTCGCAGATTTCAATAAGCAGTGTTAATTCGGAGGGGCAGGGCAGCTATGTTTTCTTGATTGAGTCAATACTTTTTTGTTGTGCCGATAGATTCTTCTATTTGTCTCATTGAATGCCCATTTTAGGGAGATGGGTCCCTCTTGCAAGTGGCAAATAGTGACAAGATTGACTGCCAATTTTCACCTTCTCAGTTAATCTACTGTAATTCAATTTTCAGCCAATTACTAGATGCTTCCCTCTATAGGTTCTTAAGATAGGTTCTGTCATCTGAAAAGAATAAAGGTTTATTCAATTTGTTTGTGATTTTGGCGAGTCGAACTAGTGTAATTTGAAGACGTTATTCATGACTGAAAAATCAGTCTGAATTGATATTGATTAAACAGAACTAGGACTTTAGTAGAAGTGGCTCATACCCCTATTGTGTGGATGTGTATTTCTCACGTTCCTACTGGATATTCATCAAGTTTGGATTATAAAATGAATTTTAAGACAGTGTTGAAAGGGTTGCATTATGTCTATTCTTTTTTTCTTCAATTTTTTTTAATACACCTCTAAGGCAGGATATATCTTCTAACAGCACATTGTTATAAACATGCATTTTAAGATTCTCCTATCACAAATGATTTCTAGTGTTGTGGTCAAATCCCTTTATTATAGATATCTTGCATAAAGCAATGTCTTTTGAACTTCCAAACAAAGGTTATATTTTATTGGTAAATCTCATAATAAGAAAAAAAGGGAAAATTACCAAATGGAGAAAATAATGAGCAAAATGCTTTTTCTGGCCGGACCTATAAGCTTAAATAATATTGTCCTGTTGTAGCTTCTTCTTTTTTTTTGGGGGGGGGGGAGGTGGGAGAGATTATCCCAACTAGAGAACATTACATTTTATCCAGAATAGGTAACCTTGACCAACATTTAGATTTGATCAAATTTATTTCTTGTCAGTGCCTGATCAATATTTAGGGATCTACTTATGTAGGATGTAAATTCAGGGTTTGTTGATAAATGACACTTTAATTTGAGCATTCCTGAATAGATAAAGAATTCGCTCTGATCTGCTTATGTTTGTATTCCATATCTCCAAATCCTGAAATTCTAAGGCATGTTACAACAAAAAAAAAGAATGGTATTGTGTAGGGACAAAGCATTTTCTTGTAACATAATTGATGTGTATAATTCCATGTCCATTTATAAGGATTTGCTGACATTTACTGTATTTTCATGTAATTTTTAAGTTCAAATGAAGTTAGTTGGGGTGTCAGTTAGTGTTGTAACAGACAGTTGGTCTACTTGTCACAGCTATTTATTTAGTTTGATTTGATAGAAGGGTAAGAGGATTTGATCAGATGAATTCATGTCCCTGTAATTCTTCATACTTAGGAAGTATGCTTCATTGCTCTTGTCATCCCATTCTCCCTCTCTCTCTCTTTCTTTCTCTCCCTTTACTTCTCTCTCTCATTCTCTCTCTCTCTTTCTCTCTCTCTTTCTATGTCACCCTCTCTCTTTCAATTTGTAGCTCTACCATTCTTTCTGCTTTACAGTCCACTTATCAAACTCTGTAAAACTATTTCTTGTTGTCACTTTCCCTCTCTTTTCCCTTCAACTGTTTTTCTTCTTATTTCTCTCATTCTTTTCATCATTTTTAACAAAACTATTACTCTCCATACCCCCTCTATTTTTCTCTCTCCATCTCATGCTTATATTTCCTCATACTCTTGCCTATACTCTGGCCTAGTAGATTTGTCTTTCACCCTTCAATGTACTTTTCCCTCTTTTTTTTTCTTTGGAGGGGAGGGGGGGGGGTGTTCTGAGAGAGGGAAAAGAAGGAGTAAAATTAGTTTGTAGAGTCGAAAGATGAAAATAGAGAAAAAAGGGGGTGATGGTAGGAAATTGAATAGGAGAGATTTAGTCAGGAGCATACAATGGTGTGAGAAGCATTATGTAATCATCCCTAGCTCTGTCTTATTGTTATAGGGTCTTCCTATACAATCCAACAACTTCTGAATAGACGTCAAATCAAAAGACAGGGAGGCGTTGGCCTCATCATTTATCTCCAGCTTTTTTTTTTTCTTCACCTCATCTCTCTTTTTTCTTCTTCATCAGAACCATTTTTTTTTTTACCTCTTTACTTTCTCAAGTAGAGTTACAACTGAGCGGACAAAGCTTACAATGTGTCAGATCGTGTTCTTTGTCTCTTGACTTGAGTTTGGTGATTGTAGTGACCATAGAGTGACCATTACAATAGATGATCCCCACTCCTAAAGCGGCTTTGCGCCCCACATTACCCTGCAGGGTTATTGCTCTAAGGCTGCTGCGAACTAGATCCTATTGTGTGATTCATCTTGAAAGGCTTTGATTGAAACTTTGCAGTTCCCTTTTTTTAAATAATTGTAAGCTTTTAGCACCCCCCCCCCCCCTCCCCTCCTCCTTGCAACACTTTCTGTCATCTTCTTCATTCTTTCCCTCCTTTGATTCTCTTTCTTGCCCCCCTAAAATAAGAAAGGGGAAAGAAACTACCATGACATGCAAAGCTCCAGGCAGTTGTAACACTGTGGGTTTTATTCTTTGGCCCGCTATGTCTTGTGTGTACCCAAATTGATTATTTTCAGATTTAGTGCATTATCGACCCTGATCCCTCTTGGTCATTAAATCATAATCTTTTTCTCCCTCCAGGGTAAAAAAGGGGGTCCTAACATCTTCCACCCGGGTCTCTTATCCTCTTGTCACCTGCTTCTTAAAGTTTTGGTAAAAATGGAAAACCATGGAAATCAGTGAGATAATACCTTCCCCATTATTTTAAATGAAGAAAGAGATAGACAGATGCAGAATTTTAAAGCTGGGAACCGGTGGTAAAATAAAGAAAGTTGAAATTGATTGTTTCTTCTTTATGCTAATCCCTCCTCTGGAAGAAAAAAAAAAATGCTCCGTAATGAAATGGGTTGAAAGAACATAATTAAGCTGTGCTAATCATTATGAATTTCCCCTCCTTTTTCTGCCTTCAAGTTTTACAACAAAAAGCTGCTCTTCAAAATATATTCAATTGAATGATCCTGGTGAAGAATATATTTTCAAATCACTTGGAATTTTGTGTTTTTCCTTTGCACTTTTTTTCTTTTGTAAATATATTTCTGATGTGAAGTGACCAAATACTAGAATTTCTCCAGACTAAGTTGAATGTTTGGGAAATGAATTGCTGGAATTAAGCCTCACCAATATTTATCCATTTCACCGCATACCAATTTATGAAGGGCTTAGTGATCATTTGGTTAAAATATAGATTTATTCAATTTGTTTTGAAAAAGGGGTCATATTATTTACTGACAGGAAATCTTGAGTTCTACAAATTTAAAGGGATTAAACCAAGGAATTATGTTTTAAAGTGTTGAAGTTGGTGAGCCAAAAAGATTTGTCTAACAAGGCTTTTTTCTTCTCCAGTTTATATTATCCAGTACATACATTTACACAAGGTTTGGCTGACGCCATTTTTATTTTATTGCTCTATTTGTACAACTATGCACTGTATGTGTAGGCTCAAATATATCATTGTTTTGGAGCCAGAAGGGCATTAAATGATATCATTTTGACAGAGTTAACACCATTCTAGTTTGAAACAGATGATATCTCTCTATCACACCTGCTTTAAAAATAATTATCAGTTTTTACAAAGTTGAAATGATGTTTCAATTATGATGTGCGTTGTACATTTGTGTACAATAATAGCAGATCTAGGAGTTAGGATTTATAGATGGAAATAGATTGTAGGACTCTTGCCAGTTGAGTTGCAATGAAAGCAGTGCTTTGAAGTACGATGAACCCTAGTGCTATTAAAGTAGAATAGAGATGAAAGGTATTTTAAGAAAAAGTTTCCAAAAGGTGCACTTTCTCTCTCTCTCTTTTGCAACTTGCTCATACAATTGTGTCAAGTGCTACTTAAAGATGTATTTCACATACTCCTTTAAGAGTGCTAGGAGGATCAAATACCTTTTACCTACTTGTATAGTGTTGCTATCAAAGTCAGTGCCCCCCTTATTTTTCCAATTCTTTCTCTAATTTTTTTCAATCACATTCTCCATTTGTTGTCATATGATGTTAAAATACTATATTTTTATATCTTTTAATAAATGTTAGATCCTTTTTTTTTTTCTTCATGGTAACGTCCTAGTCCCTCCCCTTTTGGTGATAAGTCCTTCACTTATATTGTGTCCTTACTGTAATTTGAAAGGAATCAAAAAGAAAAGTTGCCTGAGAGTGCAATATTTCATGCCGGTCTTCACCTTACACCACCTAGCCACACAAACACCACTAAGCGGTGAAACACTAGCACCAGGGTGAAATGCACCTCCTACCTACCCCAAGAACCGGGTCTCAGGAGCTCAGGTTTCGGTCAGGGGGTGAAAAACAAGTGGGCAAAAGTACAGCTCACTCTTGGAGGGGTATGAAAACATGGGCTAGATACATCCAAGGCTGGAGAGGAATTCTGATACATAGATGGAAATGAATTTGCTTGGGGAGGTGGAGTGATGAAGGGGTCCTTGAGGGTTGTTCAGTTTGTAGAAAAATAATGATAAGTAGATTGATTTGTGGATGGGTGAATTGATGAGCGGATATGAAAATGGATGGATCGATTGGTAGATAAGTACATGAGTGAATTGATGAGGGGTTGTAAAGATGCATGAAGATGGATTTATTGGTATATGAATGAAGGATGAACAGATGGATCGATGGCTGGCTAAATAAACGGGTCTATAAACAAATTAAATATTTTTCAGAAAATTTACATCTAGAAGATTGATATTAATCAAAGATAACAATATGAAAGGAAAGGCGAATATTTCATACCTTTTAAAAGAAAAGAGAGATACATGTAGAATATTATAAAATTGATCTGTATACTGCAATTTTCTAAAGGACAATTCCCTCTTTTTTTTCAAGTTGTGAACATTATTTTTTTCTTTTGGTGGGCTCTTTCATACACATAAACCATTCCATTTATATGTAAGATTTTCATTATCTTTTAAGCATGAAACTACTTTTATATATGAAGAAAATAAGAAATTTTACCAAAAAAAGTACTGTTTGTCACTTTGTCCTGTTCTTAGTAAATAGATAGCTTATATCATTAATACAAAATATTTTCTATTTTTCTTCACTCAATTCAGGCGATCCATTCCTAAAATGTGATTCCCGTGGCCGGCCGACACGCCTAGATGCCTCTTTCAACAGCGACTCGGCTGACGCCCTGGAAGACTCCTACGAGCCCGGCGGGGAGGGTCTGGACGACTTTGAGTACGATGGAGGAGCAAACTACCAGCAGGAGCTGAGAGAAAGGGATGATATATCGCCCTCGTCTGATTCTACCACACCAACTGTTTCCTTAACCCCTAGTACACCTGTAGCATCTTGTGATTTTGGAATGCCTTATATGATATCTGATGCAGCAGACTTTGACGAGTGAGTTACACGATTCATTTCTTCCATAATTTTTTTTTAATGGTAAAGAGTAATCATAACCCATAGGAAAAAATTTGTCCATGTTTTCATTAGAATAATAATTTATTTTTAAACATTCTGAGGTGAAATTTGACACTGTTACAGTGTTAAAAATGGTTATAAACAAAGATGACCTTCAAAAGTTTCCTCTTAACCAATGTGATATTTTTTTAGAACCTACATTAGAATTAGAATAGAATAGAATTAAAGAAAGTTCTTTCCTGGAATGTAAATAATCCCCATAAAGTTGTCTGAGGTGAAAGCCAGAAGATTGTTAACTCTAGGTGAAAAAATGTGTGTAAATGTTGTTGCTCTCACAAGCAGATGACCCAAAACATTTGGAGGGTAACTTTCAAGACTTGTATTCATACTTTTCTAAGAACTCTCATGTTTTAAAACATATTCATGTATAGAATTTCATACATCCTTCACTTCTATTTTCTTGATGGCATTCTCCCAGCAGTGCAGACAAGAAGCAGCGAAAACGAAAAGCACCTCAACCTCCAGCCGGCGGCGGTACCAACTCGTCCCCCTCCTCTCCGCAGCCCCCCAAGAAAGATGGCGGATGGGCTGCCGCGGCAACTGCAGAACCTGTAAGTAGCCGATCTCCGTCCCCCACCCACTCAGCTGCATCTTCTGTTGTGGCAGCCCCCAGACAGTCCCCCATTCCGATGGAAGGAGACGGAGAAGAAGAAGTCAGGGAGAAACCGACCCCCAGCCCCAGATCTTGGGTAACATACTTGCACATAGACGGACAGCTAGCATGTGCATGGGAGTGCCCACCTAATCTTCATTGTTCTTGGTTGTCTGCACACTTTTAGAGTTTCATTTTCGTTGATTATGTCCTCCACTTGTAGATTTTGTCTGGAGGTTTCTCCTTTTTTGTTTTTACCCATCACTTTCTCATTGATTTTGCATCAATTCCTATCAAAATCAGTTATTTTCTATATATTTGCATGTTGTGTTATGTGTCTTGTTTGCACGTGGTATCTATGATATATATTTTTGATACAATTATAAATATGATCATCTTATTATCACACATCTCACTTTGCATCCTATTGGAAGTTTTTCTGTAACTGATATGGGTAATCTCAGCATCATTCTTGTGACTAATTTATCTTGATTCACATTTATTACAAACACATTTACAATTTTCAGTGTTTTAATTTCCTTTCCCTGCACGTATGTAGAATGATGAGCAAATGTTACTATATATTAGTTTATATGGTGATGTACGGACTCAAATTTTTAGGATGGGAAATTAATTGAAAAAATCGACAACTGGATACAAACATTCTCTCTAAAACAGGTGAAATTTGTAGGTAAATTTACCATATCTTATGCAACTGCCCGTACAGAACGCTTTTAGAATACAATGGAATGTATTCTGAATTCCTCTCTCTATGGCAGTGAATTAACCTGAAACATTATGATATGCATTAGGCAACCACTTTCACCTTTTTTGCTGATAATATTAAAAGTCCCTTGAGTGTAAGAAATAATTGTTTTCTTCATTCTCAAATTTTGTTTAAGCTACTGCCTAAGACCTTGGCCCGTCATCAACTACATGTATGTTTAAAAATTAGGTTTAACATTAGGAAATAAGTTTGAGGTCTAAGTCTTCGTTTTTTTAATCATGATCTTCGACCCAGTTGGGTTTATTAAACTGAATTAGTAGAATATGATCTTTCAGTTTAAGTGATAAATGCATGATGTGAACTTTGAAAGCTCTTTATTGTTGTACTTGTATATTGTTATATATTGTTAAATTCCTTCTGTTATACATATTCCCAAATAACTGTAAATATCATACCTAATTTACTAACTCTATATACTTTGTTTCATATAGACCACATATTTATCATTATTCTGTTTTTTCTCTTCTTTTTAATAGACAATAAGATACCATTACTCATTATTTTACAAAATTACAAAAATTGGGTACATAACAGTGCAGATGTCAACATATTCATTGAATATTGATTGCTTTGCTCTGATTTGATTTTATTGAAATTTATTTGATTTTATTTGAATTGATTCTATTTTATTTTTGGTGTTTTGGTGTTTTCTTTTTTAAATACTTTTTTGACAGTGTGTAGATATGTGACATGACCAATTCAAGATTCTATTGGTTTTATTTGGTTTTTATTGGTTTAATTTGATTTTTATCCATATTCTGAACATCCAGTTTTACTAGATAAGATTATTAAATATAATTCTTAAAGACAAGGTATAAATAAATTATCAAATTAAAGATAAGATAAAAGATAAGAAAATTCATAGGGTATCTGTAAATGTTTCCCACACACACAGATCCCAGCCAGTCCCAGCCGACGCTCCAGAACAGGCAAAGAGAGCGGTAGCCCTTTAAAGTTGAACAAGAATGCACCCAGCCAGCAGCTCTTGCTCTGGTGTCAAGAGGTCACCAAAGGTTACCGTGGGGTCAAGGTCACCAACCTGACAACCTCGTGGAGGAACGGGCTAGCTTTCTGTGCAATCATTCATCGGCATCGGACAGACTTAATGTGAGTGGGAGTTCTGTTTCATATTAAAGTCACTCTATAATCTGGGAATCGTATGCAAATTCATGATCAACTTTTTATCCTCGTATTTTTATTGTCCTGATACGCACTGATATAAGTATTGTTTAAAGATTTCATCTACATTTATGTATGAAACTATTGTTAAAATCTGAAACTGACAGTTGAGCTCCTTGAATGGTAAATTTACCTTGGCACAATGGTATTAACAGTTTTTTTTCTTTTTTAATGCATACTCACTAATTTTTACATGAAATGCATTTTGTCTTCTTTTGTGCATGTGCAAAGGTAAGGTTTACAACTACACAGCACTGTTGTTATATGAATCAGTAAAAGCAGAACAAAATCCACTTCAGATTATTTAGCTTTTAGTATATGAAGTCCTCAAATACATTTTATGCATTCATTGTTAGAACTTACTCCCAGTAACTTTTTGATTGTTAGAAATATTTTCTGATATTATTTCCATTTTATTTATTCCCCTTATAATTTAGCGTAAATGCCCGTAATGAGATTTGTGTGTGTGTGTGTGTGTGTGTGTGTGTGTGTGTGTGTGCTCATGCTTCAGAAGCAATTCTAAAACTATCCAACTTCAACCCTGGACCAAACACCATACCTATCCCTAACCCTTATCGTATCCCAGCCTTAACCCTGTCTCTATGACAAAGAAATTTGATGGAGTAGATTACAGGTCATCTGCTGTTTCTTATGTTGATGTGTTATATAGCATTTTGATCCGAGATTTATTATCTCCTGTCTTTGTTGTGTATGCATACATGTAACATGTCATTATTGAAGACATAGATTCCATTTAAGGAAACATTGTGTAATGGTGCCCTGTTTCTTAATGAATTTGGTATGACCGCAGTATTGGAAATTGTTTTGTTTTGCATTGGACGATTAATAAATCCTGTGAACTTTAGTGGATGTCTGGTACATAGCAGGTACATGGACCTAGACATGACGACGCTGATTGATTCCTAACTAAATAGCCTTGTAAGTCAGGGCACCAGTACCATGATTGTGATGTGATGAGCTACTTAATGAGGTCCTTTTAACCGAACTAATAGCTCAGGGGAACTCCCCCTATCCGGTTACGCTGACCGAGATGGCGTAATGCCACTGAATTGTATCCTCCTGCTGAAAAGGCAAAGCGGAGACGACAGAGCGCGGAGTCGCTGCAGCTAGCCGAGCTTGGGAAGTCAGCAGCGCCGAGCCAGCGCCAGGGGGGCGTGAAAGATGATCCCTCCCCAAAAATGATTTTGCTGATGAGTTGGTATTGACTGCGGCTGGTGGAATAACACTTGCACTTTGTGTGTTCCACCCAGCTGCCAAAGAGGTAGGAGGCGCCGGGGGCGTGCTCCGACATTAACAAAGAATACAGCTCAGTAGGGTGTTTGCAAGATTTACCAAAATTAATTGATATTTAACCGTTCTTGTTTTTTCCTCCGTCTCTCTCCCCTATTCCCTTTTTCCGCCTGTCCTCTTGCAGAGAGTTTTCATCACTGTCACCGCATGATATAAAGGGGAACAACAAGAAGGTTTGTTTTCTCAAGTCAAGTTTTATTGAAGCAGCGTAATATTGCGTGTGCGGTTTTAGGGCCTAGGTGCAGTTCAACTCTGACATTATAAACACTGGAGCTGTGGTGTTTGATGTCCTAGAAATTCCCTTTCCATTAAAGTTGTTATTCTTTCTTGCCTCTGAAATATTATTTTATGCTTTATAACAATGTGGAGTTGGTGCTTGAAGCACTGAACAATAACATTTCCTCTCCCATGTGTTATTTTGCAGTTCACTGCCTAATGTCTATTCATTGTAGCTTGTCACTTCAAGCCTTTTGTATCATCAAACTTGGTTATCATTTATTATAAAAAATATAACTAAAATTAGAAATCTTCTGTAAAACAATGAAAAAAATGCATATTTTGTGTAATATGTAATATTTAGTATTAATGACATAGAGAATAAGAAAATACTTTTCCTGGTTACACTTTGTTAAACTTGTGTAAATTTGAGAAATAAGGTGGTAAAGCTATATAGATCAATAAGTGACTCTATGGGGTTTATTTGCTCCAGTAAGATGCATGTACCTGTAGATCATGCTTTTATGAATCCATGTATGCTTTAGATTTAATGGGTTTAATGTACCTAAGTCTAAATTTTATATTATCAACACCTTGGAATTGGATTTTTGAATAATTAGGAGATGCAACTATTATAAGGTTTCATTGTTTTTGTATCAACTCCCTTAAATATATCTTTATATAGTGCATGTAAATGAAAGCAAAGAATACCGGTAGCTGGTTTATGCAACTGACCTGTACAGGATGAAATACCTCAAGGTTAAATTAATTTTCTCGTTGTTTAAAATACGTAAATGCCCCTGTAATTTTATGCAAAGTTCAATCAGTTTTAAAAAATTGAATTGATTCCCAGAATGATCAATCTTGCTACACTAAATGTAGTTATCCTAAATAATTTGATAAAACTTTAAAATTCTGCAGGCTTTTGATGCCGCTGCTGCCTGTGGCATTCCAAGACTTCTGGACCCTCAAGACATGGTCCTTCTGGCCGTACCGGACAAACTCGCCGTCATGACCTATCTCTTTCAACTGAGGGCGCACTTCACCGGCCACGAACTGGAAGTCAAGAGGATCGGTAATACGACGAAAAAGAGCACGTACATTGTTGGAAATTACTCGTCAGACAAGTCCATGCCAGAAGATGTGTTTGCGCAGGAAACCAACGTCATCCATGACGACAGGGTCGTGGCGAACGGAGAGAGGACAGAGAACGGGGAAGAGGTTGTTTCAAATGGGGTTAGTAGTGTACCAAAGAGCCCTGGCTCACCAACTAAATCAGGACCCATAAGCAGGAAGACTTCCCCAGAGGGTGGGGAGGACACGGTGGAGGGGGTGGACACCATGAACATGAAGAACTCAGACAGCAATAGCCACGGGCTATCGGACAAGCTGCAGAGTGCAGGCAGCAAGGTGGAGAGGAGACTCACCAAACAGAAATCGAGAGATAAAGAGCCGGAATCCAATGGGGTGGTGGATTCGGATAAGAATAGGACTCCTACAGACACTCCTGCAGAGAACGGGAGAAAGGTTGGAAGCCCTATAGGAGCAGCTGGAGACCAGGTCTGGTTCAGAGCATCTGTTATGGCCAAGAAAGATGCAAAAGGGGATGGGGAAGCGCCACAAAAGGTAGGCCGGCTATGTTCAATTAAACTCCTAGTGCACCAAGTATATCAATTAGATTTCCTGATTTGCTGTGTGAATATTAGAATGTTAAGTACTGTATGTTCGATCATGTGATCTTTGAGACTCTGCTCTATGATGTTAAATAGTTTGTTATGTTTGACCATATATATGAATTAGAATTCATGAAATTCTCTGAACTTTTAGAACGTTGATTAGTTTGTAATGTTTGATCGATGTTAGCTAGTTTTGTGCTGTTATAAATGTCCTTTTCTAGCGATTAAGACTTGAATGACGATTATAATTAATTACAGGTTCCCGTTGGTACATGTAAGACAACATTTACCATATATCGTCTCTCTCTTTCTTTCCGGAGTACAGGTTTGCAAATAGTTACCAGTTTGCAAAGCTCACCTTTGATTTTTCTCTTGCCCTGTATACCCATTATCTGCTGAGAGCCAGAGGGGCGCTAACTCATCCCCCTTGACGTTGAGTTAACCCCCTTCTGGTTCTCAACAGATGATGTGTTGGCTGATGTTTCCATTGCACTTCTTGTCTTGCTTGTACATTTTATAGTCCAAAGAGGATGATTTAAAGGAGCGAGCTAAGCGATTACTAGAGCTCGCTAGGAAGGAGGCAGCGTTCAAAAGAGCCACTCTAAAGAGAGAACAGTCACAGCAAGATGGAGATGCAAATGAGGTAATGGCTTGGAACGTATCATCTGCAAAGAGCCAGAAGGGTCTTACTCCTATTCTTTAACGAAGAGTTGTGCCCTTCTGGTTCTTGCCATACAATTTTGGGAAGAGACTTGAGAGGAGGGGGTAAGGGAGGGGGCAACTAAGAAACCAAAAAGAGAGAAAGAAGAAAGACAGTGACAGGAATATAAGTTCAAAGAGATGTTGGAATTATGAAAATGAAAATAGTATGAAACTTAATGAGAGAGATAAAGAGAGAGAGAGAGAGAGAGAGAGAGAGAGAAGAGAGAGAGAAGGAAGAGAGAGAGAGAGAGAGAGAGAGAGAGAGAGAGAGAGAGAGAGAGAGAGGGGGGGGGGGGGGAGATGGTGAGAGGGGGGGGGGGGGGAGGAGATGGTGAGATTAAATACAATTTAAATGAGAAGGAATGAAAAATATAATTGCCCAGACTGAATGTTAGGCTAAAAGAGAGCATGATGTGGGATTTGAAACAAACAGCTGCCTTCATTTTTTGGGGGAAAAAAGATAGAAAGATAGAAATATCAAGATGTAGGCCAAAGAAATTTGTCTTAGAGGTCGAAGAGATTTAATTCTTATTCCCATACAGTCAGGAACATCAAGTAACTTTTCTGTATTAATTTGACCTTCCCCTTTACTCATATCTTGAAAGTCCAGATGGCAAACTTTCATTGATGGAAAGTGCAAAGTGTTGCGCATTTGTTATTTTCAAAGTAGTAGCAACAAATTGGGTCTATTTTTGCACATAATACCCAGCTCAAATACATGGAAAATGTGTGATCTTCTTATGCCATTCTTTTCTGTGTCAATTGCTCTCTGCTTATATCATATCTGCTGAATGTGAACTATATACTGGATTTTAAAAGCACTTTCTTGTATTGTGTCAGGAGACTTGTTTGAAATCTGGAACATGCTTTCAATTTTTAAACACAATTGGGATTTTAATAGTGGAGTGATTTGCAACTGACTCTGGTTTGCTATCAATGGCAATTCATTTTTTGTATTCATTTCGTACACATGAATTATATGAATGAAATTTTATAATGTTTGCATTAGTCAAATGAATTGATTATTTCAAGAGATTAAGTATATTCCAAAAGTGGTACAGATACTGTGTTGCCTCTTATGACTTGTTTGATTCATGTTCTGTGGTGTGTTTTTTCTTCAGGCTTTTGTTTGTTTGTGAAATTGTATACCTGTGATATAGGAATAGGAAGATGAATATTTGTAGTTGCAGTGTGTCTTGTCGCCAATTGTTATTTCATCTCAGAATGGATATTTTTGTTGCTTGCTTTAAGGGTGTGAATAATTTTGGGGAAGTACTATATTTGTTTATTGGCCAATTAAATAAATCTATCATATCAATTCATTCCAAAATTTGCACATGTTAAAGTGATTCAGTTTGTATATGCTTTCAATAATTTTCATTTTTCATTTTTAATTGGCATGAACAATTATTAATTTTAATCTTTATGTCTTGAAAATTCTCCATCAGCATCATCATCACCATCATCATAGTATGGCAATTTTGCTATTTATGTATTTATTTTAGTTGAAATGTTATTGTCCATCAAAATCCCATTAATTGTTATCCTTGTATAAAACATCTCAATGTGATCTGCATGATGCTTTACATTGGATTTACAAGTGATGGTGAACATTGGAAATACTTTACATTTATACTAATTCTCTATATATGTTATCAACCAGGAGGAAGAAAAGCGGAAAGAAGATTTGAAAGTAAGAGCAAGAAAGTTAATAGCAGAAGCTCGCGGAAGCATCAATAAACCCCAGATTGAAGGTATCGATGAGATGGCACAAGCCGTCAAAGAGCAGGCCACGATAGGTAAGCTCTTTCTTTTCATCAAACTCCTCTTGATTGCTGTATGGCTCATGAAATAAATCTTTATTATGCATATTTCAACATATTTTTCTGATATAATTTACTTTGAAAGTGTATCATTTTTGTAAGGTGTGGTTGAATTTACTCAGTGTAAATCACATCTACTCTTTAACAAATCCTTAATATTTTTATATTCTGATATGATTTACTTTGAAAGTGTATGATTTTTTGTAAGGAATGATTTAACTTCTTCAGTTTATATCACATTTACTTTTGGTCGTTTGACAGTTCTTTGATATTAACCAAACTCTTTGCTTTCATTAACTTGTATAATTTCCTTCTGTTCTTGATTGTGTATTAGTACATTAATAGTAAAAATATTAATAGTAAATACATTTACAGATGTTTCAATGTATTTATGTTCTATATTGCTTCATAAAAATATGGTATTATCACCTAAAAAGAAATGTACTCTTAGCATACAGATTGAGGTATTATAGCAGTACTTAATAGCACAAGAAACCAAGAAAACATAAACAATAATTTTGATGTTTTTTATAGTCTTGAAAACATAATTAAACTACTTATTTTCTGCATGGATATTAATGAGATTTTAAAACGTGGGAGAACACTGTTCCTCTGGTTAAAGGAAACCATTGATCATTATCAACAAAGAAATAAAGAAGGAAATGAAACAAAAATGAAGAGGAGGGAGGATTAGAAACAGGAAAAAGAAGACTAAAGCACTTTTTAGATTTATTATCCAGAAGGATGACACATGTAATCTTTCTCTATTATGCAAAAGTGAACATTTGAAGCATGGCTTTGTAAAGTGTGTTTGAGAGTGTGGGAGGTGTATTTTTAATGCACTGGATGAACATATTCGGTATCATATTATGCATGAAATGTAACTGTAGAGTTCAATAAATTGAATTCTTCTTTTCATATTTTTTGTTACTTGTTTGCAAAAGGGTGAATTACTGAAGACATTTAGCAATGCAAAATTAGTCCATTAAAAATGTTATAGATAGGAAGATACCCGAGAAAATTACAGTGAAATGTGGAATTTATAGATGGTCATGGTCCATGACTCATTGAATATTTGTTTTTCACATGTCTATCAAACACGCCAAGAAAAACAAAAGATTTATTTTGAGACAAATCAAATAATAATTTAAAAAAATAATTTTCACCAAATTAATGGCCTTGACCAACACTTCTTTTGCTTTCATTGTACTCTTTGAAAGAGTTATAACATTTATTGGAACATTAAAAATTTATATTAGGATAATGAAATTTTCACCATGGTGAGAATACTAGCATAATTCTTATTCCCGAAGCACCCTGTATTAAAGAACATGGATAAATGTGAAGACTATGTAGAGGATTTTCTGAATGAGCTGAATTGCTACGAGTGTAGGGCGTCCCCTGGAGATTTCAATTGCCTGGAGTGTGCTGCAAAAGTAGTTGTAACTGCTACATTTGAATAGGACAGCTTCACATAACCAGTATTAGCCTCTCTAAATCGTACAAATCTTATCAGATTTACTGGGGAGAATGGAGCGACTCTCTTTGATGAGAGAGGCGCATTGTTTGATTCCCAGCTATTCCGACATTCCAACGGGAACGCTCAGTACCACCTCCATTCAGAAAATGGGACGGAAACTTTCCATGGAAGGGGGGAAGAGCGGGATGAAAAGAACGAAGTGATAGAACAGAGACACTACAGTGTCATCCAGCACTTTCAGATGCTGCATTTTTTTCCTTCTTCTTCTTTCATTCATTCTTTTGGGGACTTGTACTAGCTACTTATAGGGCTTTCGCTTGACAAAAGAGTGAGGAAAGGTGCACCAAATTGTGGGTGTGAATGGAGTGAAGAGATTAGCTGGACTAGTGACTTGAGAAGCTCTGTAGTGATGTTTGGTTCTATACCAGATTACCAGGCCCTCCATTTAAAGAAATGTTTCATGTACCCTTGGGATGTAGGGCTACCGGTAGGTGTCGTGAGAAATGTACACTGGGTTGCCAAATTTTTCCAATCTTTATACTAAAAGTTGGAGCTTGCTGTCCTGTATTCTCTTTCTTCTTCTTTTTTAAAATAACAAATAAAGAAGATTTCATCGATCTTGAATGAAGAACAAATGTGGCATAGTTTCTGTTGTGAGGAAAATATAGCTACGTTAAAGTTATAAAATGACGATAAAAGAGTATACCAGTAAGTAAAACAATACATGGGCAAAGTTTTTTGTTTAGGTGTTGTTTTGTTTAATTTATAAATGTATAAATAGGATTTGCTTATTATTTTGGAAAGGCAGAAATGAGCACAACTTTTGATGGAATCAAATAAAAATTGAGTCAGATAAAAAATAGACATGAATGTAATTATCCTAGTAAATATATATAAACTTTTATTTTTACTATGGAATGTAGATATTCACAAGTATCCAAGGTATCTAAAAGATGTTTTTTTTCTTCAATTAAAAGATATTTTATAATAGTCTTTGACACAGGCCATAAAAATCCCATTAGCCAGTCCTTTTGGACACAACGCTTGACCTTGCCATTCCTCTTTCTTTTCTCAAATGATAGAAATAGCATCAAGGACAGTGTTTTTATCAACTATCTAGTTTAGGACTTCCATCAATTCTGAAAATATTGTGATTTATGGAGAGTGATTCACAGTCCTCATTAGCACTATGTTGTTAACTCAAACCACAACTATTGGAGTATAATGAGATTGAGTTTTAATCTGTTTTTTACCGTCATTGCTCATGTCATTGCATGTGTTTGCAAACTTGATATAGTACACTTTATAACTATTTTAATGAGTGCAGTCTAGTGTACTTTGAGTTCATAAATAGATAATAGATTTTATTACGTTTGCTCTATTTGATCAATATTATTCATAATTATACATATTTGAATTCATGTTTATTTTATTTCATCTTATGCCGACACTTAAATAATTGAATAAACTCAAGAATTCATTTTCACTCGATATTTCTATATGTCTTTCTAATCTATTTCTCTCTATCTCATTGTTCCTATGGTAACAAACACATCTTCCATTCAACTTTTGTTTGATGTTTCTGTTATTAATCTCATTATTTTTTTTCTGTTGTTTTGATGAAATCAACTTAGATTTTCTGTTATCCCTATACATTCCCTGCCTGCCTGCCTTAGGTCTTGGTTACAACTTTTATCAATATGGTGGTCAGTGTGGTAAGATATTTATTAACCATGGCATGTGCTCCCATTCTCAGTTTATTTCGCTTCAGCATTTATCACCATCCAGTATTGTCAATATAGTGTATTCACTATAGCCCTTGTGCAAAACCCTGTCACGCTGTAACTTTAATATATCGACAAGGAAAGCTTTAGATTCTATTGAGAGGTTATGTCACGATTAGCATTACAAGAATGAAATGTCGGAAATTGAATTACCCAGTATTGTGCAGTAGCCATCAGCAGGCGTTTAACTAGCAGGCATTTGGTATTGTTGGTTTATATTAATAGAAAATTAAACATAGTCATAGGCCAACATGTGTTTTTGGTGCAGTCATATTTTAAATGATGCAGCTCTAAGATATATTCATCTTTCATTCAAATTTTCATTATGTATACATGCATGGTGTGGGACATTATAAACAAACCTACGTGCACAACCTAGATGGGTAATATGACATAATATGGCTATATCATTATCCGAAAGTTATATAATATGGTTCTATGATTCACAGGTATCGTTCATATCATACTATGATACATTTCTTGTCACATTTGAAAACAAGAATTCATTAAATGGGATTTCTTACAGAGTGTTATTGTTATTTCTTTCATGCAGAAGACAAAAACAACATGTTTTTTAAAAGGGTATAATTTATGGTGTAGTTTTAAGACTTTCATGGGGAGGTCCAGAAACTGAAAGCAAACCGGAGAAATTGTCACGTGTTGCTGCCTGAGAGAAGCCATTTTATAGACAAACAACAAACACCGGAAACAATATCTCATACAAAATGTGTTTAATATAAAATGCATTAGGTCTACAAATGATGCACAAAAGTAGGTAGCAAGGACTTCATTTTTGTATTAGTTTGTGAGAAAAAATATCAACAATAACAAACCAAAGAATATTTGTTTCATAACCTATGAAATTCTACACATTTGGACTATATTGACACAGCCTCATGTTCTATACAACATGACTTTGTTTCATTATTACTTTATAAACCGATTCAGGAAATATATGTTTGGAGTCAGAACGGAGTTAAAGGTAAAGACCAGTAATGTTCATGCGATTGCATTGTGAAAGAAACGTTGTGGAATCGATCAGAAAAGGTTGATCATCTAGCAACTAGCATCTGCAAGGTTCTGGAACCATCAAAATGATAAGAAATTTGGCCCATTCTTCGTAAAGTTACAAGCACTATACACAGAAAGATGTATATGGGACTACCCTATATCTCTCACACGACCATGAGAGAAACAAATTTACCAAATATATCAATTAGTAGGCGGTTTCCCGGCAAATTTGTTATCATCATGTATTAGTCAAAACATATTCTTTCACATGATTGGTAATGAGAGCTTCCATTTCATTTTTTGAAATTGGGGCGTTTCCAATACTGGTCTTTACCTTTAACTCTGTGTTACAGTATAGGAATTAAGGCCCCTCTGGCTCCAAACAGATGATATATCCTTGGGGGGGGGGGATTCCAATCTTGAAAGTAAGTTCCTCTGAAGCACAGAATGATTGGTGAAAGTCTGAACAAAATTTGATAGATAATGAGGAAGTTCTAAATTGATGACATTTTCTTTCACAATACATATTGTCTTTGTGGAGGCATAATAGTGTTGTATACAAATTAACTTTCTTGTAACTCCAAGCAGACGATATTATAATTTGAAAACAGTAAATCAGTAATGTCACAGTGATACATGTATGAGCTTTGACTATTCTCCATTCATTCCAATACAAAAATTGACAAAAATATGATATTTCTAAATTTTGGATCTTTTTTTTCTATTACAACTTTTGTGTGTATACTATCCATAATTAATCTTGAGTACAGCATCAAGACTGATGTTACCTACTGATCTGAGATTTCAAACATTAGTAACTTTCTTAACATTTGTCCTTCTATCAAATTTTTATCATCACCTTTCTCTGATTATTCTTCCAAAGATTGGAATTGCCTTGTAACCATGGTTACATTTGGGTAACAAATAATCCAGTGTCGATGCTCTTAATACTTGTTGCACAATTTTCCAGGATTTAATTTACGGTGGTTTCCTTCCACAGAATGCATATGTAACAACATTACCCCTGCATGTAATAATCATTAATTTTATATGAAGTGACCGAGGCTTCCCAGCATTGAGTTGCATGTGTTCATCCATCCACATAGGACAAATATTTAAGTCCAATTAAACTAATCCATTCCAGTAATTCACATAATCCACTTATCTTTTAAGAAGAAAATCTAATGGCATGAATATTCATATATATGTATCTCATTTAAAATAATTCTTGTGATTGTCTAACAATTTAAAGATAATTATGTGAACGGGAGGTAGAAGATTTTTCACCACGTTAGCTAGAATTAACAGTGTTTCTTATTCTTTTCTGTATTACAGTAAATGCACTAAAATGATTGTACATTTATATTTAGTTGTTAAAGTGTATTTGCAAGCAACAACACGGATGCATGAGTTAATTTTTTCACCACTCTCAATTTAAATATTTTGCCTTTCTTTTTATTTTTATCTATCTATCTCTCTATTTCTCTTTCTCTCTCTCTTTCTCTCTCTCGTTCTCTCTCTCTTCCTTCTTCCCTCTCTTTCTCTGTCTCTCGCTGTATCTGGCTCTCTGTGTCATTCTCTGTCATTCTGTCATTCTTGTTCTCTCCCTCTCTGTCTGTCTTTCCCTGTGTCTCTCTCCTTTTTATGTCTCTCTTTATTTCTCTAATATGGTGGTGATAAATGATTCCATTATTCTTTATAATGCCAGTACAGCTTAGCTGCTAGTTTTGTAATATGATTTGTGACCCGACTCACATTTCCCTCACAATTCTTTGTCTGATTAAGTTCCAGTTTATTGTCAAAGCACATTTAGATTAAGATAAATATGAATTATTTTGCATTACCCCTTTATAAAGAAAGCTATTTTGTAGGAAATTTAGTCTTTTATGTATTTCTTGTCTATAGATATACATGTATGTTCTTGTTATAAACATTTCTTGCCATTGTGCTATTTTGATGTTATTAAAACTGATGAATATCTTTTCCCTGCAGATATTGTGCACACACACAAATTTACAGTGAAATATGTGTAGTTAATTGTATTTCTCCTCTTGTTTGTCTGAATTGAACATGACATGCACCAGAAACTAAAACAAAAAATCCAATCCAGCTGTAGGGGAACAAGAATAAATGTAGCTTATGATTTTGGATGCCGCCGATTCATGCATGAATCCAAAATGATGGAAAATATAATGTTTGTTGAGCTGTGATAGAATTTCTGGTATGATTTTAAATAGAGAAATGATATACCGTATCAAGTTTTATACATGCGACTACTTGTATCATGGAGATGTATCATATTGGACAGGACCATACATAGATCATTATGGTGGAAGTTATCTTAAAATGTACTCCAAATAGTTATCGGTTGATTCTGTGCAGTGTGTTCTTTTTGACATATGACATTTTCCATTTATCTTATTTAAAAATGAAAAATATCTTGACTTGATGGTGGAATAATGTTAGTGATGTACCACAAGAAACCACTATTCAGTGATCATTCATTATTTAATGAAATAAACTGGTAAAAAGTCATGTGTTGTATGTGACACATTGGAGAGAATCACCCGCATAACCTTGTTTGTTTGTTTTTTCATTGGGATTATGATAGGAAATAGTAGATTTCTTTTAGTTGGCTTTAAAGAGGGTAAAATTAATATATCTAACATTATTGGGAGCTTGGTTGGAATGATTAACAACTTACTGCAATATGAAAATATAAATGTTTAGAAAGAATTTGGACACATTGTAATCTTTCATTTAAACAAAAACGGTAAAACAAACCAACACAATGAATTATATAAGTTGACATTTGTCAGGTTTTCTTTTTCCAAATTCATCAGACATTTTTTACCATAAGATTTTAAACCTTAAGTGGCTCCATTTATTTCAAATGTTAAATGTTGGGAGGCATGGGCTACCGGGTAGTTATCAAGTGCTCTAATCCCTGCTTATTCGTACCAGTAGTCGTAGTTTTTAAAGGGAACACAAGATATTAAAGAATGCTAATGATTGAAGGTATGAACCTTAATTTTCACTAGAGAGCAGTTAGAGAAATTTGGAAAATGATAGAAAAATGAACATAAAGCAGGTGCTCAAAAATGGCATTGTGTTTGTCAATTTGCGCTCTGTCTACTAAAGAAAATATATTATAATTAGATTTTAATTTGTATTTATAAGGTTAGTCTTAGATGATGCTTTGTGTAAACAAGTTCAAATTAAGGAAGTTGACATGCCAAATATCACATTAAACGATATCTTTGATATCAATATCTGTTGTATTATTCCTTGTATTCTGTTACAAATTGGATAAGATTAATATCAATCTCAACTATGTTCATGACAAATGTATCTTTGATCAGTCAATGTCATATCAAGAGGTTCCCTGTGAAGATCACACCCCATCCTAACACCTCATCAACCACATAGCTTTGATATGATCATGAGCAGCCCAGTCTGCCTAGGATAGCCCATTACATGATATTCTTATCACTTCCTAGGTGAGAAGACAGGAGCAGCTGGACAGCCTCTAGCCAGCCCTGACCAACCTACGCCGCCGGTCAGCCCCGACGACAATCAACTCGCCAAGGGATTGACCAAGGGCAATATCGCGGTCAAGACGCCGCTTCAATCCTTCACCAATTTGGTCCAGCCCGTACAGAGAAAAGGTTAGCTTGTACTAAAGGAAAGACTTGTGTGGGGTGTGGCTGGTGATTGTATGGATGGTTATCTCTGAATTGACTCTCTGTCCAGATGGACTGGTGGTCAGTTGTGGTGCGAGTATGATGGATGACCTTTCTCTTGGTTCATACGAGATCGGAAAACTTCAAAGTGACTGTGGAAATAGTGAAACAATACATGCTGGATGTCTTTGTCAACTTGGGCAGATGAAAATGGACTTTTAATGAGAGATCATCTGTGTTCGGAGTGGATTAAGGAGCTGTTTTATGTGTTAATCATAATCAGCATTGATGCATTAGGGACATGATGGCATATAATTTTGTATAGCTAACCTAATATTAATTGTGAATTTCATTAAAAGTATGAATACAAGTTTCCCTGTCAGTAAGAAGCTCTTGAATAAATAGATATCCATGAGATAATATTCCCTGTAGCACCAAAGTCAAACCGTAGTGGTACCCAGTCCATTTGTCTAATTAACATTAGCACTTTTGGAATGGAGCTATAATTTGCAAATTATTTTAATTATTTTACACCCCTGAGGTATGCAGATTTATTTGAAACTAAATATGTAAGTTACTGAATATAATTATTGGATTTATACACTAGTAATTACTATTTCAAAGGATACCAATTATCCCCACCTGCAGCTGAGCTACTATGAGGCATTTAAACATTCAAGGAATTTCTTCCTATCTGGTACCCATGTACTTCACCTGGGTGAAGAAAGGGAAATGTAGATAAATGCCTTGCTATATTAAACACAATGTGATCACTACTCTTGTACCCTCGTACTTTCAGCCAAGACCCCAGATGACCCTTCAGATGAAGCCAGGACACCAGATGGACAGGTCAAAGAAGAGATTCAAGATGCGGAAGAGAAGGATCATGAGACGGAGAAGAGTAAAGAAGGAACAGAAGACCTTATGGAAGAGGTAGTTAACACCTTTCTTGCATTTGAGTGATGATTTTGCTTTTCCCAGTTCTTATTATTATTCCGATTGTTATTCCAGTTTTCTTTCCCCATCTTTGACTTTAAGAATGATAACAACTTCTTATTTCAGCAACCCTAAATATCCAATAAAATCTTAATATTTGTAAATGTTGGATGTTATGAAAGAAACATGAGTCATTTGGTCAGTGTTATTAATGTACAATGTAACAGGTATGTTTTCCAGGGACAGATCTGTGTGTTGTTCAATGGCAGTTATGACCTTTAGAATGCATGATCGTTGATGTACAGGAACATAGCATCTGTTGAGAGCCAGAAGGGCATTAACTTCTTTACTTTTTAACACAGCATTAACATCCTTCTGGCTCTCGATAGACCCAATGTATGATGTGCCAACTCATCAGTTTAGCTTTTATGTAGAGTTGCATTCCTGTGCAATCAGTCATTGCTCACAGAACTAATTCTATCTTCCCATCGAAACCACAGGAACTGCAAGAGACAAGCGAGTACATCCTGGGTGAATACTCGGCTCTGGATCGAGAGCAGAAGCAGATCGATGAGAGGGCAGCGTTCGTGGAGAAACTCCTCCGACAGGCCATGGAGGAAGGTCAGTGGTCAAGCCTTGCCAAAAATATTTACATTCCAATCTAAACTCGAGACTTATCAAATGATATTAATTTATCACGTCGCACAATGGCTCCACACCAGTGGAATTGCCTCAAAAAGTTTTAATGTGCAACTAATGGGCAGTAAATGTGACAGAATGCCATATTCCTTCATCTTGGGAACCAAAGATGGAAAATTAGCGAATTCTCTCCTTTGTGGACCTGATAATGACTGTTTTTATAATGACTCATCCAAAACCAAAGTTTTTGTTACTGTTCATTCTCTCTGGTCAAGGAGAATACCCTCATATAGCCAAATTTATTCTCTGGCCTCATTTTAGAAGAAGAGTAGGGAAAGAATCCTTTTCATGCATTTTTGAAGAAGAAAAAAAAAAAAAGCCTGAAAGATTGTTTAGCTTTAATTGCAGGTTTGATGTATTCTGAGTGTGTGCCTTTCACACTCTTCAGGTCAACCCTCTTTTCATTGTAAAGCAAGAAGCCATCGGCACCCATCAAACCTCGCTCCTTTTCAAAGAATCACCGAGGGGTTAGAGAAAGCCAGTGAAAGGGACCAAGGTTTGCCTCAATAGCCCAAAGAGAGGGGCCTTGTATCCCCCCATTACTGCTACCCTCATTCACTCCAACCCCTCTATGGGGCTAATTACTGCAATCAACTGGGCTAACGTTTCGGCCAGCCTTTCACGTCACAAACTCCCCTCCAATTGCCGCAAAATAGTTAATCCAGCAATTTGTGATGATAAATGCACGATGATTACATACGCTCATAATTGGTACGTGTGTCTGGTAAGCAATAATTCTGCATTCATGTATCTTGTCAAAGTGCACAAATTACTGAAGATTCTAGATGTCAAAATCTTCTTCTGCTTGAAACCTGCTTGAACATTATGCGAACATTCTGTTGTATTACCTAATGGTAAAAAGGGTCCGCACTTAAGCTATAGGCCATTTTAAGACCTCTTGGGACCACTGTGACTTCTGTACTAAAAAGTCTTCTCTAGGCCTCGAGAGCCCATGTTAAATGTTTCTTTTCAGGCATTTACCTACACATCTATCTTATCAAAAGCTACTGCATTATTCCTACATTTATGTGTGCTTCTGGCTTAATCTTTAAAGAGTAGGGTATACTGCATTCATTATGCTAGTGATTTTCTTCTCCTTTTTCAATCTAACTACCTGGTGTCCAGGGAGGTACTAAACTTTACAGCACCATTCCTTAATGTATTTAATTTACAATAAGAATGATACAAATGACAATTTGACATACATTTCAAAGGGAAGGACATGTATTCATGTTTGATGCGCTTTTAACTTTTTCTCACGCATTTTTCGATGTATTTTAGCATTTTTAATGTGTTTAATCCGGAGGAATGTTGGACTTAGTGTTCAATGGAGTTAAAATACTAGGTTTATGCGAGGTGGCATTATACTTAAAGTGACTCTGTAACATTGCCTCAGATTATGAAACAAAATCCTGGATTTAGCTCATGCTGCAATCATAATTTATAAACCTTTAGGTCAGTCAGGAATCCCATGACTTTTACAAGCCGATCGCCTGTCTGATTATCAAGATATTTATGATTGGAAATCGAAATTTCATTTGTTCGTTTTCCTAACGTTTTTTATTACACTACACTACATCAGGGAAATAAGTACGGTAAAACCGGTCACTCAAAGATTTGTACTTTTTTGAGGCACTTCATGATCATTTTGAAGCACATTTTTTTTAGGGCTTCATTATACACCATATCACAGACACTGATAACACGTAGGGCCGTCCATCTCAGATTTAACATTGTTAAGCGATGCCTTTAAGGCTGTTAGTACAGTGTTTCTTAAGTCAGAATGGACAAATGAAAAGAACCTTCACATAATGTCCTATACGGTCCGTTTTTATGACCAGCCTATTAAGCTGTCATGAAAACAGAAAAGGTTATCTGTTTGAAAAAAATACATGTATGTCACTACAAGGTTTACAAAATACATGTTTTTAGAAAACTTTATGTTTGTCACCATACTAAAATTGCTCATTACTATGTTAAATGTTCCAGCCTTGAGAAAATAATGTCCATGTAGAAAGGAGAAGCTAAAATTACCTGTATATTTATGTTAGATACATATCCTTCAGGTGAGGGGGGAGGCAGATACTCTGGCAACATGTAGAGAATGCTATGCAAGGCATTATTATCTTTAAAGTAGGCCATCCAAAAGGTAACTTCAATGGATATTGCTGGTTTGTATGGTATGCCAAATGAGATAGACATACATATTTTCTGGAAACTTACCAACAAAAGTTGAGAACATCATTGTGTGACTTTAGTCTCTGTCGCCTTTCTTGCATCTTTCATAGGCCATTGCACCAATATCAAAAACTTTGAAAACAACCTTGAAAATATGGGTATAATATTTTTAATCATGCTGCTGCAATCTGCACCCATGAAATTGACAAACCTCATGCATGCTGTGTCTGTGGTTTCTGCAGTGCCAGTGGAAATGGATTATGAAGCAAGGATGCAAGTTTAATTCAGGCCCTGGCAAGTTATTTTCAGACCCTAGGTTCAGGCTTTGTTGTGTACAAATAGCTAATTCTAGGTGATTTTCAGGCCCTCTGATCAATTCTAACTGGCATCCTGATGAAGCCATTTAAGAAACCATGTGAAATGGACTGCCTTTGTTGAAGCTGGCATCTATGATATTGCTGGTATTTGATCTGAATACCTTGCCCTTCCGACTCCCAAAGTGGCAAACATGGAAAACTTATACAAAAAAAAATAAGAGTGGACAAATTATTGTAATATTTCATTAAAGCTTGACAAAGAGCTATGGATTTTACTTTCATTTGGACTATCTATGGTTTCTATCTTGCCTTATTTGGTCTTCAAAATAGACTTCTACGACCGCTCAGTGTGGTATACTTTGAAAACAACTTTGAAAACAATGGTATTATGTTTGTTTGAGGATGACATAGAAATTCCATCTTTTCTGTCTTCATATGGGACTGAAAATAGACTTCTGTAATCGTTAAAACTTCTGTAAAACTTTGAAAACATTTTTGAAAACATTGGTATCATTTATTCATTTATTAATTTTGATTTATTGAAAATCATTTCCATGGTTCCCATTTGGACTACATATTCTTGTCTGTCTTTGTATGGGCCAGAAAATAGACTTCTATGACTACTCTTTATGGAATACTTATAAAACAACATTGAAAACACTGATATTTATTAAAGTTTGACACAAATTTATTGATATGGCTTTCAGTTGGACTACCGTATATTCATTGTATTTCTTAACTTCATGTGGGCCTGTAATTAGAGGATCTATACTGATAATTGCTCAGTATGAAAAACTTATAAAACAACCTTAAAACATTGTTATTATATTTGTGTGAGCTTGATATAGAATTGTGGATTTGTGGACTATATAAATTGTCTCTCTTGTTTTCACTTCTGCTGAAAATAGACTTCTGTAATTGCTCACTATGGAAAACTTATATCAAACAACCCTGAAAACTTGGTTTCATAAGACAGTATTTGTGAAAGCTTGACATAGAACTGTAGATATGGCTTTCATTTAGACCTACCTGTGTTGCCTTTTTGGGGTCTACATTTTGGGCCTGAAAATAGATCTCCAGGATAACAGAATGTGTAAAACTTAGAAAACCAATTTGAAAACTGTCCATTTATTACTTTATCTAGAGCTGTGGATATTTGCACTCTACGACTTGATATTCATCCATCGCCCTTTGACATGCATGTTGTACCAGTTAGTCTGTAATATATTATTCAATGTCTATCCTCTGTCGACTGGTGATAATGGATTGGCTCATTTTTTTTAAAAGTTGTATAACACTATAATACCAAAATTATGATCATCTACAGTCATATTGAATGTTCTTATGCAATATACCAGTAGTCACATATCCTCCTTGTAAGCCAGTCAGTAGGGTGATAATATGAACACTAATTACTATTATCACTATTATTATCAGTATTGTCTCTATTATTTTCTCTTTCTCATAGGTACGGATGATGAAGCTGCTTTAATGCAGGAGTGGTTTGAATTGGTTAACAAGAAGAATGCTCTGATCAGACGCCAAGAACAGCTCAATGTCATGTGAGTTGATTGTGTCCTCGCTCGCTTCATTATGCTTGTTATTGGAAATCGCACAAAAATCATTTGTGTTAACTCAAGTATAGTAATTGCAAGAATCATAAGTCAGATCTGTTTGTTGTTTTTTAGTCTTTTTTTAGCAACTCTGCACTTTACAGCTTATGTTTTCTTATGTTTAAGAGAAGAGGTTCAATTCATTTAATGACTGTCAACATTTATATCAATGACATATTGTTTGCAAATCCTTTCTCTCTCTCTCTCTCTCTCTCTCTTTTTCTCTTGCAATATCAAAGATACACGTATCTCTTTAAGTTTCTGATTTTGGGGTTGTCAGGGTATATATTGGTCAAAGTGTATTATGCAATACACAGGGATGCCAGTTTTCAGGCAATAGCCTGAATTCAGGCCCTGGCCAGTTATTTTCAGACAATAGTTAAGGATTTTTTGTGTACAAAATAGCTCATTCTAGGTGAGTTTCACGCCCTCTGATCAATTCTAACTGGCATCCCTGAATACAGCTCATCCTCATTTCTATAATAATGACCATTCAACCAATCTATTAGAATACATGTATATGTTACCTTTGTGGTTTACCAGGATAATAATTTGACATGATTCATTTCTATATCTTTTATTCTGTACATGATAGGGAGAAGGAACATGATCTTGAGAGAAGATATGAAATGCTGAATCAAGAACTCAGAAAAATGATGGAGATAGAAGGTAAGCATCCAATATAATAATAATAATAATAGCCATAGTTGTATAGCGCTTCATACTATGTTTCTAAGCGCTTTACATTGTAACTATTATTACCCTAGTCATTGGATTCAATTGCTAATCTGCACATGATAGTGCACATGCTTCACTCCCTGGGGAGTATTCCAGCCAGACGCTATTTTACAAGTGCACACATGTTAATCCAAGCACATCAACATTCACCATTCTACTGGATATCTATTTAACTATTCCTGGGTGGAGAGTGGCGAATGTAGATTAATGTCTTGCCGAAGGGTTTTAGTGCTGCAGTGGGACTTGAACCGCAAACTATGTGATCCACAGTCTAGTGACATATCCACTAGACCACAACACCTTTACTGTGAAATAATATTATATGATATCATTGATATTGCAATACATATTTTGGGCATTGTGATAATGATGGTTTCCATACCATGTTATTACCAATTCATGTTCCTCTCTTGTTGGAAGTTAGTGTCATCTTCATGTCATATGAATATCCTTAATCATAGTCATCAACATCATAGGTACAACATCATTTTCATTATTTGTTTCACAATCATCTTCATCTTCATCTTCTTCATCATATATAATGTATTCATCACTGTCATGGCTCTTATCAGTTATGTACTTTCAATGATATGAGCATCGATATCACTTTTACTGTAATTTCCATCATCAGCATCATAATTTCTGGGACCATCATCAGCTTCAACTCCATCACAGTGTCATAAACTTCTCAATAATAAAATACAAGTTGTAAGCATTCCTTCAAGTTACAGTATTTATTTATTGTTCAGAAATTCAGATACACATGTCATTATCCAAATCACTTCATCTGAAAAACGAGAAATTAATACCCTTCTCTATCCCTGTCTCTCTCTCTCTCTCTCTCTCTCTCTCTCTCTCTATCTATCTCTCCTCTCCTCTCCTCTCCTCTCCTCTCCTCTCCTCTCCTCTCCTCTCCACTTCTCTCTCTCTCTCTCTCTCTCTCTCCCCCTCTCTCCCTCTCTCTCTCTCTCTTACATGATGAACAGATTGGCAGAAGACAGAGGAGGAGAGACAACGGGAGGCTCTCCTGCTGGAAGACCTGGTGATCCTTGTCAACAAAAGGGATGAACTGGTGATGGAACTTGATGCACAGGAACGAGAGTAAGTGGATGGATGCAGTCCAGAATCTTTTGCTTGACTTGATAGATTGAATTAGAAGTACCCTTGAGATGTCTTATTATCCCCAGTGCTTGATTGGGCAATATTATATATATATACGGCATGAAGAAATATTGTATGTTCAGAAGTATTGTTTGTTCAGAAATTTTCTATATTCAGAATATTGTTTATTCAAACTATTGTTTCCTCCGAAATATTGTTAATTTTTAAAAAAACTTTGTATTCAGAAATTTTTGAGTAAGAAGAGTGGAAAAATTCCTAATCATCACTAAATAGAATATTTATACAACTCCTGTTGTGAGACCATGAGTCCTTTTTTGTCGCTCCCTTTTTTTTAATTTTATGTAATTGCACCAAAGAAAGATGATATCTAGAGAAATACCTGCTCATATGTCATCTTAAGTTTAGTAGGGATCCATTTATTATGATGTTTATGTTTTGACTGTAATAAAATTATTAGTTCATCCCTTGAATATTGATCTCATATTTACAACTTTATTTTGTTTAGGGGGGGGGGGGGCTCAGTCATAGACAACAAGAAAACCCAAACAATCATCACATTAAATCTTCTCTTTTTGGTATATATTTGCTAGTAGGTAAACAGCATATTATTCAAATGCATTTTACAACCCACTTAGATGACTCAAGAAAAACAAGATGTCAAATATTTCTTGTGACTCACTACATGATTAATCTCAATTTTACAACAACACAAATTCCAACATGTTTTTTACAAGTGAAGCCACATGTTAGGATTAAAAGAAAGCATTCATTGAATGTTTTCCACATTAATCTTCTTCACTCTTGAATACTATCTTTTCTCTACACAGGGCTGAGGAGGAAGCGGAGTACTTGGAGAATGCTCTGATGAGAAGACGCAACAAAGGAGGAGCAGGGGCGAGGGACGAGAAGTGTAGTATTCAGTGAGGAAAACAAACCAGTCAATGTGTCAGAGGTCTGTTCACATGTGACATAGTAATCCGTCGCCGCTTAAAGGCATGTTCACACGTGATGCAATAAACAATCGCGGCAAAATAAAAACTGCTTTACATGGAAATGAATGGCAAGTGAGCGTGAGAGAAAGAGTATCTGCCTGCGATACAGACCCCTAAGAATACTTGCTTATCTGTTAACACATTGCCTACTGAAACTGGTCGACTCTTGTGTTAAGCCGATAGGATGTACGAGAATCCGATTGCTTAGTGTCAGCGAGTTAAGATGTAGAAATGTGAGGGGCATTGTTAATGTGATGTTTTATTTTGCTGCGATGGATGTTTGAGGCAGTTTACTATGCTGCGTGTGAATGAGGCTCAAGCATAGTAGCATCAGCTCGGCCTATGGCTTTGGTAGAAAAGAGAGTGATGTGAAATATATGAACGAAGAAAGATAGGCACACGTATATATATATGTATGCAGGGGAAGAAAGTGAGCTTTCTCTGTGCGTGATGGTTCACTATCTTCAAAGGTACTAACAAGCCAGATGATCGCAAGACCAGAGAAATTGATGATGAAATGCATCAAAAGAAGTGCAGGAGTAAGAGAGCGAGAGTGGAAGAAAGTTTGGGAAAACACAAAAACTCAGTGTTGTTCAGATTAAAGATGTGGAAAAGGATGGAAGAATAAAGTACAATTGATAACAGTTTATAACAGTGCTGGTATTAAAATAAGTTGATGAATGCCATTTAAAGATAATTTTTGTTGAAAAGCTTTACTTTAAAAGAACCTTTTTTATTACATTTTTCTTTGAAGAAAAGTGAAACTGTGTATATAATACATTAAATGGTAAAAGATATTGAATTGCCTTGTACTTTTGAAAGATTAATTTCTTACTTTGGTGAAGTACTTTTTGTTTTGATGTTTTGATTAACAAACTGTTTTCTACTTTGTACTTGACATGGAATTTGTACAATGTTCCAAAATACAGCCAAGGAAATGTTTTGATTTTAATTCATTAACTCTTTCATCAGTTGTACAATTTATATTATTTTGTGCCTTTTCTGAATAGGATTTGGTTTGATGTTATATATTTATGGTATAAATGTAAAAGTTTTAAGACATGTCATTTGGAGTATTAGTATATGTGATTCATTTTATACAATGATTTGATTCAATGTCTTACTTCGAGGTCATGTTTTGCCAGCTATTGGCATGTTATAAATAGAACATGGTAGTAAAGATAACGCATATCTACAATTTATTAGGTATAGAATCTCACTATTATCTGACTATTTATGGGACTAAAACAAATCCATTTTGCTTATCACTAAAACCAAATATTTTCAAGTAAAACATATTAATCTGAATATGTTTCTCATACATGTGTGTTTCAATATCACCTTAGAATTTTGAATTTAAAGAATGATAACTTGCCATGTACTCTGAGCTGTCTCATATTATTGATAGATATACGCAACATAAGATGTTAAGATGAACTTTAAATTCGATTTTGTGCAGTTGGCTCAGACTTTACGAATAGCCACAGAATTTCTTGGAAGAAAACAAAAAGGATTAGATCTAACCATTATAGTCTTTATGTACACGGCTCTGGCTTTTAGCAGATTTATCCTTTGTTTCTGTGAAGAAAAAAAATAATAGCAAAATAATATAACAAACCTTGTGTTGGAAAATATATGTATAGATATTAATATTAAATTTGTTTTGCCTGGTATTTAAATAAGTGGACATAAATTCATCTTTGATATAGGTGCATATCATATAAAAAAATTGTATATAATATACTCTATATTTGTTGATGGGAGAAAAATGTGATATAAGCTGACAATAAATGTCAGCACGTGTAGTGTGGTGAGAGCAAGAAAGAGAAAGATAGTGAAAGAGAGAGAGAGAGAGAGAGCAAGCACATAGATGTTTATGGTTGTACATTTGTTAAATGTAAATTGCTGAAAATGTATTCACCTAAATGTGCAACAATAACAAATGAAAAGCTATTTATTTTTAGTTAGAAACTGCTTTAAAATAGTGAGCATAGCTGAGGGTTAGATAATGAACAGATGCAACGTAGTAGTAATTGAATAAATAATCAAAGTTTAACACTCCCCATCATTATCTTGATATTGTATATTCTATTCCATGCCAAACTTATTAACCATCTATGACCAAACTTGATGTTTTGAAAGTATTGGGCAAAATTTAGGCATTTTGGGTTTTTGTTTTTATTCTTGGTAGTTGATATATCGAACATTATATATGATCAAATAATAAGTTTACAATAGATAACTTGGTTATTGACTAGAAATGTGAACTAACTGGTATATTGAAAGTACTGCCTGGTACATTATAATTTGTGACAATTCATTCTTTGAATTCAAAATCACTCTAGTTTATTAACCATTCTGTCATTTTGTATGCAGGTTGTGTATATGGTATGATCGAAAAATTAACATCTCTTTGATGAGCGAACATTAACATGGAAATATGTCAGTCAATATTTTGTATAATAATAATAATAATAGCTCGTTCTTATATAGCGCTTTTCAGGACCGGAGGCCCTCTCAAAGCGCTTTACAGATAAGTATAGTTCTTGCCATGTGTTATTTTCCCCCATATTTGTTACAAGGATGAATCGAGAGAGATCAATTTATATTTTTTGAATATCTAGATAAAAGGCCCAAGAAATCATTTTTTCTCTTCAATATTTGATTTACGCTGTGTTTTGATGACCTGTAGACATGATTTGTCCTGCATGTACTACACTGTTGTTGGTCTGTTTTTTTTCATCATTTGTGTAAATTTTCATATAATAATTGACAGGGTTACTGGTGACATATAGTTACAGATTTTCTTTTTCCATCTAAACATGTAGATGCTTGAATATTCTCACCCTCTTTAGTAGCAAAGAAACCATCATTATCATGTGTGTTTTGGGGGTCATTTTGTTTCTTTGTCAATGTAAATTTCATTCTGTTGTGTCAAAAAGAACTTACAGATGGAAGTTAACCAGGATTAAAAACTTTGATCTGCCCGTAGTGAAGACACAAGTCCAACCAAACTGTGCCTTTTGCCATGATAATGTGTGTGTATGTATCCTTTTTTTGGTGATATAGTAACAGGTGTAATTGGGTTCATACAGGTACAGTTACATTAGGATGCATGTTAAGCTAACGTCAAGTGAGTGTTTTTCCTTTTAAACACCAATACTTTTGGGGGGATGACATTCTTACATTAAGCTTCCCAGTGTAGCATAAGTTTTGGTAAATATTACAAAATTACAAAATGGAAACACCTTGGCTGTCAAGTTTGTATTATGGCTAACTATATATATATATATATATATATGACTAATCTATTAAAAGAAACATTGTTTGGTGAAAATATGGTCTCTATAACATAAATAGCATATGAAATGTTAATACAGTAATAACTCTTAGATGTATGTATTTTGTTTATGCTCAGAGAAACTTGATTTGAATACCAATGATGATTTATGGAAATCACCTTTCTTTGGTTCCAAATTATCAGGAGGGTCTGACATTTCTATCAAGGATGGGTATTGTTTTATCAATTCTCTGGGCTAAAAAGAATGTATTGAGCTCTCCACTTTTACGAATTCTCCCACATTACTTTACCAATCTAAAGGAGATAGAATGAAACATTGAATACAATGGTTCATTTCATGAGTTGAAGAAGTTTCATAAGACATGCTCTTTTCACTGGCTATTCTTTTACCTTGTGAATCATGTGTATTTGGGTTTTACAGATATGCATCATTCGAATCAGAATCTTTACATTTGTGCACTAACCTTTAACGTCACCATATGAAAAATGTGACTTTGTTTTGAACCAGGGCCATCAGAATTGATGCTAAGGCAAAGACAGAGAGCTGATTATACGCAACACCAACTCGCATCTCATAGTCCCTCCCCAAACATTGTTAATTAGTTTATATCAAGGAAACTGAAGACTAATAATTAGTCTGCTTATGATTACATCATAATTAGCTCCGTGTATGAGGAATTGTAAATGTAAAAGCTTTAAAATGCTAGTTAGCACTTGTGTTTAGGTAGTTCTTGTCACGTTAAATATGAAATATGTAATGGATAAAAATAAACCGTTTGTCTTTCTGTGCTTATGATTCGGGTAACATCTTCTCGAGGAAAACATTGATATATTTCGAGAAGTCTGTCTGCAAATTTTCACTTATTAAAATCGTCCAAATTTGTTAATTGTCTTTGCATAGGATTACACTTTTATACTCGATGAATGTAATGATGACTTCTTCTTACTGAACGTTGCCTGTAAACCCCTTTTGTTTCTTATGTAATATATATGAGTAAAATGTACACATACTTTGCAACATTCATTATCATTCATACAATAATGACTATTTTGCCTTACACTTATGTTTACATATTCATTTGTTCAGGGGGAAAAGCTAATCAGTTAATCTAGAATGAATGTTCGAGTCAATAGCAGTACATGAAATACGTTTTGTAATATTGGTCTACTACAGACTGAATTAGATAATTATTGTGCATATTGATAAGCTATCACTTGCTGTGATATATCATGTTTAGATGATGCAGAGAGAGAGAGAGTGAGTAGCAACTCTCGTTCAAGGCTAACTCTAAAGTAAGGAGCTCAGTCATTGCTTTGTGTTGTTACTGATTAAGGTATATGTAGTTCTGTACTCCTTGTGTATTATCATTGTATGCAGCACTTAGCATGCAAGCACAGTCCAGTTGCAATAAGGAATAAAAGTGGTTGGAGATATTGCTATCAAAGACGGTTTTTAATGCTCCATTTTTCTCTTGTGTTGGTGTCTGTTGCTATGATACAGTTGTGGCGGTTTACATATATTCACTTCACTTTTTTTTTCTTTTTCCCCCTCATATTAGAGATTTGTCTGCTGTGGTTTATACAAATCCCATTTTGTGAGCTTTCCTAATCAATTATGCATGAACAAAGATATTACCGGTAAGGATATTGTTTTATATGTCAGGAAAGATGAGGTTGTGTAATCTGTTTGAAAAAAAAAGAGAAAGTAAAGACCTTTAACATTTTGTTGAGAAACCTTTCAGATATTACCCATCAGTATAATACACAGTAATAAAGGTTGTCCATTATGAGCTTATGACTTCCCAATCCACAGTTTCTATGGCAACTCTATGACAACTAAGAAAAATGAAAGAACAGAAATATTATTAGTTAATGTTATCAATATTCTGTTTGAAAATAAAAATAAAATAAAGTTGATTACTTTTGGTAAAGATCTGGATGTGATATTAGGACCGGATAATTAAAAAAGATGATATATCCATTGTGGAAATTGGTGATTTGACAAGATAAATACCGAGCAAAATGTAATGATTCGAAGCAAATTGAGAGAAAGCTTGACTTTTTTATATTTAATAGAATGCTGAGGAAATATGAAATAAGGAACACTGAATGGTAAGGAAACTTGAATTGTGTTTGCAAATGCGGCCATGTCGATTGCCACAGGCAAGATTTTGTTAGATGAGTGGAGATAACAAACGGGCGATATAAATCTTGTGCGTTCGACCAATTAATATCCATTTATCTAATTGAACTTGTGATTAAATAGATTGAATTCTTGTTAACCTTGTCGAGGTCTCACTGAAGTTGATCTCTTTTCTTGGGGAGTGATTAACACGCAGGGACCAGGGTTCGCGTCTGGATATCAGTTTCAATTAGATTGATCGTAAGGTTCCGAGGGCAGTACTTTACATCGGCACGGCTTTGAACTTCGGTCAGATGGGGGGGGGGGCAGTTTATACACATCGCACCCCCTTCTATCCAATCTCGTTCTGATACATCTAAGACTCGCGGCCTTCTGTCACTTATTACTCCTGCAAGAAGGGAACTCACTTCAAAGCCGGCCGACTTGGGGTGGAACACACGCCATACGTGTACTAATCACACTCCGACTAGATCTCCCTCTGTAACGCCACCCCAGATATCGCGTTTGCTAACTTGCCCCCAACCACAATAACGTAAACCTGACACCCTTTCCAATGAGGGAAGAATCATTTCTTTAGCGTGTCATAATAGTCTGGAAGAAAAGAGAGAGGGGAAGCTTATTCTAGTGACCATTTTGTGGAAGTATACATTCCGTTCAAGTCCGACATACGGGACGTGAATACAGCAACACATTATGGGCAACGATACGACACCTCAAGTAATCATCGCTCTTTCTATGGGTGCTGAATAGCCCCCCTCCCTTTCGGCCCTGGAAATAAAAGATGCAGGCATGAGGTGCACACTACCACCTATTTTTCTCCGACGCTGCCCCGTGATGTTCCATACACTTACTTACCCTCCTTCCACCGGCACCCGGCGGGCAGAAATTCATTTACCATTCATAGGGGCACGCATGGGTGGTGTCTGTCTGAGATAGAGATGAAAACACCGCGCAAAAAAAACCTCACCAATCACACAATTGCCGTTTCCATTGCAAAATTATTTTTCTAGATTCATTCCACAATTGAATTCATAGCCATAAAAATGCGCGGATGTATCATGCACAAAGAAGTGCTAGCGATACGGTTGAATTAGTTAATGAATTTGTCTGAATTAGAGAATGGGGGCTCATGTTGTATGTCATGGATCTGTTTTCAATGCCTTCGGGTTATTTTCTATGTTTGGTGCTTGTTCACCCCCTCCCTCTTCTCGCCATCTATTTAGCCCCACCGGTAAAGAAATGTTTCACTTAGATTGCTTGGGAAGCAAAATGGTGTGGTGGTAAATAAAGGGCCAGAATGACGGGGTTGATTTGATGTATTAGTTTGGGAGTAGGATGAAGACATTATGAGATGGTCGCAGTATACATGGCAGGAATCCAGCTAGGAGTAAGATTGATTAACATACAGTCATGTCGTCTGTTCTCCTCAGAGAGTTGCATGTCGGTCGGGGACTGAGAAGACAGAAATAGCTCTGGGCATATTATGAATTCAATCAAAGAAAGACCAAAACAAAACAAAAAGAAAAAAGAAAAACCTTAGATTATTTCCCGACTTCGCATAGCAAGCATTTTCTCCATCATCTAGGAAAATATGGCACGCTAAAACAAGTGGCATTGATGTGGAGGCTTGATTAAAAGGGGGTTGCCCGTAACTAATTGGACAAAAGCTGATAAGAATCGGTGCGCGTGCTTTTCATCAAATTTATCTAAATCGCATTATATGAGCAGGGTGCAGAATTATGTGCCTAATAAATTAGTATTTCCGACTCATTTGTCGTTCCTGTTTACCCCTATTTCCGCGTGCTCGCTCACCGAGCCCTGGAAACTCGTGGCGCCTCGGCCTTCCCGTGCGTTGGAAGCAATGATTACCTTCTTTCTGCAAAAAGGAATATAATTCAAAGCCATGTCTTGTAAATAGAGTGAAATGTAATCCAAACCTATTTTAACGATTAAATGGTGACCTGTATTCCCTTTATTCAGTTCTATTTTTTTTCCTCATAAAGATGACGTTCTTGCTCCTGCCATTGACTCCAATCCGACTCCAATACACCACTTGTTATGAAGGGGGCATATTTCCCTTATTATTGAGGGGGGGCTGAACCTACTGCAGTGTGTTCGACTGAAAGGACCCATGCAGCCATGCACTATTTAGCGGCAAGTAATTTTCCACGTTCATGAACAATTTGAAAAGAACGGTACAAGAGTTTAGATCAGCGCGACAGACTTTTAACTTGGCAGTGACGAATTGTGATTAATAAAATAGGTTCGAGCAAAATCTGAAGCGTTTTGACAGCACGCGTAGTTGAACGGAACACAGACGTGCTTCTCCGCCTGAGCGTTAGCAGAGTGAGGGAAAAGAGTATAGTAGTTGCCAGCTCGCATTTACGTGTTAATCCAGTTAGCATACCAAGGAGAAAAAGAATTGAAAATATACAAAATAAACGGGAAAATATCATGAATTAACTTAACAATTGTTTTTCTTGTATACGGCTGTTTTCTGTGCAGTTTTGAAACCTTTACCTGCCATGCCGGCGGCAAATCCTGAGAATTTTAATGTAAAATAAGGTGTTTGGAAAGGATAGCTTTCTCTACGCATATTGCATAAAATTGATAAATGATAATTTCACTCAGATATTACAAGATGAGATGTTGAAACATTTCAATTTGGTGAAATATATTTTTGCTATCTGAATTTTGTATCACACTGACATTGGTTACATTAAAACGTGTAGAGTTTAAACCTATTGAACGAAAGTTTTGAAAATAATTTCAAGGGACCTATGACTCGAGAACTCGACATTTAGTAGTTCCCCCCCCCCCCCCCCACCGTAAAATAGTGCCTCACAAGTTTAAGCGATATTTTTTTTTTCTTATCATGAATACATGTTCTTTTTACGAAATACATAAAATGAACTTAACTTTTTTTATTTATTTCTTATTCTTTCTTTTTTTGTTTGTTAATGAAATGGGAAAAACTTGTTATTTAAATAACAGGTTATGTCTGCACCATTTATCGAATGACCACACAGTTTCAAAAACTGGCAATGTAATTGATTGGACTCGAGACATTCGTTGGATTAAATTTTTAGCAAAACGAAACAAGATTCGTAATGATACAAAGAATCAATGTGAACAAAAAACAACAAAAAGAGAGAGAAATACAAATGGATGAAATATCAAATTCAAATAAATTCTAAATTTTAATGAAAAATTCAGGGTTACATGAAACATAAAATACCGAATACTTAAACGCAGAATATTTCTCAAGAAAGTGACAGTTATATTATCTTTCTGTATGTGTTAGCCAAACAGAAAAGGAAAAAACTACATCGTTCACAATAAGGCTAAATTTGATTTCGAAAGAGTGATTAATTTTGCGATAATTCATCGAAGCTCTCCAGTTAATTTATAAAAACATGAAAATAATATTTTACACGATATCATATTAACCAACAAGAGAACGTTTTTAAAAACACTGAACAGCCTATAATTAATTTTTGGAACAGGGTATTTGCCTTTTTTCAATACCAGTTTTCACTACAATATCAGTACTTAATGTGTGCGTGTACACACACATCTCGCACCCTCAAACACCTGCACGCGCACCACGCACGCAAAATTGATTAAGAAATATATTGACGGCGGATATCAATCGACTGCCAACAAAAATCATCAAAGTAAAGTTCGATTTCCTGCGTTTTGGTAGTGAAAGATTTAGTAATATCACACTCACGATTTCTGCATGACTATCAGTACCTCATTCGTGTGTTTAAAAAGCACTGAATCAGTCAGAATATTAGTCCTTTTTTACCCTGCGTGTTACCTTTACTCGCTTAGGGGCAAGCCTGGAAGACCTTAACTGATAAACATAAATATATAGCCACAAGGTTTTTTCGTACACTTTATGGGAAGTATATTTACAATTTTACAGGCATTCAAAATGTCATCCAATATGGTGAGTTATCCACCATAATTAGATAAACCTTATTTTTAAATGAAAAAGAAAATTGCGATTACATAATTTTGTACATGCACAATTTTATATAGTGAAATACAAAAATTGCTTCAGAGACAAAACAAGTTGCATAATTACAATCTGCTCTTGGCAATTAATGTCACACACAAAGTACACTAAAGAACAAATAATTGTAAATGATAAGACATTTCCTCTTATTACCATATAGTTACCTCATATACATAAAATAGTTTTTAAAAATTGATTTTTATAAGTAAAGACTTTTCCCCCCTTTTAAACGAAATTAACCTGATTTTACATACAATTTCTTCACATAATATGTAGAAAAATAACATGTCATTGAAAATTGACGTTAAAAGGGACATTTTAAGCAATATATTGTAATTCTAGTAGAACAGTTCTCATCAAGATTATATACATCATTCACTAAAAGATATCAGAAGAAGACATTATCAAAACTATCACAGACAATTACACGTACTTACTTTTTACTCTCTATTTCTTATTCCTTAATTATAAATCCAAGAACACTTTCATCGACTTTTTAAAAGATATCTCCCCTGTTCCACGCTGAGCTAGCTGAGCTTCACTTTACCTTACACCAACGGCAAACGGGATATTTTTTCTGAGAATTTTTCGACTTTGTTCTAGACTTAAATACTACCTTACCGTTGTCTGTCTTTCAAGCTGGAGTTATTTCAGGCTATGTTTTTGATCGGATAGACTGTTTCTTAATGCGGTTTGGTATCTTGATATAGAAGTACGGATATAAGGTTTTTATTTGGCTGGCATGCATGCACGCGGCCTATTCCGCGCCATTTCTAATCCGTCCAAGCCGGGGTAAGCCGAGGAAAGAACCCCAAATCCTCGTTGAGGAGAGCGTAAGTATCTTGATCTTATTACCCAGCCCTCCGAGAGAAAACGAAGAATTTAAAAAAGAAGAATTTACGAGTTTTAGGACGTCAGTGATATCAAGTAGATTCTTTTAAAGTACGGGGTAGGTAGTGCTCATTTCTGTTTGTATATCTTTTAAAGCCATTTTAATCACCTTTCTCATGCTTGGTCTTAACGTGGAGGAATTTTATAGGTGTCCATGGTGAAACTATGAAAAATTCTTGTCATCTAGATGTTCCTGTGTAAAACGAATTAAATAAATTAACAAGTTAGTAAATAAAGTAACGAACTCAAATTAATAAATAGATAAGAGGGTTGGGATTCTGTTCATTATTAAAATATCTAGTTAATTATGATTGGATCACTATTATTCCCTGCAAGAAAATTCAGTTCTATGACACATGCTTCAATTCCATGTTGTAATCTTATTTTTCATATCACTTTTACATTCATGCAAAGCTATGCTACATCTTTGCAATACTACATGATGTAATGTCCATGTTTTACTTTTCAATATGATTATTGATAAGACTTGGCTCAAGCTTTTGTTTTTTTAAATTGATATTAGGACCAGCATATAATTATTATTTAATTTAACTAATGACATCTATTTTACACTGCGACATAATATCACGAGAAATAATTAAAACTTATCGTATTCATAACTCACTCTTTTTTCATGGTAAAGTAGGTAAAGTAATATAATTTACTAAAGAGACTTAACATGAGTCTTCAAGGATAATGACCTGTCTATACCCTTCTAGATAACGTTTTACATATTGTTAAATCATTGACAGATATTTTCTTACAGATGTACGTCGTATGTAGTCTACAGTAAATCTGCTACGAATTTAAAGGGTATGGTGTATAAGCATTCCTCAAGATAAGGAACCTGAAAGTCCGCCTCAGTATAATTATATTCAATAAAAATTGACTTCTTGAAAACGGTATGCTTAGATTTTATGACTTTCGATATTGTAAAAAAACCTTTTCCATATCACTTCCCGTTAATAAAACCCCGCCCATCAACGATTCTGTAACTTTATTTGGGAGATATAGTCTGGTGCATAATTACACACAGATGTGGCGCCTCTGTTATGCACGTGGCGCGATCTTCAAAAAACACTTGTATTCCCAACCTTTTAGAAGGCACCAAATAGAGACGCGCCTCAAATCTTTTCCTCATGAATACTGTTCTTCTCGTTACATTTGAACTTATAATATTCAATAAAGCATCGTAGGTTGATTTGTCCCACTGTTAGAAGCTCCATAATCTAGCAATTAGCCATACTTTCAGCTACCTAGACCCCGCGCATAACAGCGGGTGGTGATAATCATTGGTAGACGCCATTTCCACTTCTTAATGCGCGCTGAGTGGTTTTACCGATATCTCTCTCTCTTTCTCTCTTTCACATCTCTTCAACAAAACTTTCTCCCTCATATTCCCTTTCTTCAAATTTCGTTTATCTCTCTTTCCTTCTATTTTGTCCTTCTCTTCACTCACACATCCATACACACACACTCTGTCTCTTTCTCTCGTTCTCCCCTTCTCGATCTCTCTCTCTCTCTATTTCTCTCTCTCTCCTTAAGAGTCTTTGCTCTGTTTGTTATAATTAACCTTTTTTCCATCCATTTCAATAAACTTACTTGTCCCCCTGTTTCTTTCCTTCCTTCGCCCATTCCACTCCGCAACCCCCCCCCCCCCCCCCTCCCCGTCTCTCCTCATCCTCCATCTTCCAACTCTCTCTCTCTCTCTCTCTCCCACTTTCCCCCTGTTACTAAGTCACTCTTCACCTTTTCTTTCTCCCCCCCCCCTCTCTCTCTCTTACTCTCTCTCTCTCTCTCTCTCTCTCTCTCTCTCTCTTACTCTCTCTCTCTCTTTCTCTCTCTCTCTCTCTCTCTCTTCCTTCTCTCCCCACGATGCATAGGGGAACAAAGTTATATTTTACCCTCATTTTTTTTTGTTACTCCATCATACATTCACAATGGTTTAAAAGCCTGACGGGATCTGGCGGATTTGTGGCCATTAATGGCGGTATTTTGTCAATCTGTTACAGAAAGCCACCCGTGGAAGTCGTGAAAAGCTGGAATTGATGTATATTGTTCCGACGTGGTACTCTGAAACATCACCTTCGGGTTATTGCAATAATGCAAGGCAAGACGACTTCAGTATGAATATTTTAAATAGTAATATACAAGGGAAGGAAAAAAAGGTCTAAAGAAAAAAACATATTCTGCGTTCATGATCATTATGTAGAATGGTGGTCTATAACACTGCATTTCCCATCGAGAATGAACAAATATTGTACTGCAGGTTTTTTTTTTCAGCAGCCTTCGAGGAATATATTGGTGAAATTCTTAAAGTACAAATCGCAGCGGGGGCTTTCGAAGTAGATACTTTTCGCTGTAACGGCAATTTTATCATCCATTTTTTCTTCAAATTGTGGTCGTTCTCAAATAAGAACAATTAAAAATTCATGTACCTCTTCATTTTGCCCCAATGTATCTATACAATACAAATATTATGTGGAAAATGAACATTTTCTCAAAAAATCCTTCCATTTAGCCACTCAAAAAGATTAACTGTCCATTTTCGTCTCAGTAATTGACGAATCGCAAATCACTGAAGAGGACTTACGTTTTGTAAACACTCTATGACAAACAATAAAATTGTTTGTTTTAAATAAATGGATACCGTACGTATATTTTTTTCTACAGGTTTACGTACAATTTTGTTTTAATTTCATGAAATTGAGATGCTGATAAACTGAAGTAGTTGCAAAAGCCCTGCATTTCAATTTGTATTGATTCCTGTAGACTATAAATATCTGCGGATTATTTGTATACTTATTATTAAAATGTGAATAGTAAAACTTAAAATGTGACACGATCGATTGCATAACATCTCTCTCTCTCTCTGTCCATCCTCCTCTCTCTTTCACACACACACACACACACACACACACGCACACACACACACGCACACGTACACACACATACACACACGCACACGCTCACATAAAACAAATACAACCGCACTCTCATTTTCAGTTTCTTCTTTTTGACATTTACTTCCTCTTTTCTTCGTTTTAACTACTCCAATTCCATCTCTCCCTCTCATTTATGTCCTCTCCCTTGGTGTTTACTCTTCCTAATCACCTCTCTCTTTCCGTTCCTTTCTTTTTTCTTTTTCTCCCATTCTCTAATTTTTTTCGATCTGTTTATTTTCGCTCGAAATGGGTTGCTAAGATTTTTCATCCGTTTCAGCCCCTTGATCAGTTATGTAATAACTTTGTATCGGGAATTCCATCGCCTTTCCATTGACCTTCTGATGACAATACAAACAAAAAGTACGAACAAAAGAAGAAGATAAATTTAGGGAGGACTGTGAGAAATCAGAAGAAATTGCAGACTATAACCAACGTGCGATCTGAGAAATCATGAAGCAAATTTCATGCTTCAAATTTTGAACGCTGTTATACAGCTTTTATTTGTTTAGAGATGGCAATGGGTTTGAAATCTCACTTAGTCAGTATAAATATAGGTTTCTAATCATAGCAGCGCACATCTTTTAGAAAACAACTTTCTCGTGTAAATCTACTTTTTGACCACGTCGTTTTTCCTTCACCATATGGTATGGTATAACATGTACCTTCCATCTCATATAAGAATTCAGCAATAATCTGTTTCATTCCTTGCTATTTAAATAAAACATTTTGACCTGTCTTTAGCATTTCTGATAACCTTCATAACATTCATTATAGAGGCAGTCTCGTTTTCAATATTTTGAACTTCTTACATGAATCTTCACCACAACTCTTTTATTCCGCTTTTCTTTCAGTTACCTCCAGTGTTTTTTCCCTCGTTATGTTTTTTTTTCTTATATCTAAGTGAGAGTGGCAAAAATTGCAAGCCACCAACGCGAAAAGGACGATTCACTAATGGGATCACGGTGTTATTAATATAATATATCATACCAAAGGCAATGCTTTTAGAGTGTCTCTGTTTTCAATAGAAGCGTGCGAGGAGGTGACAATATGTGGCTGCTTGTTTGTTTCGACTTGGGCATGAAAAAGATCAGAATAAAGAACTGCGAATGTGAGACAAAAATATGAGTTAATGGAAGATGGATTTGAAGTCGTATAAAATGGGGAAAACAAGTCCGCAAGGCAGAGCAAATACAACTGTATAAATGAGGAATCTGAATGGTTCATATCTAAAAAGATTTCAGTAGTATTTTCTTGTAATTCGAAACACCTTTCCAGTTTTGCACTATAAGGTTTTGTGTTATATTTAGGAAGATAGGAAAGATACAATGTAACAAGTGTGAGACTGTCCGACATTCAGTGTTTGAAATTAAAGGCGCAAAGTTCTGTGTTTGATCAGCCATTATGTTTCTTCTGTTATTGTACATCCAGAGACGGTTCATGTCTTTTTGACACCAGTCGAAGCAGAAATACAGCTTTGAGCACTTTGTCTTTCTTTTTCCAATGTAACCACTTAGTTCTATCCTCTCCTTATTGATCTGTCCTTCATAAACAATTTCGTTTGAAGCGCTAAGAACTATACCGTGGAGGAAAACCTTCTTCATTTATACACATCGAACCTCAAAATAAGAGCAACACTCGGCATTCACCATATCTGGTAGAAGATTTGAAATGTGGATATGTAAACCTTATCTGGGTGCATGTGCGGCGAAGTAGTATTTATCTTTCTCTCTCCTTGCCGCGCCACTTATCTGCAGGATTAACGAAATCCTTTTAGCAAACCTTTCCACTATCTTGGAAAGAGACACACCTGGTTCTACATTCCGCATTCCACGTAACGTCGCTGTTGTATCGAATTGATAATTTGAAAATGCCACATATAAATGAATAAATATATATATATATATATATATATACATATGATTATACATTTACGATAAATAGATAATAAACACAATTCACACACATACATACACAAACACGCACATATACATACCTACATATACATGAATATAAATGTGTGTATATATATATCTATATATATATATATATATATATATACACGCACACCCACACACGCACAACACACACGCACACATACACATAATTATTTACTATATACATGTATTCATATATACTGTAGGTTATGTCACATGTACAAAAAACACACACCCCCACGCACACAACTACACGCCCACTCGCACCAATGCCTTTTATATACGGAGATGTTTTAAATCTACAATTATTTTTTTTACTGTAAAAGTTAGATAAACATTACATTTTGTAAATGAAAAATCTGATTGTTAAAGGAATAGAGAAATAAGTATTGCATTTATGCATCCACTTTTATTATCTTATCATTAATCCACAGAGTGTTATTGTAGTAACGTTTAATCCATCAATTATGTTTTTTTCCTTGTAAACTTATTGTTATAATGCATGATTGTGACGACGACCACAAGATGATGTGCCTCAGGAATATCATTACTGATTTTTTTTGTAATTGGAAATAAGCAGTATTATTCTAATGTATTCCATCCCTTCAAAATGTTGTATCGTAAGTGCATTTTCATATACTGTGTTTTATTTTGATTGCCATTTACTAGTCCTTGTATACAATCATGTAAATAACCTTATGCCTGTGGTTTTCAGAACAATGTCAAACATTTAATTTATTTCGTTTCATTTATATATTTATTCAGGTCTGAATACATAATAAAATCAGTATACATTGAAACATACATGGACAAATATAAACTTAATTTAAACAGAACTGACCAGGGCTCCAAAATAAGCAAAGTTTTATGCCTTGATTGCTCTGACAATAATTAAGTACAAGTAAAATATATAAACATAAAAACACGATGATAATACTTTATTATGCTTTGCTTGCTTATGGTAATCCCTGGATATGCATACAACTTCGATTAAAATACTTTCTCAGTTATAAATAACAAAACAATTACCAGCCTTTCGACAATTTTGATTACTTAGTTACAACGAAACTTAGAAACTCACAAATTAGCCATCATAGCGATGATATTCCAACTTTGGTATCTCTAAACTATTTTAACCATATAATCAGTTTTAGAGAAATTTTTATAATCCATGGTGGCAAATCATATTTGCTATTGCAAAACATTACATGTTCATGTTTGCTTTTGTGTTTAAGCATTTCTTTGGGTGGTTTCTTCAACAAAAATTGAAAAGATTAAAGAAGACAAAATTATTTCTGAATAACTCAAAATTTAGTGTTGTTCATTCATAATGAATTTGAAGAATATTGTTTATATCATGTGTGCCACTTACATAAATTGTGTAAAGAGGCGACACAATATATGCAATTTGCATATTTTATCCTATCACATATTACATCTCAAGCAAACTGATGGAGAATGTAGAATTATTTAAGGCAAATTGCTCAAAATGATGCATTGGTTAGTTTAAGAGATGCACCTCATAAAATCTTTTGAGAAATGTGACAAAGCAGTGAAAGCAGACTTACATTTCAAAAGGATCTTATAACAAATACTATAAACAGAAATTTTATTCACAAAACTTGCATAGTTATTAAAGACATTTAGTACAGTTTTAGATGTTGAATGTTCCACAATGTGTTATTTTTGCTTGGTTCTTCTTTCATACAATAGAATAGATTAGCAATGTCGGAGAAAGTAGGTAATAGTATTGATGATGAAGATGTTAGATGAGCAACTCTTAAATTCGAGTGTTATGAGAGATCACAACCCTACAGATAGAATATGCTTTTACTGCTTTGAACACTGCCGACACTTTTCACTTTTCAGACAAACAAGACCTTTTAAAAAGAAACTTTACTGGATTGATATTTGATTGAGATGTAGTCAGGAAGTTCATCTTCTCACAAATTAGTGAAAGGGTCTCTGTGGGTTGAGTTATGTATTTCCCCTAAAGGAAATGGAATAGGAACGCTGCCATATCATTCATTTGTACCCGGCCCAGTGAGACCTTTCACTGGCAACTCTTTTTTGAGAACCGTTAGACAATCACGGCATACCGCAGGCTAATTTTCGTGAGAACCAACACAAAAAAAGTACTCTCGTATCATGCATTATTTCCGCCTTCTACAGAAATAAAACAGGAAAAATGACTAGTATATATTTCCTGAGCATTCTCCCCGGGGATAAACTCTGCATAAAGTACGACATCAATTGATCGTCTTCAGATGTATCTCTCTCACTTCTGCTTTCTCCTCATCCTCCTCCTCCTTCTATGATGGCGTGCCTAAAGAAAACACTCGCCAAAGAAGAGGGAAGACGAGCAGTATCTTGGGCTCTGCCAAGCATGAGCGCGCGATCTTATCGCGGTTCCCTCGGGAATCGGCGGGCCAAGAGCGCCATGAGAGGGCTGTTCACTTTTGTAGCGGAGACAAGCAGAGAGAAATGAGAGGAGAGAGATTGAGAAAGGGAAGGAGAAAGAGAGAGAGAGAGAGATAAAGAAACTGAGAGAAAAACAAGGAATAGAGACAGACAGTCAGAGCTGAAAACACACAAAAATAAGAGGAGAAAATAATTTTAATGGACTGAGTAGCGTTGAAAGCGATCGAGAAAAAAAGCGCGAAGCAACCACGGGAGATTGTAAAAGAATAGTGTGAGCTTTTAGCGAAACTTAAATAGGAGAGTCAAAAATACAGACATTGAAATGTTTGTGAAAGGTAGTCATTTACTTTTGCTTTTCATGCGAATATTAATGGAGACTTGTTTACAAGCTCAATTTTTTATGAGTAATATATCGAAAGAAAAGGAAAATCAATAAGCTTGCATTTCACTTTTAGAGGCAAAGAGAGAAAAACATCATCGGTATTGAAAACAACATGTGAAGATTGTGCCGTTCGTATTACAGAGATTCTGTTTAATTTTTCACGAGTTTCTGTTTTGTCGAGATAGATGAGAGATAATTGCACATACTTTTTGTTATCTGTAGTTTTGTAGGGCTTCTCCCCTTCTTTGAAACACAAACACCCATTATCAAGATTGAAATATTCATATTGGGAATACGAATAATGCCGATACTGCTTTTACTGTCTAGGTCTAAGTATTATTACTCTGTTTTCATGTCATACAATATATTATCTCTCATTTTTGTTTCATCCGCTATGTTACACTAATCTATGGAAACCAGCTTTTGTATATTGATCTTCGCCACACATTGATCCAATCTAGTTTCCTTTACAAAATTTACGTTTTCCGTAAAAATAATAAAGTTTCTGGTAATAAAATGTCTCCGCGTTGATTATTGTCATGTGCTTCATTACTAAAAGAGAATGATATTTTGAAAAAAAGGAATCTGAATTTAATTCTTTCATTTAACACTCTTTAGAAAAGAAAAAAAGAGTTCACCAATCTCTTTAAAGTACGGCTAAGTATAATAAGACCCAAAGTGCATGCCACTCCTAAAATAAATTGTTACAAACTGCTATAATCAGTCGCTACAAACGCTTTAAATCGCTTTAAAATAACATTGAATTATTTCATTTTTCTCTTTCCCATTACATGTTCAGTTTGAATGAGGTATCAACAACCCTGGGTGTGCATTGACCTAGTTCTGGGTAAAGATTTACCTGGTATTTTAGATGATTACAGCTTAGCAACCAGCCATCGCTAAAATCTGAAGAACATATATACACCAGTAACATTCATCGTTAATCACATGAAGAAAATGTTAGTAAACATAGTGCTGTTAGTGTTACACCATAACATGACCTTAAAATGACTTCCTAAACCTACAGATCGGAAACAGACAGCCATGTTTGAACATCGACTAATTCGGATTTAGCATCCGTAATGACATTGTCATTAGAATTAGTATACATTTGTTTAGCTATAATCAATGAGCGAGTATTTGGAGGAGGAGGAGGAGGAGGGGAATATTGGCTAGGCAAAACGATCGGCTTTACGAGGGAAAGCAGATTATAAGCTCGCAGGAGTAATCGGCCGAGGAGTATATGTGTACACCGCCATGCTCTCTTCATCCTCGCTCGAGCAGCCCGGTGAAGCAGTCCACAAGTCCAGCCAAGCACACGCTACCAGGCTACCGTAGGGTATTCGCCTTAAAAACTGTTGCCTTCCTACATTTACAAGAGCCAACTTCCCCCTGTATAGTCCCGTCTGTTTTAGCGACTGTTAGCACTAAGCGCATTAACCAGGCTTATGCTGAAGATTTCAAACCGTGATTTAGGGGAAGTTAATCGCATCAGAGAATTGTTACAATTATCGATATTACGATACACATGGAGTGAGATTGGGGCAGGTCTCTGTTGCTCCATAAATTCCTTCAAGTGCACGGATTTGTTTAAATGCCGAGAAAGTCAAAGACAGACAAACTAATTCACCGATTAGCTTTGGGGATTGGAAAGGGACCCTTGAATAAATACGATTCTCCATCGAGCTCACCTCTTCCATTTTCACGATGATTTTTTACGAAACGACCGCAGTATACAGATTTGCTACTTTTTTTGCTTTCAGCAAATCATTGTATTTCAAATTCTACTTCTTGTTTTACACTCTATGTTAGATTGGTATTGCAGAAGTTGACTTCATTGATGTGGCAACCCAAAGTGCAAAAACTTCAGTTAGGCCTATTTCTTATTTTAAAGTGTATACGTTTTTATTCTTTATATTTCATTTGTGTTTGTGGAACTGTGTTGTCTTATTTATCAAATACAAAGTATATTATTCAATTTTAAATTATCAAATACAATAATAATATCATGTAGGCCTAGACCTTAGTTGGTATACTGCTTGGCTTCAAGTTTATATATAATTGCGAAAGGAAATGTTATAATAATTGTAGAGCAGCTCAAATTAAAAGTCCCTCCATTGCTGTCCCCCCTTTGAAACACACACACACACACATTATACGCGCACTCACATAATTATGTATGTGTGCGTATGTATTTATGTATTTCGAGCGCCATTATTCGCAAACATTCCAAGGTTCTCTGCAATCAATTAATACTTTTTTTCACTATTTTCTCTTTTACAGCCATTTTCTATAACAGTAATTTCGCTGTTGATTTTCTCGAGGACAACGACCTGTCATATATGCCTATAATCTTTGTCTATCTTTGGGTCAAGACCGACGTCAAATAATATTCATCCCAATTCCTAGTTCATGAAATGTTTATAAACCTCTTAATGTGGTGAATATATCAGCAGACGTCATTAGTGTGATAAAATATTCCGGGTGATGATTTTAATTTAAGGATTAGGTAGACTATAACAAAAAACATATCATCTGAAATGGACTGCATATATTTCTGTTTACCTAGAATAATAAATAAAACCAGAAAAAGAGCTATCTCAAATCACGAACGTGGCGAACTTAGATTTAGATTTTAACCGTTTGAACTCGCGAGATCGAGGCACTCAGAGTCACCATTTTACTTTCTGCGTATCTATTTTATATACATATAACTGTAAATTTCTTTTGGGTACATACCAATGCTTGACATTAACTTTAAGAGCTCCACAATGCCTCAACTAATATTCATTATATGTAAAGCCCACTAGATTCCTGCGGTCCGGCATTATATTGTTTTCCTTTTTTAAGTGGTTTATATAATGCATATGAATTAAACATAATACGTTAACCGTCTATGAAGATAGTTGGGAATTAAATAGAAGGGATATGGTTGTATAGCAATATACAAAAACATAATGAAGTATGATTTTGTCCTATTCTATCAAATAAAATCATTGCTGTGTAAAATTATGGAATGGGCCAGGAAATAAAGGGCTAGACATTTTGTATGTTTCGATTTAAAGTAAATGACATCTGCGTTAATTTTGCCTACACCGTATGGCGTTAATATGTTTATCTCTTGATTAAGCTTACTTTACTCTCCCAAAGAAAGTAAAGATAAGACCACTACTTACATCATTTGAATATCTATCGAACTTCAAAAGGACACATACAAAAATCAGAACGTTAACCTTCCCAACCCCCCCCCCCCCTTCCGCCAACAAAATAATAATAGTAAAAAAATGGGTTCATATCTTCCGAAATTATTTTCCCTTCTTCCTGTTTTTTTTATTCTGATGGCGCTTTCTTTTCGCCATGGTTAATATTGCGGAATTCCAAATCGTAAAATATTCATAGTTTTTTCCTCATATCATACGGCAGAAAACCTCTTTCGGGGGGAAGTGTCGCTCGGTTCTGCAGCGGTTTTTAATGACAACGTATGGGTAGGGATTATCTGGCTTTTACGACGGATTAGAGGTATATGAATATCAAAAAGGTGCCTATTTTATATGCAAATGACGGAAAATTATTTCAGTGTTACACCATACTTTATAGACGCGGAAGATTTCACCAAGCTTGGGAGATTCTTGTGTTTTTCCATCACCGTGCATGAGTTTAATGGAGGTAGCTACGCCGATACGACAAGAATATAGAGTTTCGCAAATAATTTTACAGTGAATTTAGAACCATCTTCAATAACATGCATGGATTTGCATGTAGCTTGGCTTACTATATGCTGAATATTGCTATATCTCTTTAGTCTATAGCATCGATCATTGACAATAAAACGATTGCAAGTAATATTTGAAAATATGCATGAGCATGAAAATCAAATGAAACTGAGTGCCATGAAGCTTTCTTATAAGATTACATGATAATATTACATTTCAAAACGAATTATTTATTTTTTGTCTACGTTTAAACCTAAATTGGAACTATTCAATATCACATTTTTGCTTCATATATTTTGTAAAAACGCTTACACATGATTACCATTTCCTTGAGGTTTAGTTGTATCAAGTCAAACACAAAGTATTAAGAACAAGGTGATGCACATGCAGGGCTAAGTGAAATCAAAAGCTTCAAAAATAAAACTGTCTCCAACGTTTGTTTACTTGAGGAGAAGAAAAGGTGTAAATACTTGTATAGTGTCATTTTAAACATTCAAAACAGCGATTCGCTACGCTAATACTTCAGACTAAATCTTTGTAGGAAATTATTTGTATAGTAACTGAAATATCTTATATATAATAAATATTTATATATATATAAAGAGAGCGAGGGGGAGGGTAGAATATTAGCTGGGGTAACCGTAGTTGTGCGAGAGTGAGGTGAAGGAAAGCAAATTTGAAAGAGGGAAAGAACAGATATCGAGGATGGAGAAATTTAGATAACAATTTAAAAAAAGAGAAAGTAGAGTGATAGAAGGTGAAAGAGAAAAGAAGTACATGTATATATTGAGTATTGACCCAAGTTTAGGTTGTGTTAGAAAACGTCCTTGTGCTGTGCTGCTGCATATTCTTTCTGTTCCTTATTTCTTTTCCTTCTGCTTGACATCCTCATCCATATACCTCAATCAAATCGAACTACGGTTAGATACTCATCGCGGACGTACCAACCTGTCTCCTTCATGCGGTGTATAAATGCATCTCAATGCGCTTTTAATCAGACGAGCCCATCTTTGAAGACATGCAGGAGAGAGAAAGTAGTGATAAGAGGTAAGATTAAATACATTATATTAGGGAAACCTCCCTGAATGCAACTGTAATAGCTATTAAATGTTCTATAACTTCATAAAAACGTGAGCATTTTTTGTGCCCACCGAATACCCAATGACATAAGAAATTTTGTTCGATATAGACATATAGGAAAGATTTTGAAAAACAACTTATCTACTTACTGTAGGTAAGTTTCAATGTTTGTCCTTGTTGTACATTATGTCTGACATGAAATTAAATATGACGATACTCTGTACAAAATATATAATGTATCTATATATATATCATCATGCATGTAGCCCATTTTGGGGCGTTTTAGATTAATCCATAATTGCTTTACAATAAAAGTTTTTAAAAAATCCAATTTTAAATATTTTTGAATTAGGGCAAACCTATCGGGAATATCCTCTTAAATATTTGTTTTTTATTATCGTCGGCTCAAGGGAGAAACATGATGTCATAATGTTTATCTCGTTGGTTCTCCCTCGCTTCGTTGATTCCCATCCTCTCTTTTCTCCCGCTCTACAGGGGGGTCGAAAGATCGCATCCCCTGATTGCCAAGACGTCGCCTCGCATCCTCATCAAAGACTCGATCCTGGATGGAGAGGATGGATAAAGAGAAGAGATGTCTTGAGTGAACCGATGAAAATACTGTTCAATTGGCATCAAGGTCAAGTGGTGAATGTAAGAAAACGGGACCAGTGTCAATAATACAGGTAATGACACCCGGTCTGCTCGAACCTCTTAATGAGGATTTGAATAACACTTTAACATCATAATCATCAAATCCAGTTAAAGAGAAGGTTGGGTTCTGGTAAAGGTTTAAAAAATTGTGAGCTTTCCTTTTGACAATTAGCAATGTCACATGATATATAGCATAGCTTTTGAAATGCTCTAATATTCAAACTATGACAATGTCTTTGGATCTTAGATTGAAATTTACTTTGGGAATATTATAACGTATAAACTATTCTGGCATAGATATAGTTAAATCATCTCTATTTGAAAGCGAATTTCATTTTTAACTATCTTATCATTTCCGTTTGTTATTTGTTTCAGGTGTGTTTTTTCCGAAAACAATATTGCATTTGAATGTCGCGAGGAATATTATTTTGAACTGTTCGTTTCACTTGTACGTTTTCTGCAATTAGTTTTCATTTTTGGAGTACCTCCGACAGTCATCATAAATTAATATCATTGATATTAACTGTGCTTCCTTTTGATATGATTAGTAAAGAGATGACTGTGTAAGAGCGAGACCATGACCAGAGAACAACAAATATGTCCTTCGCGTCTCATGCTGTTAAATGTTGTTGTCGTCTGTACATTCTTCACTCGTTTCCCAGCCTTGGGGCGGGAAACAAAAATACAACCGCCAAATCGCTTCCCTTTTCGATTACAGTCAATCGTCATTATAGATTTTGGGTAAGCTTGTGAACATTATCTTAACTGGTCTCCCCGAGTGGTGTCCTCTTCAATAGACTGATCTGCCCTCCGTGAGTAGTAAACAACCATTCAAACAACAATCACACGTGCCTCCAATATCCACAGCATCAAGACGACTCCGTAGAAATGAAAAGAGTTTCTAAAGAGACCGGGGTTATTTTTTCCCGCCCTAAATCCCAGCTAAATCCGCTAACGGTTGTTTTCTGTGTTGACCCCACACTTCAAACAATTCCGCCATTGCTGTCTCCGTTTAGTTTTGAGGCTTAATTTCAATAAGAGATAATCGCTTATCGAGATTAGAATGTAATTCACTGGATGGCGGGATATTGTTGAGATGATTGTTGGAATCAAATGTTAAACACGGATTTAGATGGTTTAGACCTTAACAGCTTAAACTGACACGAGAGTTGCGTGCGAACCCCATGGTTCCTAACAGTCATGTTTGACGAATCCCTAGGTTAAGATTCTTTCGCGTGCCACTCATAGTATAGATAGTATTAAAATGTTGCTGCTATGATAATAAATCGTATCTATTTAAAGCAGATTTTTTACCTGATAGGGATTATTATACAAAATAGTAATTATGTAAAATGTACTAAATAATCTGATCTCTGATCTGATCTTGGGAGATATTAGTTTATACACACACATACACACCCACCCTAACTTCCACACAAACACACCAAAACATTCTTTAACATGTTGCCATTTATACCTTAACTCTCCATTTCCATTGATGATGAAAGGCAAAGATGAATTTGTTTTATGTGATAACAGAATGATGATAATAACTAGAGATACTCAATGCGTCATAAAAAAAGTAGTTGGAATTTAATTAATTGAATTCAATTAAACTGACGGCTTTGTTTAATCTTAGTATTTACAAGACTTTATGTAGATTCAACCGTAGTGAGATATTTTTCATGACATTTTTTTCTTTTTAATTTAGAGAAATGTTATTTCTTCTAAAGCAACGTAATGGGTGTAATATAAGTAGCAATAACTTTCTGGATTTATACAAAACTTTACCAGAGTATAAACCTAGAATATGTTTCCATCGCTATTTTGATTGATACCGAGAATCTATTTCAATTTCAAATGATGAGTTTGATACTGATAATATCTTGGTTGTTATTTTTTGTACAATGGAAGACTCTGTTGATTCTTATTGAAGACAGAACCGACATCATCTCTTATAATTGGTGTTTTTAATATAAAACTGGTAGCTTTCTGCGATTGTTGTTAAATGTGATACTAGAAATCTCTATTTCGTTTTGTTACCATAGATATGATAATGCACGTATGTCCTCTATCGCTCGATTGTTATTCTGAGTAGGCTATTTGTTGTCTATTTCGTGGGCAATAAGAGTACAGACATGGCGGAAGAATATGTTTTAGTTATTGACTTATTGACTATGAGGTTGCCACTTTCTTTTGATGCCCTTTTCGACTTTGATTTGATCATAAACACGAGTTGAATATCATTTGATTGTTAATTTGAGTATGAAAACGAGTGTGATTGTTTGATTTGTATTTTAGTAAAAATCGATGGCATATTTCAATTATTATTCTGAGTATGCATGACACCAGGGCGCCATTTCACAAAACTTGTCGTCAGTGACAAATGACAATTTTTGTTATAAGCTATGAAATCCTTGCTTGTGATTGGTTATCAGCAGATTTGTTATTGACTTTTGTCATTTGTCATTGAAAAAAAGGGCTTTGTGAAACGGGTCCTAGAAGTCAAGGCTTTTTATTATTAATGTAATCATGATACAGTCACGTTGTCTGTTTCGATCATAGTGATTATGTATTTGATAGAACCTGTCTCTCTTGATTGTTTTGTTGAGTATGACTGTAATTTTGAGGACGACTGTAATTTTGAGTATGACAGAGGTGCTCGTTTGAGTGGGGGAGTTATCTTTAGTATGATACTGGTGGGCTCATTCGTTTGTAGATTTGACTATGATTCAAGTAATCTGATACCGATACACTCTACTTTTGAGTTTCTGGAATATATAATATCGGTGGTTTCTTTTACTTGTTTTGCTGAGTACGATACCAGTGTTGACATCGCTTGCGGCCAGGGGAAAGTTTATCATCGACGATCCTTAACCGAACCACTTGGACGGTTTTGAAGTGGGACGATTCCAGAAAGTGCATCCTGATTAACGATGACCTCTTGCCATTGGAAACTCGGAATGTTTGGCGTCTTCTAGCTCTCGATCCGCACCGAATCATTCGCCCTTCTTCTCCTCAATTCTCTTGAAGAAAAAAAAGAGGGGAAAGTTCTGCTCTATTCAACAAATGCACGAAACACTTAAAAACAAGGAACAATGTACACCTTCTGAATACACCCAATCCAGGGTAGCCAGTTAAGAATAAATCTATTCTTCTCATTTTCTTCGCTTTATAAAGTTTTCTACTTTTTTACCCATGCTCCCATCTTCTGCGAATAATGACCTCGCTGCTATCATTGACATGTCTAAGTATCTGTTGTGAAATTATACCTATAGATAGACTCATTTAAACATGTAACGCAATAATAAGGAAAAGAAAGTTGGTTGTAAAATGCGAGTAGTTGAGATTTGGAGGGAAAGAGATAGAGACAGAGACGGTGGAAAGGTAGGCGAGATTATGGTTCTCCAAGAATGGCAAAAAGAAATAAAATGAAATTGTTATTAAGAAATATACGCCTTTTCAGGGTAATAAATCATGGATTCTGTTCAATGCAACGTCCAATACGTAAAGTATGAAAAAGCATGAGGAACTAATTAATACATGTACTCAGTATTCTAGTTTTAAAAAACACAGAAACATTGAGATAGACGCCTAAGTCATCTGTTCTATCTCGCTAATACTTTTACATACAGGCACTTTAATTTCGCACGGTCTAAAACTTTGTCTACAGTGATTGATAGCCATAATGGTTGATTACAACGCCAAAAAGGCAAGAAAAGGTTGGCAGTACAAATTCAGCCGATGTTATGCAAACTATATCGGTAGCCCTCATTTAAAAAACGGCTTCTGCCTCGCAGAAATTCGTCTCAGAAACAATCAGTGTTCATCTTTGTCAGACGTATAGGGTTGGGACTCGGTGTGTTCATCTGGAATGATCGGCATCCTCCGGGAAATTAAGCCACTTGCTTTGATTTCGTCTATACCACGTGATCAATTCCAAGTGAAGGTGTACATCGTCTGCTATTGGTTAGACCCAGGGTAGATTGGTATAGACACTACGAAGCTAGTCATGCTCGTTTAAAGTGAGGGTTGACTTTGGGCAAAGGTGCTTGAAATCTCACCATTTTCATCCCTACATAAAAGAACATTAAATATTCCATGAAAAGAACTGATCTTCAGTTGAAATGCCCATATCTCCGGTATTTAGCTTATTAATCTTTACAACATATTTTTACGTACCTAATTCCTGCGTACACTTTTTCCCCACTGTTTGTACAGTTAACACCATGTAATTCAACTTCAGTTGTATTTTACTCAAAGCGACAGCAACATATCACTGACTGTTGGGTTTTTTACCTATGATTGTCCTTTTTTAATTAGATAACGTCTACATAACCACATCTAAATACTGTTTCGGGCAATCCATTTGCCATCATTTTGTTAATTATTGAAGGAGGGATTTCTAGACATATGATGATTGCTCTTTAAAACATCTACTCATGCACTAAATTAAATGTTAATACTTCAATAAAAGCGCATTCCTTAGTTCCGAAAATCAGTTTAAGTAAATGTATATAACTCATTTAAAGCCCATGATGCATTCTGTAGTGAAACAGACGCACTGATTAATCTTTCCCTTTGATGTGAGAAGGATTAAAGCTAGCTGTGAAGTGTAATTTCAGGGTGATTCAGGCTGGATTTGAGAAAGTGAAACGAAGGTATAACGAGGTGTATTCTCCGTGAACAAACATAAAAGGGAGAGCAATTTCAATGTGGTTCTGGAAGGGTTTCACATCTCCCACGCTTGTCTTTTGCTTTAAAAGAAGGTCAAAATAAAAGCTTTTGTCCACGCCTTAATTAAGCTTCGGATTCCATTAGAGTTTTGCTCCCGTAGAGAATACATGGAGGAAGAAAAGACGTTAACAAGATACGCAGTCCACTTAAGCGTTATTGTTCCCGAATTCTAAAAGATCCGGAGAGTTTTTGTGGTGCGGTGAAGAGAGTGGGTCGTGAGATAATATCCTGCAAAGTTTTTCTACTCCCTTTCACTTTGGTTCGATGACGATACCCTTTTCTTTAGCTACTCGTCCTATCATCCTTTTATTTCCTATCATTCATCTTCTTGTATTCATTATAACGTCTTGGTTCATCGGTTTCCAATCAGCCACTGATTACAGACAGGAAGCTATCTCTTGATATCGAATCACATGAAAAAAGTAATTATACGGGCGGGATGATATAAGATTTAAAAAAAAATCAGGGGTGAATCTTAAGAGGTACCTCGTTACTTCAACTTTGATAAAGTACTATTATTCAGAAATGAATCGTGATAAATAGAAGACAGCTTTAAATGCCCCAACGAACGTTGCATTGTCGTAAATGAATTTTGTATTCCGAAAATGAATCGTGAGAACTAGAAGACAGCTTTAAAATGTCCAAACGAACGTTGCGTTGTCGTAAATGAATGTCCTACCATGTCCATTTTGAATACATGAAACCGTTGAAACTCTGTTTCAATTTCGAGGTCTATATAAAGATGAATAACAAATACACACACAAATGCTATAAAAATAAAGATAAGTCGTTAATGACTTACTACAGCATCGAAGTATCATATGGAAAGAAATTCATGTTTTTTTCTACAATGGAAATAGTGCAGCGCTTAGAAACATTAGCGCTATACTAGTATCAATGTTACTAGTTTTATCATCATAACAAAACAAAATTCAAGATTTGTGGTAACTTCAGGTATATTGCATCAAATTAAGGGCATTTGAAATCTTACAAACTATATTGAAAACTTACAAAATATGCAACCGCTCCCATGAATCCCACATTATACTATTTCCTGTTTGTTTGTTCATTAATTCAAATTGTAAATTGTCCATTTTTTCACTGGTATTCTACATATGAAATGACCTGTATAATCATAAACAGTTACAATGCTGATTCGCAGATGCTGTGCAAAATATTACCATAATACATTTTAAGTGATCATTAGTATTCATTTATTTAGTGAACTTAATTAACGTAAATTTATATTTTATTCAAATGTAAGAAAAATCGGTAAATAATGAAGACAATGATAGCATGAACAAGAGAAAATGCATTTTCATAATCATGAAGACTTCATACGCATGTTTACAATCAGTCATCGATGTGCTTTACAATACTAATCAACGTAGTAAAAATGAAATTGATGTCGAGACATCTAAGCTGTATGTAACACCGGTCGACATAAAAAAATCATGATGTTCGTATTTAGAACCTAATTATAACTGGGTCAAAAATAGTGCTGTCAAAAAATTTATTTCAAAGTGTGAAGTGGGCATGCCAGGAGAGTTGATTGAACTTGCCAAGGGGGTATACCTCACGATGCTCCCTCCCAATACCGCAAAACTCTCTCTCTCTCTTTCTCTCTCTACTCTTCTTTTATTTCGTTTCTTTGCTTCTTGAATCCCTTCATTCTTTCTTATGAGTAGCATGCCCCGCTGGTCAAACTAAAAGAAACATGGCAGGCACTCCTCGCACTCTTCAAACCCAACAATGCACTCTTCTACTCCTCATTGAGGACCAAGCAACCCCTATTCTACCAGACATCAAAAACCCATCTATTCAGGATCAGTGAATTGGTGCATTTCTAAGGTTTTTGGCACCATCGTGAAAGTAAATGGGGATAGGGAGATCTCAGATCCTTTTCATCACTTTCGTTTCCTTTGGGTCCAACAACCCAGTATCTAATGTCTTCAAGGAAATGTGGTCAAATCTTAAACTTTTGATTCCCTTTTCACTTCACTTTTGTATTATGCCTACCTAACTCATTCTCACTAAAAATGAAGATGTCTAGAATAAAATGTTTGTTTTAGGGTTTCTTCTTTATTATTTATATTTTTGTTTCTTATATTCATATATATTGTAACTTTTGATTTTTGACAGTGATGAATGTTAATACGGGGAATAGCATTGATAGGTCAACGGCCTTTGCTACTCACCCATACCCACTTCATCACAATATACTCATCTTTTCTTCATTTGTATCATTTGTCTATTTTCTATACAATGCTGTTCTTGAATAGTTTATGTCCGTATATATTGTAGTTTTAAAAGAGGTGAAATAAATGGATTTGAAATTTGAATTTGAAATGCAATACATGCAATAATTACGTGAAAGTGAAATTCATTACAAGTTTCAGGAGATGTAATGATATTTCATTCACTGTAAGGCTGCATTTATTTTTTTGTAAGCACCCGTCTTTATTTCAGTATTATAGATAGCTATGTACATGTATGGCCGCGTGAAAATAAAATAAAAAATAAAAAACAGAGAAGAAATATTCAGATTTTGCAACCGCCATTTTATCATACTTCTTCTTCTTGTATTCACATAAATTGTAGGATGTACAAACCATAGCTTTTAATAGCACATCATTATGATCATCATCATAACCGAAGCATAATCTTACAGACCAAACTCATAGGCCCAAAATCATAAAAATTTGCTAAGATCATGCTTAACTCAGTCCACTGATTGTATGGAGCACTAAGTGCCGATCTATTTATTCGATACATATATAAATAAATAAACGAAATTAAATAAGCCATTTAATGAAAATTGATAAATGAATATAAAGATGCCATGGTTTTCTGCATAGTCATATGCTACATAGTTGTTGGAATTTCTGTACGATATTCGGAGCATCATAAATTGATCTACTAAAATCTAAACCAAAGTTAGTATGCTTTCACGAATACCGGCTATAGAACCCAGTATAGACATCTCCATGCGATATGGAACGCAGCGTGTACTGGACCCGGCTTCAGAAACATATACTTTCTAACAAGTGTTAAATACTAAGAAAGGAAAAAAAAGCTTTCTCATTTTTACCCCCCCCCCCCCCCCCCTCTCCATAGAAGAGCATCATGAAAGTAGCATTACATTATGTGATGTCTCATCACGATAAACAGTTGAAACTTGGACCAATTTTGTTGCTGCCCTACATATTTGTGGCATCACACACATAATTATATAATTATGTGGCACCGTACGTGTATATTTGCAGTGTTTTTCATTGTTTGCAGGCTAATATTTAAAGCAGAACTGTGAGTAGGTGATAATAAAACTGCATTACTCGTGATTACTCAATTTTATTGCTCAATCTTTCTATAGAAAAAAAGCTACTCCACAGTTTCTTTCAATACGTAATCAGGTAATTACCACAATGAGATGTCCAGTAGTTATAAGGCTTATTTTGTGCATAGAATACATCTGATGTTCAGAACAAGGTAACGTACTAGAAAAAGATGTAAGCCTTCCGATTTTATATTGTAGCCTTACTGATTTAACACTATATACACCTTTCAATATTGCATGCTGTTGATGTATCTTTAATACCCAAGCACTAAAGAATCTTCAAGAGTCACATGAGGTACAATGTATATCCTATGCATCATGTATACAATAAAAAGGAACAAATGTACATACGTAGGATACGAATAAATATGTGTATAAAACATGCCACACGAACATGGGAATGATGAGTATGTACACATTCATTGATAAAAGAAAAAAATAAGTGAACATCAGTTGAGTGATCGGTTGATGGTGTGAAGTTTCTTATTCCCCAGATTTTTAAAAAAATATGTCTTTGAATGAATAAATGATTGAATGAACAATGGTGCAGATCGGTGAGAAAAGTGAAATGTGTATGTAAAAATATGTTAATGAGAAAAGGCAATGTATGTAGAGACGAGACATTTTTTTACTTTCCTAAGTTAAGTTAAGTTAGTTTTGTTTGTAATGAATTATTGAGCCGAGAGATGTATTATGATGCGCTGAACCACATGATAATTGTCATGTGGAAAATATCTTTGTCTATTGGCAGTTTTCAGTATAAATCCAACAGGTTGTAGAACAAAAGAAGATCTTTGGGCAATAGGCCTAGAACAAATGGGATATAGGACCAATAGACAGAAAAAAACACTAGTTTAATAATAGGACGAATGAGCTGTGAGACAATGGGCAATATACTGTATTGCCAATGGGATCTAGGGCCAATGAGAAAGAGTAAATTGGACCTTAGCAAGTTAGCACCAATGGGATATAGGACCAATGAGAAAGAGTCAATTGGACCATAGGACCAATGGGACATAGAACCAATGAGAAAGAGTCAATTGGATCATAGGACATGGGATATAGGACCAATGAGGAAGAGTCAAATGGACCATAGGACCAATGGGATATAGGACCAATGATGAAGTGTCAATTGGACCATAGGACCAATGGGATATAGGACCAATGAGGAAGAGTCAATTTGGCCACAGGGTCAATTGGATATAGGACCAATAAGGAAGTGTCAATTGGACCATAGGACCAATGGGATATAGGACCAATGAGGAAGAGTCAATTTGGCCACAGGGTCAATTGGATATATAGGACCAATAAGGAAGTGTCAATAATATTGGACCATAGGACCAATGGGATATAGGACCAATGAGGAAGAGTCAATTTGGCCACAGGGTCAATTGGATATAGGACTATAGACTGAAGGACTAAAGCGGATGTAGGAGCAATAGACACTATGACCGTTCAAACAGCAGGACCGTTTGGGCAGTAGAGTCAATGAGACGTGGGACCAACTGGGCTAGGGGCCGATGATCTTTAACGCCAAGGAGATGTAGGGTCAAAGGAAAGCAGTATGGAAATGGAAAACAGGACCATTAATCTGACTGTAAAATGTTTAGCCATATTTAGGACTAACAAAATAATATGCACTCTGAATACGGACTAAGTCATAATGGTGCATGATGGCTCACTTCAAATCATACTAGTGTTAGTGTGTAAAAAGGTACGCACTAACTGTGGCTAGGAACTATTAATAGACAGGGCAAATAGCAGGTGTTCTTCTATTTACTATGAATTAATATCATTCCATTTTTTCATGATGGTCTGTACAAGGGTTAAACTGTTATCCCTATACTTCCAATCAAAACACAAACTGTATCAATATTCATTAATCCTCTTAGCAGCGTGTGCCAATGTGTATAGATTTGTAATCCTGACATGAATTTATAGCCATTAAGCTATAATCACCTCTTATAGAGGATTAGACAACCTCAAAATATTAGTGGAGGGGCCAACCGATACATAAAACTCTCAAGTGTTTGTTTGTTGTCAGAGACACTTCCCCTGTTACCTTTTTCCAAAGTTTACATACGGATAGACATCAATTCAGGTCCGATTGATAAATATGAAGCTTTAGAAATCGACAATTTATGCGTTGGGGTTTGTCATGTCGTGAATAGAAGCGCGTTGGAGCTTGATAATTCGGAGACAAAATATGATTGTGGCTGGTTTATTTTTGTGGGATTTGAAGTCGAAGACTGGGAGAATGAGCGGATGCCAAAGTAAACTCGTTTGGGGGTAGCACAGGTGTGCTCGGGTGCTGGGGTTGTGTAGAGATTGCGGTATAACCTCGTTTAATGAAAGGCGAAATTTGATAGAAAACCATTCTACAGGCGTTACTATTATGATACGTCAGCAGAGCACGAGTAAAAGAATTCTTGAAGCCACAATGCCAGGGAACTTAAAGGGCAGTATTGGTGAACTTTTGATGCTCGTGGTTTTAGCGTGAAATCCCGGTCCTTGGCTTTTTGCGGACGGTTTTTGGTTTGACGTCTCTTTTCTGCCCATTCTGTATCCACAGAGTGTAGGGAAAGTTTGATGGCTATTGATACTAAGGCAAAAATACGGAGGTTTACCGTAGTCTACATTGTTCATTTATGACCATGAATATGAATCTAATATTATGGGACTTTTATTTATACGACGAAGTGCTAAGAAAATAAAATCTTTTAAAATTGCTGAAAGACGACTTTATAAATATTTCCTACGATATTACATCAGTAAAAGTTGTGTATTGCCGCAAGAACTCTTTGAAGACGATAGTACAAATTTGATAAGAAAATACTAAATTCCGCAAAGTTCTCTTTTTCCTTAAGTGTATAACATAATGGTATTGTGCAATATAACTTCTGGAGGAATGATCAACTTGGTGCGTGTAGCAATGATTGTAGATTAACAGATACTGTTTTAAACACGTAAACCTAAACGTAAAGTAAGAAGTGCTATAACATAAGTCTTTAAGACAGCATCAACAACCTGTAAAGACCAGAAGGAATTACCCCAATGTTCTGCATCTGGTGCCATAGTACGAACTTCCTGATTGGTGCATTCCTCCCAAACTCCATGAATGCACGCCCTGGGCACATTGAATAGCTGTCATGAAAGGACGAGGTGTCCATTGAAGCAGTGTATACCACCAGCCCGTTTCCGATTTGTGAACCAATGGGTGCAGAAATACACCCACTCCACCGTTTCTACACCCCTAGCCGCCAAGTTGAAAGATTTTCGGTTCTTTAACGCTCCTTACGTAGGTAAGTTAAAACTGACAAAAGTATTTACCGATTGCATGTGTATCATTAAGTTAAGAAATGTAATGCATTAAGTTTTCAATCGATTTTTTGGAATGACATGGTGTTTTGAAGTATAATTTCGATCGTTAACTTCTCATAATGAGAAGTCAATCACTACTTCGCTCTCGCACCGAAACTTCGGCGGAGCAAGTCGCTTAGATTTGCTTGTATAAGAATTTACACGAAATTTGTCGCGCGATACGATATTTTCCTATCGTACAAACATATTTATACATATTTTACAAACATGTTGACGTTCGCGAAGCCATAAATGATAAAGGATGTTTCACACAAAAAAACACGTTACTCATCGAAGCTTTGAAGCTTTAAAACATTATAAAAACATAATAACTGCATCAAGAGGTCGATTTTCAAAATGCCCGCAAGTGAAGCCACGAAACAATTATAAATAACTTCTAATTTAGTATCATCAGTGCGTTAATCCGTATCCTTTAAAAATGTTTCCTTTTGTTTCACTTTCAAGAGAACTTGAAAACAGGAAGGAAAAGGAGTTTTGGGTGGAACCTTAGGTGATTTTGATCAATTATCGGCACCTTGAAAAACAAGGTAAGAAATTCCGATTCATAATGTGTGGGTGTAAGTTTGATGTATGGAAGATATACTACATGGTAAACATGTGACATTAATGAGTAAATTATACATACACACATATTTACTGCCTATTTTATCTGACTGTAGAACAATATTGAGAGAAGAAATATTGACTAAACAGTACGAATATTGAAATAAACTTTTTTTTAAATGTATTTTTCTGAATACCTGTCGGAAGTGTAACTTTAAGCTGATGTAACGATGTTAGGCGGGTGTGCGTTAGAATGTGTGTGTGTGCGCGTTTTGGTGTGTGTGGGCACGATAGTGTGAGGAAAAAGCACATAACATATGGGTATCATCTACCATGGCATTAAGAGTATATACATTACATTTATATCCTCTAGGATATATCCTAATAAAATGCGTCATTATTAATTTCTGTACAGAAATATAGTTAATACTTGACTTTTGACTGTCACCTCAGATGCTCCCAATACATAAAGTCGCTCAATTTCTGTCCCATTTACCAGTATTTTACAAACTTTTCTATTAATTTTTTTCGTATGAAATAGCAATGTTGTTTCTCTTATTACACAAAACATGTTGTGGGAGTCTAAAGCAGGTACTAATTATATATATATATATATATTAACATTTTAATCCACACCAATATCTTATATTCTAACTATTATTCAGATATTGATAGAGAAACTATGATAGTAATGGAAATCAGTCGCATATTGAGTACTTTGATTTGAAAATAACACTGCCTAATTCGTAGAGGTTCGTAGAGGAAAATCTCAGTTCATATACAATAAGTCAAGTGCAATAGGGTTAAGGAAATAGGGTGTGAATTTGTTCAGTTAGGTGATAAAGAGGACTCTTAAAAATCAACTAACATGAAACTATTACAATTTGACAAGTGTTTAGTATACATACAGATAATTAATATAATGAAATCTTTATCATTGTTGCTTAAAATCTCTTTTTTTTTCTTCTATACAAGACATAACGAGCTGTGATAATGTATGCGCTGTTTCTTTGCTAACAAAATAATGATTGTGCACTTGAGGCTCTCTGCAACGTGTGTCCTGCTTTATTATGGGGGATTCCGTATCTTTAGAGCACACCATTGCTCTCGTAACTATCATCACCATTAATCATAATGATATCTATTTTGATTATGACATATTGCCTCTTGCCTTGTTCGACATGAGCCATTGTCAGCCAAACCGGTGGCTGGAAAATTACTTTGTCAATACAAAATGGCGTAATCTGAGGATAATCCTGCTAAGTAGATTATAACCTTTTGTGTACCGCGCTCTCGAATGGAATATAACATTTCACTTATAATATCACGTTTATTGTAGAATAAATGACGGAAGAGACTTAGAAAAGGCGTAAGAAAACAATATTTTCATGCTTGTCGGAGAAGTCGTAATCGATTTTACTGCATATTTCTGTAGGACTGTGGCTACGATGTTGGAGTTGGAGATTTGTTACTCCAAGGTCACGTTGGGCTTGTTGTATTTGGTTTTTCATTAATGAAGTGTATTTTATAAGGATCCCCTTTATATCTATATCTCATTGTTTAAAAATGACGGACTATTTTTTATTTGACCCTTTGAACCTCCAATATTAGTGTCACATGACATAAAATGAAGCAAACAAACACTGTATTTGCTCATTACATCGTGAGATATGACCATATTGTACGATATCACCTGAATAGATACTGTGTTATGTAGAAACTGACCAAATGTCGTTCATTAGATAACTATTGAACAAAAACAGGTTAACCACAACTTTATCAACGAATGTGTGAGCAAGCACATCTGATGGTTGCACAGTTACGTAACACAGAGTGGATGACGTCAATTTGGTTTTAAAACGAAGTATACAGTATAACGAACTGAATCAAGTCTTTGTATGGAAAGAATAGAATTGATTATTAAAAAAAACATATTGACTTATTTATTTATACGATTTCGCAAGGATTTATTTCAAAATCGCCATAACCATGATTACAATGAGAGTGGTAACATCAAGCTGGTGGATAAAAGTTTTCAGGGTAATTTCGATAAATACTAGGATTATTCTAATTAAGAAGTAGGAATCTGAATCAATAGTAACATAAAAATAAGAATATGTCATTTCATATATCATCATTTCGCTCAAATTTTCCGCAGGCCTGAAAATGAGGAGAATCGCACTACAAGTACAAGTTTTAGGAAAATAATGAACAACATATATAATTGTATTACCGAAATATACCGTTCCCTTTTTTGATGCAATAAACTGTCTTTTAAAACTGATGCTTCAAATTACAATCTTCTGCTGATAATTAATGAGGGGAATTACAATGAATTATGATAATGATGATATTAAATTTTTTAAATAAGATACATACTATGTAGCGCGGAAGCTATACTTGTATGTCCCATAGCCAAGGTCTTCCTTTTTTCTACCAGTGTAGCGTGTAAACTAATTAGGTAACTATGTCAATATTTGAACAGGTCTAAATGAGCCACCACAATCGATGATAGTTGGAAATCATTAATTAACTCTGGGTCTATTGTTTCAGGTTAGCAGTTAAGTTCTTAAGGAAAGATCAATGTTAAGTTGTTAATGGCAAAATATCATAGGATAACACTACACCGTGGAGTTGTCAATTGCATAAATGTATAGCCTAACATTTTAGTAGTGAGCTTTATTCACAGCAAAAAGACACCGATTTTTTTCTTGAAAGACTAGATGAAAATCTATTCAAAAACTTTATTTTATTTAATTTTTTAGCTTTTACCTTACTACTTCTCCACGCTGATTAATGACATTAAACGTTATAAATCAATATCTTGTCTTTCATGATTTGAGCCCAACGGAATGTGTAATTGACTATGCAATTACTTAACTAAGACTACTAAGGGAATACGATGATTACTTCAACAATTAAGTTAATTGGTTGAGTAATTGATTTACACCTCTATCTATCTCTTCCTTAATCTAATTCGCTTGTCAGGTTAAACCAATCTAAGCGTAACTTTAATATAAATCGTATTGCAAGTAACCGCTAACGATGCGTTATCAGACGTTTAAGATTTATGACTTTGTCTTTTCTCTCACAATTACCCACACTGTGACCACCCTTAACAAAACGGTCTAATTGGTATATAGCCTTCATGATCGCCATGGACCAGTGCAGTAATGGTGATAATGGCGCTTCGGACCACTGACCAAAATGATGTATGCATACTCAGTGAGGAATCGCGTTGTCAATGTATACAATCTAAACAAAAACCGAAGGAGTGTTTGCGTAATAGGGTCTGCAACTCAAACAAATATGAACACAGTGCAATGGTTGTGGCGGGGTGAGCATACAAGGGTGAATGATGTAGTTTTATTAGATGGCTCCAAGAAATAGACCCCTTTTGTACGCCAAAAGTCATCTTCTTCCATTGCTTAAATCAACGTCATCATTCGATGTAAAAGTACCGAAAAGTACCACAATATTAACAATATCCACATCTCTCTATGTCATTTTAGCTGCAATGAGTCTTGATCTACCTTATGGTTCCAAATGATCTTATTGTGGGTATGTTGTAATAATCATTATAATAATAATTATAATATATGTAGGCCTATGTTCTAAAGTATAGTGTATACATTATAAACAATAATGTAAACATGATATAATCATATGTGATTCATTTTGGTAATGTCCACATGATTAGGTATATTTTCAAAATTAAAATTGTAGTATTTTCTCATATCTAACAATTTATGGAATTTATCTTTATTTAGTTCTAAATTAGTCTCAAATGGGACTCATGCGACTATGTTCGGGGCAAAATTAGGCCCTGCCTCACCCTGAATATTTCTCTTGATTTCCTTACCATATTATACAGACTCTTTTTTTTTTTGGAGAAGCGCACGTTTTCGAACCCTCTTGTGAACATAATGGTGAAAGAACTTTCTACTTGTTCTATATTTAGCTCTCAATTCTCCCTTTCTATTCTCTTCTGACTGCCCGCTCTATCCCCTCCCCCTCTCTCTATCTCTCTCTCTCTCTCTCTCTCTCTCTCTCTTGAAGATGTTAAAACTAATTTACTGTCCACTTTTGTCATTCCCTCTATTCGAGCACAACAAATATGCATTGATTTGTTGTTTATCCGCAACCTGGACTTGAAAAGCTAAAGGACGTGGTCCAATTAGAACCACACATTGAGCTTGCTCGCAGTATGGACGCAAAAAAAAGTAGAAAAAGAAGAAAAAAGAAACGAGATTTTGTTTTCTTCATAATACATAAAAATGGTTGCCATTCTATATATTATACACTATAACAGAATGGATAGAATGTGTAACGACTTTGTGTTCATTAACATGCTGTCGTTTATGAATCAGATATGCATTCTGTATGTATTCCTGACCTCAGATAATATCCTTGTTTCATTTGTTAATCAATGAAACTGGCTACGTTTGGAAGTGTCCATGTTTTCTGAGAAGAGCAATGTGCACGATATTGTTTTTAAAATGATATAAATGTTGGAACATACACTTGTACTACACATATCCTCTTGTTCCAATTGCTAGAAGCTTCTCATAAAACATTCAAACTTAGTGTTAAAAGGTTCATAAACAATTCTCCTCTCTCTCTCAAAGAACGCTGTCTACTCTGCTTTGCATGTTGTTCCTTGGATTATGTACGCTACAAAGCACCTGAATTCTGCGTGGAAAACAAGATATTTCTTTTCAAAGGTTAGGTCAAAAAATGAAAACAGCCCCCGTGTCACGCGGAAGCTAGAAAGTAAGGGCATTGTTGGGCAAGCCTTCGGCTCTGTTAGGTCTTACAGGAGTTACAACTTAGGTTACACTCGTACAGAATAGCCTCATAGAGGGTGATACTTGTCTTAAGCTACCCTAACTTCCTGTGTACAGCTACGGATTGCACACTTAGGACTTAGGACCAAAAAGCACTCTTTTAAATGTGTCATTTGTAGAAATAAAAGCTATTATAGTGATGTACGTGGCCTAGATAAAAACAGACAAAAGAGAAGCCACTTTTTGTTGAATTTGATGCATTCATCTTGTACACGTTGCTGAAGAATGTGATAAATGAAAGCTTGTGTAAACTCATAAATTATTGTGGTATTCTGATTTGAACCAGAAAGAATAAAAGACCCAAATCTAAGTTTGAAGTTTAATGTCGTGGTCCCGTCCTTTTGTGCACGGCGTGTTACTGAACTGAGTGTGGTAAAATGAAAAGATATTCTAAAAGTTATTTTGATAAATTGGTATAGCGTGAATTTAAAGTAAATCAACAAAAGAAGCCACAATTTAGTTTGTACCCCTCATGATATGTCAATCGTTGATTTATGATGGACCACTGTTGAGAGTGTGTTTAATAATGGACCTACTAAAAGGAGATTTTATAGCTTACTTGTTAAACTATTGTTTCATCAATGATATTATTGAGGATAACATTGATGGAGAATATTCTAACGGTTAAAATAAGAAGTCAATTAACAATCACTGAAATAGAAATGAATACCAAATTTGAATGGGATTTGAAAATAAATATGCAATACTGTCTTGGAAGGTAACTATACGAGGAAAAAGGTGAAATCGTTTTTTGTGAAATCGTTCTACGTTACTTTGAAAGGAACAAGAACTTTGAAACTGTAAAAAAAAGTTTAAACTTTATCATTTAAATAAAATATGATGAAGAAATATTATACACTATCATCTCATCTTTATTCAAGAAGTGAGATGGGAATAATGCGAGGTTGTTAGTGACAGCATCAAATGAACGTTCATTATAACTCCGATCACTTTAACATTGATTCTCCAATATGTTGGTAGACTGTCCACAGTACTCTAATTCATTCGTGATAATCTGGTATTGAATGTTGTGATGTCATGTTGTAATGGTGGTGATGGAGGGGGGGGGGTCGGGTATCTATCAGTCCGCCATGCCTGTCTAACATCGATTTGAACATGGGGAAGGGAAATTTGTTAGCAATAATTGAAAGATGAGAATGATAGATAAAAAATGTAACCCAATCGCCTTCTTATCAGATAGCAAAGCGCGCACGAGGTTGTACGTTCGCAGGTGGACACACAGAGCCGCCATTTTGCCAGAGTTGAATTTCCAAAATAAGCCGAAATTTTGACAAATCTAAAGCCAACCAAGCGGTACATCAAAGTAAAGTGTGAGATGGAGGAGAGAAGAAATCCACGAAAGAAAATCACGGAAAGTGATTCTAGTAATTATTGCAACCAGAATGTTTTGTGATGAAACTGAGTTTATTCACTTAATACAAAATAAATAAAGAAGTAAGTATATGACGGAATAATCAAAAAAGCGTTGAAATCTGTAAAGATATATTTTAATCACGAAAAGTGAAATGGTTATTGTGTAGCACATAAACTGTCATGTGCTAGGAAATTCGAATGAAATATTCAATTAAATATATCAAATGAAGAAAACAAAATAGAATTAAGAGGGGGGGGGGTGGTCAGAGAAGAGAAGGTGAATGTGCAGTTGACTAAAATGTTACTGACGACATTGCATTTAAACATGTTGAAATGAAAAATATTTGGTAAAACCTACATTAAATTAGTATTGATCAGGTTTATCGGCGAAGAATTTTCATTTCCACAAGTATGATAATAAAGTCATCAAAATTGTGACAATGTGACATTTGGAGCTAGAATAATACATCATTGATCAAATTGATGCATCCTATTGTCAACCTTTGTTGATTTACAGCTTCCATTATAATTGCAAATTATTGAATTTGAACGCGTATAATTATGCGTAGAACTGTAGATTCTATTTATTTCACCGATTGCTTGTGCACGTTGTACCAAAACGAGGCTTGCATTGATCACGTTGATAAACATGGTTATAATGAAGTGACATAGTGACATATTGCTTTATCACTAATAATGTCGCTAGTCAAACTTACCAGTAATACATCATGATGAATGATTTATGGGCTTTTTTAGGGTAGTGCATGCATGTATCATTAGGCAAGAAAAACATTCTTCGTTTCCATTTCTGAAGAAAGAAAAAAACGACATGTGTTGGAAATTGAATGTTATCGTCTTTGGTACGTTGGCGTTTAATTTTGCTCGAAGCTATATGAAGGGGGAAAGAGGGGAATGAGAGAAGGGGGAAATGGTCGGGTGAAATGAGCTGACATTTTAGCAAAGTAGATCATCTGTCAACGAATTCCCCATCGCTGGGCCAGTGGGATGCTTGGATGCCCGCATGAGGCCCGCCTCGTACCCGCTCCACCGCCCGCTAGACGGCCAACCGTCCCCTGCTTGATTAAAATCTCGGCTCCAACTGGGGATATGGGCGGGTTGGGACACAAAACACAAACCACGGCATATCGAGCTGCGAGAAGGAGAGATAGAGAGAGGGTGAGGAGAGAGAGAGAGAGAGAGAGAGAGAGAGAGGGAGATGGGAGGATGGGGGATCTCTTCTAAGATAATTAATTGGAGTTACTTGAATCTACCCCCACGATTGATTTATTCGCCAACGGTTAGAACGCCTTTAGCTTCCGCGCCACTACTACCCTCTCGCTCGGGGTCCCATATGCCTCTCCGATCATAGCGATGATCATACCGTGCCTGTGACACCTAATTGAATTAATTGTTAACGAGCTCACGGTGTTTATACCTGATTACTGGAGATTGATGATTAATTAATTGGGTTAGATGCCCCACACAAACGATACAGCACGGCGGGAATCGCTGTAGGAAGGAATTTTACACCTGAAAGATTTCAGAATAACAAGTTCCCCTTCACTCATCATTTCTTTCAGAGACACATACGACTTGATAGAATAGAGACCATGACTTGACTTGAATTATGTGAATCGAGAAGATGAGATTTGTGCATTTACTCTGGAAACGACGATAAAATGCCGAGAAGGAAACAAGTGGAAGAAAAAGGAGAAGAATCATCCGTGAAATGCTTTTAGGCTTTGAGTGAGCATCTAGCACCAGGGAATCTTTGGAGGGGGGCTTGAGGGGGTTGTTGTGTGCCGGGGGAATCGGCTCGGGGTAATGAAGGGTACGTAGAGATACTGGTGCCTTCATGGAAATAAGACGATACAAAACTTGGTTGCGATCTTTATACCAAAGAAGAGAGAGACAAAATTAAATAAAGGACTCTAAGTGATTAGCTCACTGTACTTTTCCTTTCCCAGCCCAATTACATCAATATATGAATATGAATTCCAATCTATGGGGATTTTCCCTTTCGTTTGATGGAGTGCATGTTATCTATCCCTTGTCTTTTGTCTTTTTAGCTCCCTTTTCCCCCACTCTGTTTATCCTCTAAAACGTTCCATTACCAAAATGGAAGGTAGAAAGAGGCGGGTATTTTTGTTTGATTACAACCATTTATCACTTCAAGCCAGAATTCACAAGTGAACATGGTCCATTATCTGATTATGGTAATGAAACATCGTATACTAATCAAAGTAAGAAATCCGGTTCTAGATAAACAATACTGCTTTCCATTAACATAACTATGAACTCATAATAGTCTATTCTTTAAGAAAGTAAGAGGGAAATTAGATGTTTAGAAAAAAAATAGGGTTCTATACATGCTTACTGCAGATTATTAATGATAAATTACATACTCAAAATCTATATGAAATACTAAACGTTTTGTCCATCCAATACGTTATGCATTGGCGTTCTCCTGATATTGTAAAATCTAGAGTATTCTGAGAAGTCATCCTTTTCAAAGATTCATATACCTATTCGATGGAATAAGAATACATTTTAAGATTTAGATTTAGATTGAAAATCAATTTTTCGAAGGAATACTATATTGATATGAATAATAATAACGATAATCTTAGTAATGATAATGAAAATAATAATAAAGATAACAACAATAATGATACAATTTTTAAAGAATAAGAAGAAGAATTTAGGAGCGTCAAAACAACGAATACCTTAGCACCTCTTTAGAAGAAGAAACATGAAATACATAGACTTATCAAAAATAGGTAAATCGCATTAATAAGTTACGTTTTAAAAAGACAAGACACGGTTAATTCTGTGATGGAGATGTGAATATTGTTCCGTTTTTTCGAATGAATGTTATCTAAATAGCAAATTACCTTGTGCAAAAATCTATGTAGGACGATGATTTTTAAAAAGAAGTCTTCCAATCAGTATACAACAACGGCAGAACATAACCTGTCATTGTCATCGATAGAAAGCTATTTATAGCAACTTCACGGTTTTCTTTGTTCGTAATGTGGACATTTATAATTATTATGTCAATGCGGCACGCCATACATTTTGTGGGACACTTTCGTTAAGCGTGCTGTATTGCTAACTTATCAAGGACTCAGTCTGTGTTTGCACTGACGAGCTCGAGCTATAGCATGAATGTGCGTTAAAACACGTCGGGACATTCTTTGTCTACCATTCATTAACCATTCATTGGTTAGGTTAGGAGGAGTAAATCTCTGTAAACCGGCTTAGCTCACGTTGATCTCATAAAAGGGTGCTCGATCGCCCCCCCTCCCCATTCCCTCAAACCCCCAAGGCTGACCCACTACTTAGTATTCTTCAAATATCCTCCAAGATAGAGAGATGAACAGAAAGATTTCATCTCTGCAAATACGGGGAGAGATGTCTTACAAAGAAATGCACTTGCAAGGTATCACTGCTACGCCCCATATAATGTGTCATGATGGACACCCTTCTTTTTTCTTTGTTGGGGGGGGGGGGGGGTCGACATTAATATTAGATGAATGTTGTCATCACTGTCTTCATCCGTCTTCACTATGTAGCTACATTGTGAATCGAACAATGTTTTAGAGGATAAATGAAACACTTTTTTTTTTCTTTTACATTATACTGTTAAATATTTTCATATAAAGAATTCTGATTTACAGAGCACAGATATTTTGAATATCCTTACTTGTGCATTTAAATCTTTACCACGCTGCCCATCTGCCGATACGCTTGACAGTCAAGGAATCATTATTCTTACCGGTAACAAGCTCTTTCACCTGGGTCGAGAGATTACTGCCTTTCCGTAGATCATTAGTGCTGGGATAGGATTCGAACCATCGACCTCATAAATTAAATTTCCTTTTAATGATCCACTACACCACGACACTGACAGATATCTACATTCATGAAAAGAAACTAATGAAAAGAAATTATTGTAGCTTATTATTGTGGGTTCTTAGTTCCTCTTAATTCATTAAGAATATCAAAATTCCGATGACAGAGAATTACGTCCGTTTTCTACTTTAGTTTTTTATTCTTTTGTAGGTGGGATGTATTACCCCCCCCCTTTCCCACGTAGCAACATAATCTCCGCCCCTTCATCGTGCATGCCCTCAAAATTATGATAATGAACGTAGATGTAGTAGCAATGAGAGATATTTATCGTTTCTAATCTTTGATTATTTTGATGAATATCTTGATCGTGAGGATACTAATCCCCTCATCCTTCTTTCTGATCAAACTCAGGATGACTTCTCTCGTACTTTATCTCAACCCGGTCTCACGAAACACCATCATTTTGGGATTGTCTTCACCTGATGATGGTGCAATACACCCTAGTCACACCAATGAGACCGACACAGGCCCTGTTTTCATAAAACTTGTTACCAATAACAAAATGCTTAATTTCTATGGCTAGTTTGCTCTCAGCCAATCAAATGTCACGATTTCAGTAGCTTATAACAGTTATTGTAACCTGCTATTGTTAAAAAGTTTTATGAAACAGGACCCAGACCGACAACATACCGACAACACACCGACAACAGACTGGACAAAAAATTACGTTACCACGAATGGCTAATAATCGGTCGGTTTGGAGTCGATATGGAGTTGGTTTTTCGGTGTGACTGAGGTTGAATGGTGTAGTAGCAACGGATATTCACAGTTTGCATAATTGACAAAAACAGTCATGACAATTATTGTAACAAACACTTTAAAATGTCGATCAATTAGGCGTTACAAAGACAACAATAGTTCAACAGGTACATTGCAACTAATTTAACTGAAATTTAGACGACAAGATGTTTTGTGGCTGGTCGGAGGTGTGCTTTGTGTGTTCTTTCGTTATTGTGACTTTCATCAAAGTATTCTGAAAATCTGTGGATTAATGTGATTTGGCATCTAATAAAGTAACTAATCAGTGACATTCCATGCCTACTATTTCTTTAGATAACGTGTACGTGAATTTTTCATGAGGGTTTTATTGCGCTTTATAGATACGTGTGAAAGGGGATTTACGAATAATTATTAAGCTAGAAAAAAAATCTCTTGAAAATTAAAGCTTAGTAGCTAGGCTTTTCTGGGCTCATGGTGGGATTTGAAAATGATTTTCTTTTCAAGAAACCGCAGTTTTATCTATGAGTTTCAAATCATTTTTCATGTAATATATCCATAGTAATTATCATAGATGTGAAAAAAGAGAAAATTATAAACAATCAGGGTGTTTTTCTTATTGCCTGGTTAAAGGCGTATCACTAACTTGATATCTGCATCCGAAAAATCTCGTGTGTGTATTTTGCTGTAAACTCAACTCATTTATTATTGATTATCATTTTCTTCGTTCTCGGTTTATTTTTCTTCCGTTTACATTGAAAAATATAGTATTTATTTAGCAATTGTTTTTGTGTAAATGTTTATATTCCTTTTCTCTCAACTATTATGTCTGTGTTATGCCGTCCCGTTATCATCGCACTGTCTCCAAGTGTTGAAAATCGCTCCTCGCAGACGATACGCCATTAGTCGCCTCAATAATAATTTGTGTGAAGTGCGTTCCCGCCAATGGGATTAGAGCCGCCGCGAGATTTTCAATTTGACACGGAGTGTGTGATGCTAACCTAGAGAGAGACGGGAAGAGACGTTAGGAGCGCGGCTCTTCGTGAAACTGATTTAGTCACATTCCAATGGGCAGCGAGACTCAATCAGTTAACATCAAGAGTAGATCCTTGGGGTAGGAGTCAGTTTATAAACAATCAGGACTTTTCTTCTTCCTCTGTTCTTGTTGTCTAGTTAAATCAGGTTGAAGGGTATATCATGAATATAATCGATACCAGGCAGGAGCATATTTTATAAGTTCCACTCACTTTCTCCTATGGAGAATTTAGAGTCATCAGGGGACAAAATGAACTTACATATTCACCTAAGTTCAATAATGTTTCCCCTTAAATTCTCCCAATTTCTATTTCTTATACATAGATGACTAATACAAATATTGTGCGTCGCGTGGACGAATCCCCCTTTTTCGGATTGAAAATGAAAATTCATATCTTCATTTACAATCGTACGCATATACTCAGTATTTTCTCTTGAGACAGATGGAAGGGAATTTTATGAAATCAGACTTTTACGCTCTACTTGGCTTGCATCCGCGCTTAAAAACAAAACCAGTCCGCCCCCTTCTACTGCCCAAAAGAAAATAATGCTAAAAATATCTGCCCACGATATTCACAAACAGAAGTACACCGAGGTTTACCATGAAACGAATAAAATGAGGAGGAGTGGGGGAGATGAAAGAGAAGATAGAAGGTGTAGCTATCTATCTTAAGATCTTACCCCCATTCTTATCTCTCCCCCTTACCCTCCCATCTCGCTGTCGCAGCCGCACTGGCCCCGAGTGGCCAGCCCGCTACCACCGGGTGAGTGAACTTTCAACGGTGCGCTAAATATTAATAGGATCACTGCTAGGTGGATTAGGCCTCTGAGTTTTCCCGAACTATTTCCACTTGGTCGTCAGCCATTCTAGAAATTCAAATAGATAGGTTTCACTTCGATTCGCCCTTTCCCCCCGCGGGTCAGGCACTATTAGGCAAATCAACTTTTTCTTCGACCGGGAGCAGAGTCCAAGATTAAATTAATCACTTTCACGGCGTTGGAGATGTTCATTATCACATTTTGTATCATGAATACCGACCCATAGTACTTTGAGGAGTCATAGAGATGCATTTACACCTCTCAATTCACCCCTCTGTATCACATTTCAAAATCTCACAAACATTTTCTTTAAAGTACATGACAAAGTCTTTTTTCATATATCATTCCTCTTTTTTTTCTAACCACCGCAAAACAAAATGGAGAAGTCCCAATCAAACTGGTTATCTTCCTAAGCGGAGTCATAAAGCTATATGCTCCTCCCTAAAGGCAACACAGCCTTTAGTACAATAGTTAGATATTGTTAAGATAGTGCAGTGACCTTTCTCACCACACTTACGAAAAGGTTATCAACACCTTTGTAATAATTCATTTGTTTGCAGTTTGAGAATGCCCACGTAAACTCGGTTTTGATAGTTCCTTATTGAAAATCAGGTGTTCGTTAGTTCACAAGAAGTGTGGGGTGTCGTGGTAAAGTGGTTCAATCATTTGACTCTCAGTCCAAGGGTTGAAGATTCGAATATCAGCCCGAAACTAATGTCCTTTTGCAAAACATTAATCCGCATTTGCCACTCTCCGCCAAGGTGTAAGAGGTTACCTGGCAACATTTAGGTAACGTTACGCAATAATAATGGCAGGGCTCTGAGGAAGAAAGAACATTGATTCTGACAAGGCTTCCCTACATTGGATAAACAAATTCATCATAATTTTTATTATAATTTATTTCATTTTTTGAATTATTATTTCTAGTAGGCCTAGTAGTATTATAATAATTATAAATTAATAATCCAAGGGACCCTCTAATTGTGTCTAAATTATCCTTGCCCCTAGAACATTAAAGTAGTGACAAGATTTAACATTGTGATCTTCCAAAGCATTACATTTCCTATAGTAGGTTGTTCCACTTTCTTACAAATCGCGACAGGTTTGTTGAATAATCATTTATCCCGGAAGTTCTCGGTCGTTAATAATTATGTCATTGTATTTTAAATTGTGACAGGTTTTTAATTCAGCACACGATTAATACAAAAATAGCCGATCTGGGGAAAAATTTTATCTTGAATTGTTTTCCTATCATCAATTCGTCTCCAATGTGGAAATTGCGAGAGAGATAACAAAAAAAGAAAAAAAGAAGAAAAAGAAATACCAGACTCGTGTTTCTCGATGTAACCACTTGACTATGCTAATGTTTGTTCTTGTTATTATTACACCTGTTGTAATCATCCACTCTAGATACATATCTGTCAAGTATACTCAGTAGTTGACCTGTGTTAAGCCTGTATTTACACGGGGTCAAGTAGGCAATACTCCACTCTAAACGAGTATTCATAAAGAGTCAATATTGAAACGAAAGTGATAATCGGTGATAGGTGATGTTTGTTCTCAGTTTATACAAACTGACATTGAATCCACAATTCACCATTTGGCAGTTAAGTTTATACACCCGTCCGCGTCAAGACATGCGCTAATCGAATCTGTGAAGGCAATTAGGGATGTACAATTTTCTTTACATTTTGATATGTTATGTAAATCAATGAAGATGTATGATTTCTTTATTTTGTACTGAATGAATGCAATAAAGAATACTACAAAACAAAAAAGTTCATCGCAATGAGGGCACTGTTTATTTTACTTTTTTTTCCCGTAGATGTCACCCTCATGGCGGGTCAAAGGCCACACCAGTCGCAGACGCAATATACTTCGTCAGACACATAATGTTAATAGCGCTTCGTGTGTTACGGCTATTTAGCGCATGACTCAATATATTCAAACGACTGGTACCGACTTCCATACTAATTTACCCAACTGATATCATACCTTTTAACCGATTCCACTCGATCCTTAAAGATTGCATGTAAAAATGAATTACTCGTGGGTAAATTATCAAATTCGGTCGTTGCATATCTTGTCATCTCATTCATTTTTAACTCTTTTTCATATACTTCTATTTTCTATTTAAAAAAAGTGCCCTTCTTTAAAATAAGTTTATATTATACAGTCATTTAGACGGGAAGAGGAAGAGATTGAAGACATGTAATATAAAAAGTTAATTTACTTTTCCTTACACTTTATTTTATTTCTTCGAGTCCTCTAGAATATCAGGTTGACAAAAAAACAAATACCTTGCACTTTAACCACGAACTGTACTTTAATAACAGGAGTCCAATCATTCAAAATGCAAACGATAAATTGCTCGGAAACATTAATTTACAAAAACTATAAGTCATGATTGTAAGGCTTCTGTCAATCAATGTAAGTAGGATAAACCTTGAAAGAAACAAACATACAAATGAACTAAATCATACTTGAAGTTATATTTGGAACTTCTTTTGGAATTTCTCTTATTCTTATTAGAAATAGGAGAACTGTTTTTTTTTTAAATCATAACACTATTTTACTGAACACATATATATGGTTAGGCACATTAATATAGGCGCACATGACTGTGTGGGCGTAAGCATACAGACAAGATATTCGGCACTTATGTCCCATTGGTAGGTATTAATATACACTTACTACTCACGACCCAGGTGTAGTAGGTACGTGCTTGGTAGGATTCGTTTATCGAAATGCAAGTACACTGGTAACGGTTGCCAGAGCTGTCAAATTGGAGGTGTGAATGTGTCACGAGTGGTTCATCCACTTGGCTCTCAATCCAAGGGTTGAGGTTCGAATCCAGGCCCAGCACTAAATTCCTTGGCAAGACATTAATCCCCTTTTAGTACAGCGTGACGGACATTCGTGCTATATAAAAAGCTAACTCAATTATTACATCGGGGTATCATTAAGACGTTATAAAATTAAATGAAATTATACATTATATTCAAGAACAACTTATTAATAACTTTAGTATCGTTTTTATTATTATTATTTGTATAGTTATTATTATTTCTGGTTTAAAATGCCGTATTTCTTGATACGCTTTAAGAGCAAACGCCGTATGGACATTGATCGGAACAAAACGATTTTTAGACAACGGCATATCTACCGTTATCAAATTAATTTATAGCCACATTGGCGAAGATTGACTGGTTTCCGTTCAATGATAGTCCAGATGAATGACGTAATGGAGATGGTATTCAAGTTCAGAAAAACAGGGAGTCATGGTAAAGAGGAAGCAAAGCTGGGTGTAAAAAAAAGCTGTTCAAGACCTTAAAGGTCTTCACTTACAGTCCTATGTGACAAACATCATTCTTTTTTTTCTTCTCCATAGCTGAATCATCTCAACGTATGAATTTGTATAGAGTATACTAAAACTTAAAGTAGTAAAGGTTGTTTTGTCCCCTGAGGAAAATAGATAATGCATGTTATCAGGGAATATGATGGTTTTCGGAAATTACCTCGGGGTATTGAGTACACCAAGGCACAACTTTACTATAAGGATCTAAGTTAGAGTCTCTAAGTCTTAAGATGGGGTCCAAGTCAAGAGAGTTGTGGTCTGGAGGAAACCTGCCCAGACTGACGCCAATGATTCATTTTCTTTCTCTTTAAACGCATCTTCTGGACATCATGTCTACTGATTTCAATGAGGCCTTATTGTAATTAGCTCCAAGAACGAGTCATTGGGAGAATAGGAAAACATACGAATTCGAAGATCAGCGGATTGAGTGTTTCAATCGCGTTAGCATCCGCTCTTTTAAAAAATAGAGGAGGTATTTCGAGCCTTACCCTTCTACTGGTGGTCGTACTCCAACGCCATTAGGCCGATAGAGCTCGCTGAGAAGGGAAAAAACCATGAACCGCACAAAACACTTAGCATCATCAGTATTGGCAGATATGAGTCACGTGACCAAACACTGTGAGACCGTCTATGATTGGCCAATAGGAACCCAGTGAGAATGAAAGGAAGCCGGTCAAAGAATGGCTCTTGTACTTCTCAAAGCGTGACGTCGTCATATTCACTAAACTTATCTCTATCTCTCTCTCTCTCCTCTGTTCGGGATTTTTACCGTCAATTTCTGTCAGGCGGTGGTATGTATAAACGCTGAGAGCTTCGGGCATCAGACTTGACCGGTACTCGCCGCTTGGCCAGCACAAACCCGATTTTCCTCTCCGACTGTCCGCTAATATTAATACCTGACTTAATCCGAATATGTGCGCTTAACGAGTAATCTCATAACGTCTATTGAACATCGCTTAATTATCGTCAGATTATCCTATCATACTTGCCGTTCATTGGCATTTTGTTTAGGAACGTCGCTGGAACATTTCTGCACTTCTTGTCTACTTTTGATTTAAGTAAGACTTGCTTTGTAATTGGACACGCATATCTCTTAATAAGAACATCTCCTAAACTTCTAAATTCAAGCAAAAATCAACATAGTGAGATATCTATAGAGTGAAATATTGTGAATAACAGCCCTAGAAGAGCATTTCAAACTAAATATTTTCACCACTTCGAGAATCAGTACTGATACATTTTAACGAAGATAAATTCTATCTTCCTATGATCTCTAAGTGAATCGGTGACGGTAGAGCAGCTTTGGGACCAGAATTGACAGAGTGTTCTCATCACGGAATCTTATCCTATCTTTCAGTTCGTGAGGCGGTTCGACCCTACCTCCGCCAAGCTGGATCATTCTGCCTTGACAGGAGGTCCCCGGACCTTCCCGGTAGCGAGCATGGCCTACACCATTCCGCCCGTACCGCCGCAACATCACCACCACCTTCAGAACAAGATGAACGCACTCGGCTCTCCCTACTCCGTCAACGGGCGATCGCTGGCGTCGCCGAACGTTGAGCTCATGCATCCCGCTATGTCATATACAAGTAAGTCATACTCTCTTAATTTGTTCCTTCAGGGAATTTTGTATTCCCCCCCCCAAAAAAAAAAAATATATATATATAATTATAGACTAAATGTCCACTCTAATTATAAATATCATAGGATGTACACGACAGTATAAAGTTTACAGATTGTTTATTTTGAATTGTACTACTACTAGTACGAAGAGCGTAAGCATAATTGGCATAGACCTATCATCTTTCAATTTCTTTTACAAAATTACACATCGCTTATGTACAAGAATCATTATTTCGACTATAATTATGAATACTAAAAATCAGTAATATTTGAACAAGTGAACGAGGTAAAATGATTTATAAAAATATATATTCAGTAATGAAGCGATAACATTTACGTATCTTGCGGGTATTGGAACCAAACAAAATACATTGCGGTTAGTTCATGTTATGATATTTATGAATCGTTTAAGATTTCAACGAGATAATGTTTATCTAGATTGAATATCTGCATATATGAAAAAACATATATCTATATCTGCATTGAGAATTATCCTATGTGAAATAGTTGTGGAAGTGTTGGCAAGAGTGACGATAAAACTAAAGGTATGTGTCAATGACAGCGGCACCTCTGTAGTGAAATAACCCTTAGGGAGTAAGTATGTATTCATGGTATTACTAATCAAATAATTAACGGTATTATTGCATTGTGTCACCCTGCTACATTGGTATAAGACCATTGATAAGTTATATGACAGGTACGTGGTGTTCCGTGAGGATAGTACAAAGACGATAATTATAAAAATTAACATCGGAAAGTTAAGAACTTTCCATTACTAATCATGTCTGGACATTTTTTCAAAATTAACTAGAGTTTTTCCAAACGCAAGCAGACACGAATAATCCGTTTAAATGATTTTCAATTCAGTTCAATTTTAAATTCAATGGTTCAGCATACATATTTCCATTCGTTTTTTAAAACAATTTTTAGAGCAGTTAAAAGATATTTACAGGAGAATGAGAGTAATTTTAAAGCATAGTGGAATCATACATGGAAGAAGGTCCACTCTCACAAATAAAAGAAAAACATTGGACAAAATATACCTATTAATAAAAATGGAGCATGCATGTATGTTTGGTAATATTATACCCATTATTGGGTATATACTAGCCAATTTCGGGTACATCTTACCCAATATGACCAAGAAACATGCACGTACTATTTTAATCCAACTCTTTCTATAGTGTGTAAAAAGCCTGTGAAGCGAGGTTCCCGTGTCGGGTACATACTGAAGGTTAACAATTGATTTTAAAATGTATCTGATAAACATAATAGTCAATAAAATAGATGATCGTGAATTAGGGCAGTTCCCACAATTTTGTTTGTGATGAAGATCTACATCGGTATCTACAAGAAGCAATGCACTGCTGTGTACATATAGCATCTTGTGTTGATTCAAATCATTAACATTAAGACGCTTAAAGTCTGTAAGGTGTATAGAAGGACATCTCGTTCGGCGGAGCCCGCTATAAACTCCTCCACGAATTGCGGTAGATCTTTGGGAGATTTTAAGTGATCGAACTACTAGATTAGTGATAGAAATTATCTATGAGTATAATCCGATGGGCGTAGTATCGATGAGATATTGATACTCTGTTATCTAATTGATATTTGTCGATGAGCATCTTACATTTTGAAGAAACCGCTTATTATAGCTCGATCTGAATATATTCTGGCAAAATACCTCACGATTATATTTATAAGAAAATGTGTTAATGCTACTACATTCCAACTTGATAAGTCATATTTGTTTAATAGATAGTACAATTGTTTCTAAGATCAGTGACAAACATACATATTTAAACTTAGCGTAAAATTTAGTTTTTCCTTTCTTCTTATCGTCAGGAGTAGGACTTCTTTGAGTATTTTCTTAAAATTAAAAATCTTAGAATCCATTTAAAGTCTAACGTATAGATGGTGGTTAAAAGAGGGAACATTACAAATTATTCTAATGTTTTGTTCATCCTTAAAATATAATTATGTATCTTGTTAAATCATTGCGGTTTTATTGCTGTCTTGCTAGTTCCTGTATGCCTGTAGCTTAGAATCTTTAATCATAAAAATAAGTCACAAAATAGATTTGGAAGAAATAAAATATTTGAAGCTCTAATTTCATTTCGGAAACAATGAATATTAAATCAAGGTGTTAAATTTCTTTTCCTCTCATTTACATCAACCCTCAGACAAGAAATTGACGCTAATTAAACTTACTGCCCTCTTATTATGCTTATTTGAAATGTCCATAATCTCCGTTCATTAATTTGCTTCCTCGTTATTTATTTCACAGTGCATGTTGGAAATAATTAATCTACAGATTATACAGTTGTTCTTTGCTATCTCATCTCATGGTTTTGATATTCAGGACTTTAAATTAACTTATTAATCTAGTTGTTAAAAATATAAGCTTTTTTAACGAGTGATCGTATGCAGTCATCACAAGGCAACATAAACATAAATTATGTATAAATGCCAGCAAACGCTATGGGCGAGTGAAGCAGTTTGCTAATACTTTGATATGATTTCCCATCATTACTTTTTAAATCAGTGATTGTGTGTCAATATAATAACTGTTTTCTTATGATAAACGTTAATAAGATTATTATGGAACAAACGAGTTCAGTTTGAATTCTTGTACCTTTGATTTAACTGCGTTGTGATTTTTACTATAAGTACTACTACTACTACTACTAGTACTACTATACTACTACAACTACTTCTTCTAATACATGTACTACTTATACGACAACTGTATATATTTTGTCTGACTTATGATTTATTTTTTGTTAATGGTCAATATCTTTAAAAAAAACTTCATCAAATTGTGTTATAAATTACTATAAACACAATCGCAGTGATCTTTTTAAAGTCGGCAATCAAAGCTATTACTAATTCAATCAATTTATATTTATTGCAATGCCACCTAGAGCTAAACTTGTTTTCTGGCACTAATGCTAAGTCCTTGATAAGGGCCATTGTTTCCATAAACATTCTCTCACATCATCACGAAAGAATACAGGGGCAATGGCATCAGTGCTTGGTCCTGTCTCTTGTCCTCTCTATACCTTATACCATCTTCAAGAAGAATAGTAATCGCCCACATGCATGCATTCTTTTGTTCCTCTTTAAATTATAGTCCAGGGCCATACCGTCCCATTACGGAACACCCCATCGTTAAAAACTCGACAAACAGAAGAAAAATCGATTTGTTCGGGGCCAAATATATAGAACGGTGGGTTTGAGGTTGGGGCCCAGGGAACAGAAGGGAAGGTATTGTGACGAGTGAAGTAAAGAATAACTCTTAAACCAGGATGGTCGAGTACTAATCAACCAACGCCATACCGTGACATAAGCCATCTCTGCACCCCTATTCACCCAATATCGATCCACATTGCCTTCTTCACCACCCCTTTCACCCGCAGTGCACCATGTGGAGTCACAAAAGATCCTTTGCAATCTCTTAAAATGAAAGTTATCTGTACCTCCCTCGTGACTCTCGTAGCTTTGTTGAAGTGTAGCTGTGTCCTTTGGCCGCAGTTGGAAATATCGTGGAGCATCGATCTGATAGGAGCAATTATTTTAACAACACGACTCCCACTGTAATAGAATAGAAGAGTAGTGTCCTGCAATCGAAGTCAAATAACATTTATTGTTCGTAAAATGGAAATCAACAACCCCCTAAAAAACAAACATGCGTTGACATTTATTCAAGAAGACCGTTGACATTCGAATCTTTTTAAGTTTTTGTTTTAAATGACTTAAGAGAATCTTTATTTTTTGAAAAAATTAACGTCAGAGCTTGATAAGTTACAATAGCCAGGGAAACCATTACCTTTGACGGGAAAAAAACATATTTACAAATAATCATGAACGATAAAGAGCAAAGTTTAGTAAATATTCGCTGAAAGATATTAGATCAATGGGATATTGTCATGATGAAAAATAAATTAATATTCATTCAACTCTATACATATTTTAAATAAATGGAAATTAGCTTGTGACCTACCCGAAACATTAATATATAGCTATACGATACGCAATTAGAATTCGAGAACAAGTCAGTTGGTACGACATAAAATGTGAAATTACGTATTAGTAATTAATTGCATTGAAACGTCATTTCTTTTTAGTATTCATGCTAAGTGGATAAACTATTCATATTTGGTCCAATGCCTGTGACTTAAAAAACGCTTTAAATTTTAAGTTTACTTATGAATAAGTTTGTGAAAAAATCAAAAGTTTTTGAAAAAAAGATTAACGAGAAGTAATTAATTTCCAAAAACTTCAGACAGTTTATATCTCAAACGTAATCATTCATCATCAGAATAAGTTTCTTGATGAAAGATGTTTTGCAGCTAAAAAGTTAATTGATTCTTTCAAGATATAAGCTGGAGTATATCGTATCAGCAAAGCCACTCTAATTACACTTCAAACGGAAATTTAAATCAATGTTTATATACAGTGTAAACGTATGGGAAATGGATTAATCCATACATGTGTCAAAGATTTTCGTTGTTTTTCAAGTTCACGTATCATCACGGAAGTTAAGAAAGGAAATAACCATAAAGACGGGAGCGATTAAAATGTAAATGTTTGTTCCAATGACCTATATCAAAGAAGTGATGTTGAGATAAAATCTTTGACATCGATAACAGTACTGTAAGTAGAATACACTCCTTATTTAGGTCTTCTGCATTTACAATGACATTCTTATGACGAAATTGACTGAGAACCTTTACATAATGTCTTAAGAAAAACGAAACATGTCTAGATGTCAAACGGGCCAATAGGAAGAAAAAAGGGTCATGACTATTTTCAGCAATGAATTATTTGACTTTATTTCTCTCTGAATATAAACGAATGAGTTCTTATGAGTCATAGTGTCATTAATTTGATTTGGTGAAGTATTTAGGATACACGTATTTGTATGTGAAACGATGTGGTAACTGTTTTCGGAATTTTTCGGGGCGATAAATCCGCATTTTTTTCACTTATTATTTATAAGTTTACTAACGTGAGAAGAACAACTTATAAATCAAACTATTTTGAATGTTTACAATTTTGTTAAAGAGAAAACAATACGTTTGTTCCGAGATGCGGAGATACATTGTTCGCATCAGTTCAATGGTGTTTTTATAGTTCGTATCTTTAATATTGGACCTGGTAATTCCTTAATTCGAAGATGGTTGAAAGATATGTATCCCTTTCACTGTCTTATCATTGCGTTTAATAAATAATGAAGTCTAACAATTATGGACATAATTCACATAAATCTTCATTTATATTCATGTAAAAGGGTATCTGAGCCACGATTTTAACGGAGCCAGGTTACACTACATACAAATAATCGAAACGAGTGAGATGAGTTTAACCGCTCTAATCGTTATAAAATCGACACGTTATATCGAATGCACGCGTCAAGATTAGAGAACTTTAATCTCATGATGGCGATTATGAGCTTTCTAATCTGATCCCATTCCATGTCCTAAGTCGGATTAACATTGGTTTGATCTGCCTGATCTGTCATCAGCTCCAAGTAACGGAGGCTTGTATTTAGAACTATCTCCTTTCTATCCCTGCTTAACTCAATGAATGTAGATTATTGAAAGTAATAGTACTGTTCATTCGTTTTGAATCACTAACAAAAGACAAACACGCTTGTACAAGTCATGTAGACTTGATACTGATATTAAATACAAAATAAATAGAGTGACTATACATTAACTGAAAGTTCAATGCTTGCATAAAATACGTTGCTTATGAAACATAACTATTTTTTTTTGTCGTTTTTATCAAAAAAAAGGTTTGATAGCATGAATCCCTTGAAGTTGATCACAAAAAGGTTTGATAGCATGAATCCCTTGAAGTTAAAGGTTCTACTGTTTTCAAGAAAAACAATCTTTGATCACGCTATGTGCTCTCTTTTGTTATAATTATATACGAATATAGTCCAGATATATATTTTGGAATCCCTGCAAGATTGTGTAAGTTTTTGATTTTTGTCCTGATGACACAATAATAGTGCCGACTCTTCTAATATTTTGTATCCGGTGACGCCATCACGTGGTCTTTTCCTGGAACATTGAACATCGTGTTTTACTAATAAACAACCGCCGGATCCAGGAATCAATTCTTCTGAAATAGTAATTATAAATTTCGAACTTCCTATTGTCATTATGATAAATTTACACAAAATCCAAACAGGGGATAAATAGTTTAATTCATTGAGAAGGGGATTGATTGATATCCGCCCCTACTATTAATATCAAGAATGCGAGATGGATGATATCTTTCCAGACGACACCCTTCTTGACATCCCCCTCTAAGGTGGATTCGGGTGTCATCTCACTTCAGATAAGGGCGTTCCCACTGAGAGGGGTAGCCAGATCTGAGACAGATGATGCAGTGTTTAGCCCCTCCTGGTATCGAGATATACCGCACAGCGTCGCCAAGGATGCGACTAGGCCGTGCAGCCGGGTTTCGATGTCGACACGCACCGTGCAGGGTGAAAGCGAGGGAAGCGACACGTCCTCGCAGACGGTAACGGCCCTCGAGTTGAGAGGGGATTTCAAGGAGGAGGAGTGGATATGCAAGAGCCCCCAGGGAGCACGATAGAACGGGAGATAACTCACACAGTTGACGCAAGAACAAGATACTTGGTAAACGGTGTCATCTGCGATTTCACTTTTGTGATCCTTGAGGAGATGGGTCGACATGTATAGATGGACACGAAGAGATCTCTCCTTGCTCGACCTCTAGCCAAAGTGCGACTTGTTCAAAGATAATTTATGTAAAACGGAATTATGCAAATTGTGTGATTACTTAACTGACAATTGAAATGGGCAGATGTCCATGACAAATGTTGACATTGGAGTTAATACAAATAATAATTTAATGCTCAGTTCACATGATAATTTCCTCCTTTCGAAACATGTCTTGTTTTTGTTGACTGTAATTAGACAATATTATTAGTCAACTGATGAAAAAAAATCTTCAAATAAGTGATTAAGAACATTGAATTTATACCTAATAATACAGGAAAAATACTTTATTTTATGGATTATTACACTCGTTGTTTGTGTATACGAAGAAGTCTCTCTTTTAGATTTCCTTAGTTCCAAAGCAAAGGTAAGGCGTATTATTTGTTAGTGTTTAGCTTCTCAAGATCAAACTTCGGAACTGACAATGTGTCAAAACCAAGAATAATCTATCTTACTATAATTATGCTTTAAAAATAGTTATTGTTTCTTTTTGAATAACAAACCCACAAAAACCCTGTTTGGGACATAAGATATCAATCAATCAATCAATTGATCAATTCAAATTTATTTCAACAAAGCAATTGCAAAAATATAAAATACATTCATAGAACTAAACATTGTCACATACAAGAATAGAATACAATGTATATACATTAGTACAACAATATAGGTATCAGCCAGAGTTGAGAAAGGAGTTATGAGTGGTAGACCTAAAGATATATAATTGAAAGATAAATATAAGTGTCAGATTACAGGGGGGATACGACACCAGAGTCGACCAGAAAGCTTTTCTTTACCTTAATTTCTTTTCAATTATAGAGACAAATAATCAAAACTGTTCTATCGATATTTCAGAGGATTTAAATGTCTCAGAGTGTGAAAACCTTGTGATATTTATAGCTTTATGATGATAGGAAATCAATTATCGTCTAATTTATTTATAATTTGACGAAGATCTTTGGCACAAAATTGATAATGTGTTCTCCTTTCTCTTCCGACTAATTTAGTAAACCGTCTTGAATTTTTAAAAGCTTTTGAAATTCAAGATTTATTTATAAGATTTTGTATGCCTCCATTTTGTACTGCAGCTCATAATATATACTGGACATGTAAAGAGGGTCGATCAAAGGAAGGTACCCTCTACTTTTTATCTCTCTATATTTCAAATAGCTATACCCTCTTCCTGTCAGCCACAGGTGAATGACCAATTGAAAAGAAGTAAAGCAAACATTATTCAGAAAAACAACATGTTCCCACGGGCATTTGCTTCTAAATCTGTCTGTATCAACAGCAATAAAAACTTTATAAACGTTTAATGGTGTCGGCACTGCGATGATATACTAAAGAGGTTTAATGTCTGTACGTTTGTTCAATGTTTAGCAGAGATGGACATGATATTGATGTATGAGATAACATAGCAGGATGTGTGTAGTCACATTCTAATGCCATTGTTTGATCGATATTGTAGGCGTAAGATTATGCCAGCCCACGGAACGAGGTGTGAATGGTGAGTCTTTTGATTGGGAAGAACCAGTGCCCTTCCAAGATGCGGGTCGATCTTTTGTTTATCACTTCGTAGGAATGCGAGAAGAAAGCGCTTTGTCCGCCACCATTTCTGTTGTGGACGGACAATGGGTCGTGCAGGAGTTTTGTTTTCCGCGAATACTCACTGGCCAGCGTGAATGAGTTGAATGGACTCATCACGTGTTCATTCGAATAGCAGGACTTTGTAAGGTCTATTCACGGAAGGATGCTTCGGTACCATTACTCAGAGTGATCAACAGCACCGGTCAAGCAGTGGTACATGATTACACACTCTCACAAATCGCATTCTCCGCAGCGTTGATCCGACATTGAACAGCGTTATCAGCTGGACTTAAAACTGGTATCTCCTCGGCTGGACATTGATTGCTTCACCATACACTCTCTACTCTTAACTTGTAAACATGGAAGCACTTTCTGATCTTGCTAGTCGTGAAATCAAGATGGAATCACATTCTCCACAGGATTCCAAGAATTTGAATGTCAAGCCCGTGAAGCTGGAGCGGTTGGGGATGTCGTCGTCGCCGCCAAGGTTGACCATCGACTGCGGCGACACCGGTCGATCACCGGTACCTTCACACATGGAACCGCCAGGTGGGGCTAGGGTACCATACCCGATGCACATTTACCCGTATCCGTATGCCTACAGCAATCCTATGTATGGAGAGGGGGCCTTACCAGCACCCGATCGCCACCTTCCACCAACCCAACAGCACCACATGTTCCAGCCTCATCAGGTCCTTGGCCCAATGACCAGTGAAAGGCCGCATTCGAATGGCGTCGGTAAGAAAAAGCGCTGGCGTTGGGATGTTTGCCCTCTAAAGAGTTCATTTTGAACATATTGATATTCTTGTGAAAGCCACCTGAAAAGCTAACATCTAATCACTAATAGTCCTTATCATGACTTAATTTCTGTGATACAAATCAAAGCTGGTTTATGATATATGTTTTAGGCGACAACATAAAATTGTACTACCGGTATACTGACTCTGTTTGTCATATCGAACTAGTTATGGTTGATATCTTTTGCTTCTGATTAAATGGTCTTAGTCAAGTTTAAACCCTTACAATGAAGTTATCTTATAAAAGTACATGATGTGTGTGTGTGTGTACTTGAGTGTACAAGACGTGTATTAATCAGACATGATTAGTTACGTCTGGGACCGACCTTTAACGTCATCATCCAATAGACGTTGTAGCGTGTGTGTAATCTCGATTAAAAGGACTAAAACAAGTATATATCTTTTCTGGAAGGCACTTTAAATCATACACACGGTAATACGATTGACCTCGTTCATAATACTTAGAACAACAATGACTTTTAAAAGTTAAAAGTAAAGTAACGGGTAACAGTATATATAACCTCTAAAGAACTGATGTTCTGTTTTTTTAATGTCCAAAAATGACCAGTGATTACTATCACACTGTCTCATATCTCTGGCAAATATAGACAAGCAAATTTTACGAAGTTTTATGTTATTTGCTTTGAGCAAATCAACTTACTGTTTTGACGCTTGTTTGTGAATATTCATTCTTTAATACAAGCCTCAGCAAATGAAAATGAAATTGAACTGGAAGCCCGACTGCTGAGAACACAGCATTCTTCCAGAATCTCGGGTAAAGGTAAAGTACTCTCTTAAAAAAAAAGAGTGAATTTTCAAAATCACGGACGTCACTCCTCTGGAGAGTGAAAATGTAGTGAAAATAGAGTGAACATTCACTCTTTTCTTCTAGAGAGCACTCTAAAATCAATCGATTTTCACTCCTAAACAAGTGATCACGGACGTCACTCCCAAGAAAGTGAAAATAGAGTGAAAATTCACTCTTTTTTTTTAAGAGAGTAATAACTATAAAGTTATGTTCGCATATCTTTTTAACAATAATGATTCATTAAAACAAAATATAAAGATTTGTTTAATGAACTTGTAAAAAGCCCAATGTACATTCAGGGACAGATCCAGGATTTGTCATAATGGTATTCAAAAATCGACTTGCTCGATGAGAAGGTGATGGGAGTGGGTGGGGGAGGGGGGGGGGGGGGGGGGGGCTGGGGGGTAGAAAAAAATCTCGGTATAATTTTGTCCTTCTTCTTTTTGAAGGGGACAGGTCCCTTGATATAAACAATCAAGACAGTAAACGGTAGGATATGTGGAATACTACCTCAACAATATCACTATAACTAAAAATTATAATTCCCTTAAACAGACATTAAGGGGTCCGAAACACGAGAGGACATTCAAAGACCAACCTCAAAGCGTTTCTCAATCTCAACTCTATCTGACTTGCACAATAAATCAATCTGAGTGTTGATATTTATGACGAATTTTCTGTGACAGATTTCCCGATTTTATCTCGCTCCTAACCAATTATCATTAAAAGCGCTGATACCATTCACGTTAATAATTTCTACACACTGGAGTACCGCCAAATCATAACAGTGCCATAAATACGGAAGCTTTTGCGGCGGAGTTCTTTGTATCTATTCACAACTTCAAAGACACCATAAATCATTCTGAATATTTCCTAAGCCTGTCTTGCTAGGTATTAGGCACATCCGATTTTGTTTCTAGCATGGGATACTATTCATGCATTTGATTAATTTGAGGGTAATTCGGTATAATTCTGGCCACTTGCTTAGACTACGGGTCAGCCCAGCTCGGGTGTTATGGCTGCATGGGCCAGGCATCGTCCCAATTTGCACAAAAAAGAGGCCAATTATCCGGTGTTCTAAAGGACCATTCTACGAAGCACAAACTCTCAAGTTTGTCTTGGCCATGCAGCTCCATTGATGTGGGATATCTGATAGGTCTGTACCCTATCGGCACTCGGTCGGTCTCTCTTAGAAAACCCCGAACGCTGTTCTTCTCTCTCTATCACACCCACAATAGACCGGGGCTAAAGGTGGCCCCTTTTAGGCTGCCGCCGCCCACAAACTCCCAATTCATTTCATTATTGAATGTTTCATTTTATGATAGCCAACTATTAAATAGACGCTTGTGTTTTCTTTCTTTCTTTTTTTCCTTGACGGGGCGAATTTCTGTTTTGTGATATGATCACGCGTGGCTATTGTAAGTTTGGTATGATCCCCGAGGTTTATAGAGCCAAAGGGAGAGGCAAACTACCCGGGTGCTAGCCCGGTATTACCCTCGTCTCTGTGACATTGAACTTGCACCTCTACATCAACTACAAACACACCATGCTTTGTCAGACTTGGTCGGATCACAAGATCCACTTACCTCTCTTTCAAAAGCTCTCTTTTGTCTCGCATTCTACCCCCAATTTCATTTCCAATTATCTAATTACCATTGAACGTTGAGCTGCATGCAGCCAAAACGAATGTGAACATCTGACCAGTTAGGGCGTCGGAAATAGTCATGACATTTTATCTACAAGCTTTAATTGTAATTGAATTCATGCTTAAGCGGCTGGTGGTGACTCTCACAATAAACGATATGAAAATGTTTCCATTACAATGATGTGACGTCACTATTATAGTTAAGATCCAGTGAGCTAGAAAACGCATATTGCTGTCATTTTTTCATTCTATGATAACGGCGATACAATAACCGATATTATGGTCTGATTGGATTTTCAGCAGTTAATTTTGTGATATGAATTAAAAAAGCAGATGCTATTTAGCTGTGATTGATTACATGTTTACTTCGAGCTCCCCTGTCCGCAGAGTGTCTATAAGGTCCAATTGTTGTCTTTCTTTCTTTCATCTTTGCCTGATTTATCTTAATTTGAAAATCAATGCTATTTAAAAGTTGAAAATCGCAGTGTTTAGAGATCATGGCCACAATAATAGATTATTAGGTGAAAATTATAGGTATAGAGACAGAATCACAAATGATATTACTTAGAATGCTGCAAAATATACTTCCATTTATATGTTGGTAGCTGGTATAGATAAAAAATGTGCGTAAATAGTACAAGATACTCTTGTAGCAATTGTTAATATAATTATATATGCTTGGTTTCTCTCTCTCTCTCTTTTCTCTCTCTTAATCTCGATCTCGTATTGCAATACCACTACTATACTTTGATGCACGTCTCCAACTGAGTCCCATTAGCATTATGATGGATTTAAAAGACTATTTAATATTTTAATTCAACAATCTTTAACTTGACCAAGGTCTGCGAAACATCTCAATTAACATCTTATCGTTTCTCCTCCTCTGTCCAGATCCACCTCGGAAACAGCGGCGAGAAAGAACGACCTTTACCCGAGCCCAGCTCGACGTCCTGGAGACACTGTTCAGCAGGACCAGGTACCCAGATATCTTCATGAGGGAGGAAGTTGCTATGAAGATTAATCTACCAGAGTCGAGAGTACAGGTGAGTTCATATCCCAAATCTAGCTACGCCCACCCCATCATTCACCCACACCCTCATTCACCCACTCCGTCAATGCCTCAATGTCGTTAAGGGTCCAATTTACCGATGTCTTGAACTTAAAGCCCGAATTTACAAAGGAGGTTTTGACAAACCTAGGTTTATGTGCGTCATAATTTATGGCGCGTTTCGACGCGTTTCAGACCAATGTTTGTCTAAACCTTCGTCTGAAACGCATCGAAACGCGTCATATGACGCACATAAACTCGACAAACAATGTGAATTCAGGCCAAAACGAATTAAAATTGTAATTGACGATCTCTATAGTGTTTTTTAGGTTTCCCCTATATATCAACAATTTGGTACCGCCAAACTAGCTTTATAAGCAGTAAACACCAGCTTTATTACACCAGAATTTAACAGATCGAATTCATTATAAGAATATATAAAACAAGCAACAGCAATACAAATTTAACCAAAAGGAAACGAGTATTTTAAACGAAAATATCCTTTATCTGCACACATTATGAAAACATAGTAAAACACATGTGTAAAACATCTAAAAGCACGTCTGCGAGAAACTATGAATTTTAACTTGCATCAACACTATTATCTGCACTGCGCAATATATCTCTTTGTCTAGGAGTATAGTAGATGACGTCATAAAGTTTTTTGTTCCAAGCATTTCCAACCTCGAACTTACCTGGTTATGTTTTAATGCTGTATCTCATTCTAAGTAAAGAGCAAACGTTTATTGCAGAACCATACGTATGACAGTCTGAAGACAAAAATATGAGGACTTCTTTCATGAAGGTCATTTTAATTGTGATGTCCACATTAAGTACGAACTTACGAAGCATTTCACATTCAATATATTACACAAAAAAACAATCACTTGGGAAATGTTTGTAAAAGAATGCGAACACTTTTTAACTATGTCCGTGGCAATTCTGTTTCCAAGGTCTTATAACTTTACTAAACTCCGAAATATAGAATTAAAAGCTACACCATGAAAGAAAAAAGTTAAAGCAAACCTTTATTTTTACCACATACACGGCTGATGAAGAGTTACAATTATTATAAAAGGTCGCATAACCTTTATCTTTGCAAGATGTGAAACAACAGGGACATCCTGAGAAGAACCTTTTTAATATGAGATTCTATTAATATCTGTCAAGTGTAAACACTGGAAGAAATGGAAGAAAGTTCATAAAATGAGCACTACTTACATGTATGATATTTAACAAGTAGCACACGATATTTCCAATGTTAAGTCTTCTCAACGTTATAGCTAACCCGAGGGTCAATTAGGGACCTTGATTGAATGATTTGTATTCTTATGTCAAGATAGATAGATTGGTTACCATCAATTATAAGTGACAGTTTTAAATGGAATCATTGGTGAATTCAAGAGTCCTGTATATCACTATCAAAGCAACCAGGTCTGGAATAATTATTTTGGATACCTCTTTTCGTCTTTGTTCTTTGATGAACTGTCTTTCTCCGCCGCGCCTTGTGTGAATATTACGAAAACTATTAGTTGTCGCAGTATTGACATTCAACAAAAATTTTGACATTTGTGGTCGAGTGTGACTTGTTTCGTGAACCAGCCTCTTTTCTTTCACCCTACTGGCGGAACATATCAAAGCAAGTTGTAAGATTGGTTTTCATACAAAAAACACGCGCAGTCTCGGCATTTGTTTTGATATGCAGTATTAGAAGTAGTGAATAATCGTTAATACCTTGTATGCCTTTGTGCAAACCGTTTGACTATGTACATGCAGATTTACCATGCTAATCCCCCAATCGGTACGTCCGCGAGAGAACTCGCTTCTGAGGATTACACCTACACTTACACGTAATCTACACTTTGTTTTTCATCCATGGCTGTAATGTGCGATGGACTTCTAGCCAGGCACAGTTTCTTGCACCATAATATTTCGGGCATCTCCTTACTGTGGGAAAAGGAATAATTCGCTACTTTCCACTAAGTGCATGGTTCACTACTGTTTTCCTCCTATTTTGTCGGAGAAAAAGAGAATGGAATTCTCGGGTTTCTACTTGTTCTTGCAAGATTGTCGGTGTAACCAAGAAAAAGAGAATAGAGGAGTATTGTGAGTCGGGTGCTTGAGCCGCGGGGGATTGGAGCAGGCTTACAATAGACCAATCTTACATTCAAACACTCAAAGACCATTGCAGTGCCTAGGGCGGCAGGCTACGTGAATACACGCTGGCTTGTCTAATTAGCCCTGCTTTCAATGTTCAGAGGTACCCCTCTACCAGCGTGTCGCCCCCATTGATGTACCCCTAGCATAGCCCGTTACCAGTGGAATGCAGGCTTCTAGCTGACATAGACAGGACTTGGACCCACGTGTGGTTTACGGGGTCTCAAAGAGCACAGGTGTACGCTACTCTGCTCCTTTTTCATTCTCACCGAGTCTTTTGTCGGCTTCAAAATGAATGAAGGTGAAAGAAAGAAGAGAAAAAAAGAAAGAAATCACTATGGAAGTGCCTCGGGGTGTAAACGTGTGGTAAGAAGTGAGTTAGAGTCTAGAGACGATGACTTGTTAATAATGTGTTCTGGTAGCTAGAGCGTCAGGGTGACCCTCGTGAACCCCACCACAAGTTCTCTTTCCTTACCTTCCATTTTAACACGGTAATTGACCGAAATCCGAATCCCAAGTCTCGATTAGAAACCTCGATTGGTATTGTGCGTCGCTGACTAGCCCGCCATTGTTCAGCAGCCTGTTTTGTGCGACGTTCCCGATGTTCGTAAGAAAAGGGAAGGGAAATTCTGACAGGTATCTGGAACAGCGACCCTGTGGTCCATTGAAACGTGCCCACAAAAATGAAGGCCACTCAAACTTGAACTACGCGCTACCATCTGAAACTTATCCTAGAAAGTCGACACGGGGTAATTTAACAAGCCCAGTTTTTGAACGATGCTCTTATTTGTAAAGCACAGAAACGTGGCCTAATTCACGGTCACTCAACTTGTACTCAAGAATCGAGTCCCAACTCCCCTGTTATTCTCCCAAACCCCTTTCCCATTTCCCCTCGCAAACAATTCTCGTTCCATTTCGACTTCGAGGCAGAGAGTGCCATGACAGCGCGAACAAAACATGGTCGAATCTCAAAATAGCAATAGTACAACAATACTCAAGTCGGTCAGAATTTCAGTTCTTTGAAGGACGTATACAGTGAAAACTACATGCACGGCCAGATTAGAAGTCAATCATGATAATCCATCATGTTTCTTTTTTAGTTATCAATTCCATTATTGAATAATTGAGAGTTTAGAGCAGCAGAAAGTTTACCTTGATTAATAATTAATTGGGAGGAGGTGGTGGTGATGGGGGTGGGTGGGGTAAACAAGAATAATTAGGGTGGGGTCCATGTACTTGAAGACACTCTTACGCCCCACTCTCAGAATGGGATGGGAATGCACGGGATTGCTCTCTTTTCTTTTTCCCTTTACCAAGTGAAATAGTTGTGTTTACGAACAAACACGGTCCTTACTCTCTCTCTCTCCACTCACTTTCACCGGCATTCTCCACAAGTTCTCCTCACAAAAGATCGCTGAAGTTGAAAGAGGTCGAACCTAAACAAACTTCCATTAGAGCGCCATAGTTTTGGTGCAGTTGGTAAATACAAGCAAACGCAACAAACAGCCGAGAAATCAAGATGAAGTTCTACACCATTCGACATTATCAGAGATTAAAAAAAAAAATTGCTCTATTTCTGGAATACTCATGTAAAAGGAATCCGTATACTCATTAAGCGTTTGATCATAACATCCGTAATGACTGGACGTAATTTTCCATCTTAACTCGTAATTGAGTTCAAATGCTGCTATGTCCTTAGCAACAGCCGGCTGTGGCGTATCGTCAGGCTTTCTCCGGTCAGAGCATAAGAAATAGAAGTTGTTAATTAGAGATGCAATTAGCAGTGTTTTCTAACCTATTATCATGATGATCATTAGAGGTGTATGACGATCCGCCTAATAGGAAGTGGCGTAAAAGCCCTCATGCATTGAAGCAAGCCTATCTTAATTGTTCTACACACACTTGAGTTACTGATTTAAATGCGTGCTCCATCAAAATTGCATGTCAGGTAATTTGTCGCTGGAATATTTGCTCTTAAGGTACATCCTTCGGTATTCATTGGAGGATAGTGAGAATAGATATTCATATGAGTTTGGAATGAACTCCTTATACATCAGGGTGGCGCGACGGAATCTAATTAGAATTGATGTGAGCAATGGAGAAGGAGGGATACTTAACGGTCCATGTTTAATTAAGTCGTGATTGGGTAATTTGATTGTCGTCGGCCGTCAAATGGAATTAACATACTTGAAAAGACAATACGATAATGATTGAAATGGACATTAAATATGATTTTGTTGAAAGTATAGTTTTGTTATAATGTTCTTGAGGTGTAGAATGGAATTTCAAATGAACTTCTTGAGATGAATACTTTCCCAATGCGTCATTATACACGCATAGTTTTAACCAACGTAATATATCGATATTCTTTTAGTATGCCTCTTTGTTACCTTACAAAACGAATATTTTTTGTATTCGCATATTACACAACTAAACTTAGAGCACTACAAGAAAATGTGTTTTCTTTCCCATTTTTTCATAACGTAATCAAAACATTGAAAGCTGGGAGAAAAACCCGAAACCATTTGATTTTCATAGTTATACAGATGGTTGACAAAGACAAATTAGTGTAAGATATTACCCCCTTTTTCTATTTTTCTCCCCATCAACCTCCTTTGGTTAACCACGGTTTGTATTCACGGCGGATTACTCATTGCAATTCGTACAACAGCACACGCATATTATACTCTCTCGATGGTTGAATATGCATAGGCAAACCGCAGTGCTATCTAAAGTGTTCTCTCAAACACAAAGTATGCTCTCTTTACACAAGCCTGGCTCTCGATGTGTGCTTGTGTTCAAATCAATAAAGCTATCGTCCTTACGTAACAATTTGATATGGAGTGAGTGAGTGGTGGTTGCCTTTACCCATTTATCATTTTTTTCTTCTTCAGCTCTTGACTGCACAAACCAAAGAGCAAAACCACGCAATAGTTTGAATACTAAATGAATGAATTACAGAGCAGACATACATCAAAACAAAATTTATACATGCACTGTGTCTATTCAAGCTCGGTTCTTGTCTACTTAGACTTAGTGCAAATTGAATAACCTTAAAGAGCGTTTCATCCATCGTCACTAGTTTACCTTTTCCTTTCGTTTTCTTTCTGTAGAATCTATTATAGAATTACGCTTCTACGATAAGCAACTTGAGGCTCAATACAATATTGTCAAGAAAGAGTGCAAAATTCCACCGATGTCGAGTATTTCTTGACAATGGCCTCATGCAAACAGAGCAATATTCATGAAAATAATTCGAAGGATGTATCACTCTTATCAACAATGGAATCAAGTATTCCCCAAAATGAATTCTTAAAGGTTTTATAGATATCATACCATTTCAATTAAGTTATATGAAGACTCCTTACGAAACTTTAAAGTAATAGATGGAGTTACTAAAAAGGTAATATTTAACATATTTTCATTCATGACGTTATTTATGTTTAAAATTAAAAAATCCCAGGATTCGCTCTCGGTTCCGATTTAGTGACAAGTTCTATGTAATTGTGGATAATGTCTGCTTTGTTGGCTTGTTTCTACCAGTGCATTGTCATTACCGATCGATTGTTTGGGCCAGTCCGTATGGATTGATGGTGACTGGTCCCACCAACTCGGCAGGAGATCGGACCGAATGCCTGCCTGGTTGGACTTTAATGCGTTAGCCTGCATGTGTGCTGAGTAATTATTTACATTGAGTGGGGTGGGTTGAAGGACCTCTCCGTAGAACCAACTCCGAAGAGTTGTGTACAGATTAACCCTTGTGAGTGAAGAATGCTCAGTAAATGAATGATATTGGAGAGAAATGATCATGGTGGAAAGATGGATTTGGATGAGAATTATTTATCAAAGTACTGTACATGATAATGCCTTATAGGGCCTATTCCATAACATTTGTTAGAAGTAAAATCTGGCAGAAATTATAATATCAAAGTAAAACGCGTGCATTAACGTTACAGATTTGTGAAGATTTTGGGATTAACAATGGGTTTTCTGTTTCATTTTTGTTATTTTCAGGTCTGGTTCAAGAATAGGAGAGCGAAGTGCAGGCAACAGCAGCAACAGCAACAAAACGGTCCTAACAGCAACAACACCACCAACAAGCCACGCCCTGCTAAGAAGAAGACGCCACCACCCACACCACGTGAGAATGATGCCCCCACCACCACATCAAGCGATACAACACCGTTCAAGGCATCGCCATCCGTCTCATCGAGTATGCCCAATAACAACAGTATTTGGAGCCCGGCGTCGATAGCCCCTCAACCCATGTCAAGCGATCATTTAGCAGTGAACATGAGTAATAACAGTTGTATGCAGCATTCCTACGCCATGCCCAACGCACAGCCTGCTGCAGGCTACACAGCGCAGGGCTACCAATCACCGTACTTCGGCGCCGGTCTCGACTACCTCTCTCACATGCCGCAATTCCCCGGCTCCATCAACCACCAGATGGCAGCGAGTGCTATGAACAACGGGCCGATGACCACCATGGCCTCGCAGCTGCCACCTCCCCACCACGCCCACATGCCCATGGGCGCCATGTCGAGTGCTGAGTGTATCGACGGCAAAGAACAGCCGCAATGGAAGTTCCAATCCTTGTAACCCCCCTACGGCTTATCTCAAGAAGACGATCCCATCGACTCCATCGAAATCAATGGGACATTTATACAGTCACCATGCTTTTGCGAAATGTGAAAAAGGACACTCATGGTAATAATGACGGCCTGTCCCGGCTGTTTTGCGACGTGCACTCTCGAACATGACAATGAAAGGACCAATGACATTATTGGTAGGAAGCAGTTTTAAACTTTTAATTTATCACAATTTATTTTGAAAGGAATCATACGATACAGTCTATAGATAACCAAATAATGGTTTTCATCAGTTTCGTTATGGCGCCAATCTGAGACACAAGACATTGCCGTTCGGACAATCTGAAATGAAACACCCTTCATTCTTTACTTTGCACAATTATGAACAATTCATGAGATTTCATGTTGCGTCTTATTCTTTTGCAAAACAATAATCAGGAAGAAGAGGGTTAATTAGTTGAACACTTGACAAGTCATCAGCAAATGTTATTAGATAGTGGCCTCGTGGTGAATACATACACTTTGCAATTTGGCAAAGAACTTTTGCATCAGAATGTATTCTCATTTGACCAATAGCGTCACTAGTACATGTATGTCTACGAAGCATGTTTCATCAAGTCATTTTTATGTTTTTTATAAAGTATCTTCAGAATCATACACTTTAGGGCGAAATGATTACAACAAATCGTTTAAATGAATCCGGTGATAAATGATGTATGACCTTGAACGCAGCTCTTATACCGAGTGCTTATCAACTCAGTTTGGTTGATAAAAAAGGACCTTGTTAAAATGAACCACCACCAAACTTCCCACCGAAAATGGACAAAAAAGAATGACTGATTTATCTATCATGCAATGTAAATCTAGATAAATTTATTTATTACAGTAGAAGTATACAAAGTTAGAACGATTATCATCGAATGTTGCTCCATTATTTTGGCTATTATGTTGCTCAACCTGAGGCGAATTTCGTTAAGTTTTAATCAGGTTACCGACATTCCTGCGAGAATCAAAAGAAGTCGACTGCAATCAACTCGTATTAGTTAAGAAGAATCAGCTCAAGTTTATTTGTTTCTTTATGTCTTTTAGTCGATTGATTTAAATTTCTGTTGTGAACTTAAAAACGTTCGAATTTAGTCGAAGCTAGCTTCCCGCATTTCTATTCTTCAACAATATTATTTAACAATATTATTTCCGAAGACTATCTCAAGAGCGTTTCGTTCAGCACATGAAAGTGTCGAACTAAGCTAACAACATATCTAGTACAGATTCTTTTTCTTTTAATTTGGATTTACACTCCCGAGTCGGGTGGATATACAGGGTCATTGTTAATGTATGAAACGTTTATGTTGTATAGAAAACAATCTTTTTAAATTACAAAGTCATCAAGTAATGTGTTTAAAAGTTACCATCAACGGAACTGTCGATTTTAAATTGAAAATATATTATGTACTGTACTTCCAATTTCCCATTGTGCGGATTTTAACTGTGGTAATAGCCCTAATACATTTTTGATTTTTTTTTTTAAGTGGGGCTTAACTTATTCAATATCAATATGAAAAGCAATCTCTCTAACACATCCAGTATTTAGAATTCTAATATTTTGTAGATTATGTTTCTTCTGATATTTATGTTCTATTCTTTTCTCTTCGTTTTGACCACAAACCGCATGATGTGTTTGCAAATGTAACGTCATTTTGTTTCCGAAACTTTAGTTATTTCTTCTTCGTCTCATTCTCGTTCTTCTGCCTCACATTTAAGTGTAAATAAATAATATCTAGACGGGGCAACTTCATTATTTTTTCTTGATTCTGTTCATTCCATGTTTAAAGTAGTGTGACACAAATCATGTAGTATGTAGGTTTATAGATATCTCAATATCTTCGTTATTTTTTTCCAGTTTCTAGCCTGACGCGATGTCAGGTACATTATGCACAGTTGAATGAAAATTATTAAAAATTGCACGAAATATAGTAAACGTATTTATGTGTTGTATTTTCTTCGTTGTATTTTGTTTCATTATTATAATTAATTAATACATTCAATACATTTTTTTTAAAAATGAGTACAAAGAAACTTAGATGAAACATATAATTGACCTACATCATCGTGTATATGAGTTAAAATTGAAAAATTATGAAAGAGCGGGAACGGGAGTTATAGAGGGAGACAATTTGAAATTAAAAAATAATAGGATGACGAATAGAGAGAGAGAGGTAGAGAGGGGGTAGAAAAAGAAGGTAAAATATATGGAAAATGGGACAAATGTAAAAGTCGAATTTCTTTGTTGGATGCAAGGTAACGTCCCTTAATAATAATTTATTGATGAGAGAGAGAGAGAGGGAGCGAGAGATGGAGTGAAGAATCATGCAAACACGGTATAAGGGAGATTCCATACATAAATACTTAAAGAAACAACCCGATGTGACATTTCATAATGTAAGTGAACCAGATACACCCATTATTCAATGGTAATATAAAAAAGTTTCATAATTATTAGGATGAAATAATTGGATAAATATCCTATGTCGTACGGGAAAAATTTAATAAAGACCATCGTCAGCACTCCATAGAAAGTCAAAAATGTATCTCCCAAGTATGCAGATAAACATGACTGTAACAATCAACTCAGTAGTTTTCATGGCCCTGGCATTGTTTCAGGACGACATTTCAGAACTGTTAATGGAAATGCGAAAGAGAGAGAGAGAGAGAGAGACGGAGAGAGAGAGAGAGAGAGAGAAAGAGAGGGAGAAGATAATGGCAAGATGAAGAAGGGAGAATAAGGAGGGGAGAGAATTAGACAGAGAGAGGGTAAGAGGGGGTGCGAAAGAGAGACAAGGAAAAGAGGTGCTTGCCTATATTTCAGGATATAATGAAGATTGATAAGATAAAATACTATTAACGAAACACTCTGACACAATAAAGGAAAGATCACATGATAAACAAACGCAATCGTTTACATTGACATTAAAATCGAAGAGTATCATCGGTTTTCGTCTTTATTATTGATAAGTAAAAACTCACAACGTATATCATTTAGGTTATCAGATTCCAGCGGTTCATTTTAAAAATATATCGGCATGATGTGAAAAAGAATACGTAAGATATGACACAATAAACTGCTCGTCACAGTTCTTGTTTCTAAGAAGAGAGTAGAAGGGAGGAAGGAAAGTAAGAAAATAAAAAGAAGGGAAGAGAGAAGACTAGAGCAAGAGGGGAAATGTCTTGCCTACAATTATTTTGTTTTCAGACAATCGAAAAATTTACATGTAAAGGGATCGCAGACTGGGAACAACAAAACTATTTAAAAAGTCTTTCCCCGTTTTAAATTATCTAAAATGCACAATTTGAATTATAATTTCGTTTATGAAGGGAACATGGCAATGAACCGAGTGAGATCACAGGGTGAATACAAAAGTTATTATCATTACTTTGTTCACAAGTGAACGTGTAGGTCTGATAGATGTCGCCTCCAACTGCCTAGCTAAACTTAGTTGATAGATGGCGCAATTTCTAAAGCGGAGACTCGCTTTTGTGCATCCACCCTGAGCTGAAAATGTGTAGATGTGCCTTCTGTAAAATAAATAAAATGAAAGGAAGGAATAGTTAGAAAACTTATAAATCACTCAAGTCAGACCCCCATTTCAGTGGATAAAGACATTAATTTACATTTTCTATTAATCTTTCAAACACTTTTCTTCGACAGAGCGTGTATTGATTTGATTTATTTATTTCTGTTTGATTTTCTTTTACTTTTGCAGTTTTACAAATTGTCATTGCAGATCTTATTCAAAGAATTATAAACATGATAAAATAAGCCATACAAATTCTTCCTACTAAGAATCAGCGTCCTTCTTTAAAACATATGTAGTTTGATCAGCTGTATGCGATGTCTGCATATGAATATAAGTTTTTAAAGGAATGAATCTAGTGACGATTTTGTCATTATCTGCTGTCCTTGTATTCCTGATAGAGGGAGCCAAACAGAGCAATTATAGAGATCCTAAAACTTACACGAAAATCTCTCCAGAGTAGAATAATCATTGGTCATTAATGAACGAGAATTCAAAGTAAATAAAAGAAACGGTATGTTCAGTGCTACCTGTTTGGTTTATAGTGTTGGTTAATTTTAGGCAATCTAAACATAGTACATTAGTATGTCTGTTTTAACGGAATAAAAATAATATTACATACATGTTGAGAAAAGAAAAAAAAACCTATCATTTCATTTATCATTAAACAATCATTGTTATTAGCTAATCTAATTTTGTCTTTAACAAAATCTTTTCGTTTTTATTGCTTTGTTTATTTTATTTTCATTTTGTAAATTATAATTCATTTAGTTATTATCATTAGTTTTTGTGTATGTCGGAACCCGTTACATCTTGGGTTAATGTTGTTTCATGTTGGGGTGAATATTGAATATTCAATGAAGAAAATATAAGATGCACGACATAGCTCACTTTATTTAATACATTCTTACTATCCCAGCTTAAATAGAAAGAGAGAGAGAGAGAGAGAGAGAGAGAGAGCGAAAGAGAATTAGAAAGAGACAGTGAGAGGGGAAGAAAGAGGGGAAGAGGGAGATAGAGGGAAGTGAAAAAAGAGAGAAAGAAAGAGAGAGGGGGAGAGAGAGAGAGGGATAGAGAGAAATGGTGGAGAGGGGCGCAAAAAAAAAAAAGGAGGATTACGTTCCTTCACGTACTTCTCAAAAATTAAACGGAAGGTACAGAAGGTAGGGCAAAACCTAAGAAAGAAATGATCCTGAACCTTAATCTCAAACAAAAATAAATAAGTAAAATCGAACAATAGATAAAAATATTCAAAAATATACCACATGATGAATAGTTTTTTTCAAGGTGTTTCATGTATTGCGTGATGGTGAAATTCTGTGTCATTTCTGTGTCATTTCTGTGAAATTCTGTGTCATTTGGCTTCTAATTTCAAAACATTATATTCGTCTTTTGCTCGTTCGTGAAACGTCAAGATGTCATTTTGAGATAATGATAATAGGAAATTGCAATGTGTGTCGTTGCTATTTGACGAATAGCGCCAGCTACGTTTTGATCGCACTCATTGAAATTTGACAAGAACAGCAACCGTGATGGCAATGGGCGGACTATGTGTAATAATTCAGATTACCAAAATTATATTTGTGTTAATTAGAGGTTACCAAATCACGATGGACTAGTAAATGTTTAATAAATACGATGAATATAGCTCTTTTTATTTCAATGAGAGTTTACTACATATGGGGCCTGTCACCACGAAATGAGTCCAGTTGGTCAAAAATTTTATTCCTGTTTTTAAGTATTATATGAATCTACATTAAGTAAGCTTTTAGTTAAGGGGTCACACATTAAAATTGATAAATTATATCCAGAAATATGAACAAAAATCTAATTGGACTTTATAAACAATGGGATTACCCAGTTCTGAGATAATTAGGTGTAAAGTTAATGATGCGTAACATATTATAGTCTGGTCAACAACAACATAGCAACAACACACTTCCCATCATTCGATTTCAATGAAACTTTCAACAAACAAATAATTTAATAAGTCGATTTTTGGAAAAATCTTAAATGTGGTAGGTGGGTCAATTTTCAGTACATACACACTATACATCGCTATTACTACGATTGAGCCTAATGCGACACTGGACTCATTTCGTGGTGACTGGCCCCATATCATGATTGGTATGCAATAATACAATGCGAACATTTTAATTTTGAGATTGGTTATGTGACAGGGTTTCCTCTTTTTTAAATGCCAACTAGAACTCCCAAATTTCTCAATTCAGTGTTTGAACAATCTTTTTCTTTTCAATGGGGAAATGATGACACGCTACCCATAATGTAACACACTTTGTGAAAAAAGACATCCAGAAACAATTGGAAATTTGTGATATTTCATGTCACCGTGGGTTTGAGAATGGTTTGACCCGCTCTTATAGTATGTTAATCAAAAGTTCGCTACCTTACACATTGTTGCTATAACTCCCCATTGTATACAACAGTATTCATTGCCAGACTATAGTATGTTCTACAGGTGACAGTGAAATGCATTACACATGTTAAATGACAATAGAAAGGAATGAAAATGAATTAATGAATACAAAATAATGAACGAGTAAAATTCTATTTCCACAGCGTACTGCTAACTTCACGTGTATTTTGAGAAGATTGTCGACTGGTGTAGAGGACATTAATATTGCGTTGCCATGATTGTTTTGCTTTGAGTCAACATGTTGCTGAATGAAGCTGTATTTCATTCAGAAAAAAATTATACGATTACGCCCTGGATTTCCATCACTCCCCCTGTTCTCAGTGATGTCAATGAGGATGGATGCTTTAATAAACGAGGATAGGAACCAATCATGTCATAATTATTATTGTGCCGCTTACAAAATTCAACATTAGTGAACTTGTCCTGATTTGGATATCTCGTCGTGATAAGTTGAAATCATAGTTTCTGAGGTTCATGAGGATTTATACTCAAACAAGTACAGTATTCCGTCGTCGTACAGGAATTCGTCGTCGCTGTCGTCCACTCCTCGTACTGATTTAGCATCGGCACGCGTGATTTCAGAACCTTTATACACAAGATACCTCGCATCGTTTAAAAAGGTAAGCGTAACAGCCGGCTTGTATTTCAACTAATCCGCAATTCTTAAATGGAAATGCTAGTACATACAAAATAATGTCATTCAAGTTAACAGAGGGGGAGGAATGATTTTTAACTGTTTATCTTTAATTTTTTGTAAAAGAAATTTAATTTGCTTCGGAGAATCTTTTTCGGAAGTGATGTACGTGTAAAAAAATGGATGTTAAGGTGATGTGTAAATATGAGATTGACTATCATTCTTCAGTTACCATGGTTACAGTAAAGTGATTTCACAAAAATGCATGGACGCATAACGGTCTACAATTTTCTACATTACAGTCACATGAAAAATATATCACAGTGACATAAATGTAATGATATAAAAACAAAACATTTAGAAAAAAATGTTAGATTGCTCGTAGAAGTGACAGTAAAAGCGCTGGTAATGTATACGTTATAGTAATAATATAAGTTTTCATGGTAAACGTAATAGTTCTATATAGCGGTAGTATCCGAAATACTTATTAAAAATTGTGAACTATGAGGATTAGTATGCAATTCTAAAAACACCAGCAGTAATTTTTTGTTTTGTTAAATAGATAAATAAAAATAAGGCATCAATTACTATATCAACTTAATAAGCACGCAGCCAAAGATGTTTTAAAATACAGTGAAACCTGTTTATAAAGACCACCCAAGAGAAACAAGAAAAGCGGTCTTTATAGGCAGGTGGTCACCAAATCAAATTTGACTGTAAGAAAGCTTTCAGTATGTTCATCTGAAACCAACCTTGCTCTTACATTTTAGTAAACAATTTCTATCATGATGAAGTTAGTGAAAAAACGCCAGCTACGTTGGCTTACATCATGAACCAGTCTCATGAACATCTCCAGAGCATAAATTTTACCACAATTATATTTGACAAAAGTATTGTTACTCAGTGTGACCATCTCTTCTATGTTGAAGAGGTATTCATCCTCAGAAATTTATAGTGCCCCCCGAAAAAAATGAAAAAAATAAAATATATATTATTTTTGAGTATTAATGGTCATCCAATTTTTGTTTTAAAGTCTACACGATGATAAAGATATATAAATAGTATGTATAGTTTTAAGTTTTGCTCAGTCCATGTGCATACTCGCACAAAGCCCTGTTACGCTTTTCATTTGGAAGTATATGGAAATAGAGAATACACTCTAATGAATTGAGTCCTTAAGGAATGAAAACACAATAAAACAATACAGAATAATAAAGTGCTCTTTTCCTTGGTGTGGTTAGAAATTGCAGTAAATTTGCAAGGGTAATGTTATGCCTCTCTGTTATGTTCAAGTAGCCTATATCAATTCCTCTTTAATAATTCTATTTTTGGATGACACCCCCCCCCCCCATCCCCCCATCCCATTTTGAAGAAGAAAAAATTCACACTCCTTATATGCCCATAAAAGGGAATTCTACGATAACATACGTCCGTTATCTGTATGTCACTCGGGATGGGGCAGAATGATGTATGATAACAAACCAACAACTCTGAAAAATCCTCCCACAGAGCAAATATAGGTATCTACCCTTGTCCACTATCTTGCCAGGGAGGTTTTAAGATATAATCTTTAATTGCTAGATTTCTTCGGCCATAGTATTGGAATAACCGACATAATTTTAGAGTAGGGAAAACCTTACACCAAATAGTGATAGAGGCTCGTAAGTGAAATGACATCTGTGTTATGTACGAGTACATTCTATAATTGCTCTCGTTGACGCATCATCGCTTGATGCAGTATACGTGATGCTATGTCAACTTACCTAGCTGCAATAAGTTTGAATAGCTTGAAGATAGGACAACTAATTCCTGGAAGACGTCCCCACCCGGATAACTATCCACTAGAACAACTACCCTCAGACATTATTCTACCGCTCGACAACTACCCCTCGAAGGGAATAGTATCAATATCAGTGGTTGATAATGTTGGTGGTATAGTTTTCTCAGGAGATAAAAGTCCGGTGGTAGTTGTCCTATATAGTGGATACATGTTTTCCAAGAGAAGTTAGTTGATCATACTGTAACGGGGGACCTGTAGGTAGTTTTCCTCGGAGGTAAATGTCCAGGGATAGTTGTCCGGGAGTAAATTCCACAGCAGTTGTCTTGGAGTAGTTGTCAATATTTAGGGAGAGGTAGCTGTTGTAAGTTAGTTGCAATACAGCTAAAGGGCCATATTCCGAGCTGCAACCAACAAAAAAGATAAGAAAAACGTTAAAACGTCTCCATTCACAAAAGTCTCCATTCACAATTTAAGCCTTTCCTTTAAACTATTTCAGCATTATAACTACTCCATGATTTATACATACCAAGTCATGTATAATGCAGAACGATCATGATAATGCGCAAATTTTGAACACTGATCTAGATGTTTCAACTGCATTGTCAACCACCATTATCATGATTATGATGAGTAAAGTTGTCCGTCATCAAAAGGTTGAAGCGTTGTATGGTAAAAAGCAGATGCTTCTATGGTAGGCGTTCTTATTTTTAGTTTGTCAGTCAGCACGTCCTTGCGTAGCGTCGGCAGTGGCGGATCTAAAATCAAAGTGGGGTGGGGGGCAAAGCCGAATACTTTTAGAGGGAAAATACCTCTATTAATTATTTAATTATTATGTTTAGGTTTAGAACCCAAAAGGCAGTTAAAATGTGATCACCCAATTTTAGGAAGGGGAAAGGGAAGGGTTGCTTGTTATAGATTTTCGGACTTGTGCCCCTCCCCCTCCTCCAGACAGAAAACATGCACTACTTGATTGATGTTCGTGATCTGTCGACGCTATTAAGTACTTCATAACGAGTTTGGGATGGCATCCAAAATTATGGATAAAAATAGGTTACGTGTTTGTGATGTGCAGATGAAGGTTATGGTTTTGAAAATGTTAACGTCTACAATGCCGGCCAAAGGCATAGTGACAGAGAGAGAGAGAGAGGGAGAGAGAGAGGAGGGGGTTTGGTTGATAACAACTATGCGACACGTTTTCTGATGTTGCACAACCACTGCTGAGAATGTTACCCCGCTCTAAATAACCCGCCTTTTATTTGTTTCTTTGTTTGTATCAAGTGAGAAAATAACAATAGAATGATTAAACCAACAATGACAACATTACGTGTGCCCTTATATTGGGATATGGCCTTCATTCACGTTAATAAGCCAACTTTAAGTCTTTGTATTGAAGCTAAACTTGGCATGGGGTATGCAAGCCTTAAAGATAAAGGTGAGTTCTGGTAACACGATTACATTGTGAAAGAAAAGGTGTGGAATGCATCAGAAAAAGTTGATCATGTTGCATGTAAGTATTGGTGTGTACTGCAAAGTTCTGGAGTCATCAAATTCATAACAAATTTGGCTCAGTCTTGGTAAAGTAACGAGCACACGGCACAGAAAGATGTATTTTGGAAAACCCAAATGGTGTCGGGGCTAGTACTACTTGATTTCCTTATCTTTCTATGCTCATTACTCAGCCAGTATACATTTTCTTCCAAAATTGTTTGGCACATGACATTTATTTGTAATCTTGAACATCCAGTGTAAGTTTCGTTAGATTCTGTGAGAATTGATTTTCTTTTTTTAACCAGAACTCAAGTTTATCTTTAATTGAACAACCCCATATAGTTCTCACATTGTTCAATTAAGATCATAGAAACTGTTAACCTTCCCCAAAACAACAGAGTTATAACAAGTAGTCATCACAGAGCTTTATTATAACTGCTTGGAAATGTTGGCGTGCTAAACAGCAGGGCCTTTTCATTCCAAAGAAATACCCAAAATCCTCGGTCTGTGCAATTAACAATTTTGTTTAAAGATGCTTGAAAGCTGAAGAGAATGGCAGCCATGATACTGATAGAAATGGGTCATGCAGAAGGCATCGGGAATCCAACGCCGTAATGAATGTCCTCAGAATGACCCAACTATCCACATGAATGACAGTTGTCATGTCGAATCAAGTTAACGAAGTCATCAGGACCCTAATATTGAAAGACGTCAAGGTGTCGCATCCAGCAGGGCCTGTATTGACAAGTGAGGTTGGTCAAGTCGTCATTAATTAAAATCCCCCTTAATCAAATTATTGTTATGCGCATCGGCAGTTGGCGCGTTAGAAAACGACGGGGTCGGAACTATCGAATGTGACTTAGCATAAGATTAAATTTAGATTAGGACAAACTTAGCTATATATTAACCTCACCTATTTGATTTTTAACCATTAGTTATAGTCTAAAAGCTAATTATATTAACTTAAAGTGGCCTAAACCATGGACCTTGGAGACCCTTACCCCTTACCTTCTCTTTTCTGATAAGGAATCACACACTACAGAACAACCTCACAACATGATGGAAAAAAGAGAGAGAGTCCGTTTCTCTTTCATTCTTCTGAAGACATGCACATATCGATTTAGGGGGCTTTACCATTGAGGTTGCTGTTTCTTGCATTTTCAAATCGTTACAGACTAAAACAGTTGATAAGCCACTCTACCACGCACACACACACATACACACGCACAGTATTTCAGACATCACTAAGTATTCTGATTCTAGACTGGATGGAAAATGGGACTATACTCTCACTTCTTCCCCAGTGCTCGATCCTTCCCCAGTGAGAACGAGGAGACATTTCAATTCATACGAACCCTTCTTCAAGAAATCATGGTTATGCCTAAGATATTTATGAATATATATAATACCCCCCCCCCCCCCCTCTTCAAAGGTAATTTATTCGAAAGTTGTACAATATTACGCCTAAGTGATTAGGTCACACGTACTTTAAAGCTTCAAGCTGTCGAACTATAACTGCGAGTCTTGTTAACATCATTAGAGTCATTAGGCACTTCGCGTCGGTGCGTTCAACCAAATCATAATAAAGATCCAATTTAAGGAAGATTAACCAAATACATTTTTCGTCTTACATAGTTCACATAGATGGCAATACCGATAAAACTACAATCGTCATTCAGAAATATACCTCTGATCTCAAGGTTACATATTGGCATTAATTTGAAAGTATATAGAGTGTAATTTAAAGTGAAATGAACGAACAAGTTTTTTTTTTAAAGAAATTGCACTTTGGAAGGAAATGGAACTGACCGGGAAGCTTCACGCATATGAATTGTGTTCATTGATAAATTTGACTAAAAATATGGATTTTAAAAGCAGTCATTAATCGTAACCGCTAGTTGGTATCAGATCGGGATCAAGTTGGTGTCAGATTGGTTTCATATTTTTATCAAATTGGGATAAGATTGGGATCAGGTTAGTATCAGATTGGTGTCGGGTTGGTATCAGGTTGGTATCAGGTTAGTATCAGGTTGGTATCAGAATGGTATCAGATTGGTATCAAGTTGGTATCAGGTTTATCATGTTAGTTTCAGATTGGTATCAGGTTAGTATCAGGTTGGTATCAGGTTGGTAACAGATTAGTATCAGATTGGTATATGGTTGGTATCAGGTTGGTAACAGATTAGTATCAGATTGGTATATGGTTGGTATCAGGTTATTATCAAATTGGTATCAGGTTGGTATCAGATTAGTGTCAGATTGGTATCAGGCTAGTATCAGGTTGGTTTTAGATTGCTATCATATTCAGATCGGGATCAGATTAATATCAGATTAGTATTATATTGGTATCGGATTGATATTAAGTTGGTATCAGATTGGTATCAGATTTGTATCGGGTTGGTATCAGATTGGTATCAGATTGGTATCAGGTTGGTATCAGATTGGTATCAAGTTGGTATTAGATTGGTATCAGGTTGGTATCCGATTGGTATCAGATTGGTATCGGGTTAGTATTAGATTGGTATCAGGTTGGTATCAGATTGGTATCAGATTTGTATCATATTGGTATCAGATTGGTATTACGTTGGTATCAGATTGGTATCAAGTTGGTATCGGGCTGGTATCAGATTTGTATCAGAATGATATCAGATTGGTATTAGGTTGGTATCAGAGTGGTATCAGGTTGGTATCATATTGCTATCAGATTGGTACCAGATTGGTATCTCATCGGTATCAAATTGGTATTGGGTTGGTATCAGATTGGTATCAGATTGGTATCAAGTTGGCATCAGGTTGGTATCAAATTGGTATCGAGTTGGTATCAGATTGGTATCGGGTTGGTGTCAGATTGGTACCAGATTTGTATCAGATTAGTATCAGATTAGTATCAAGTTGGTCAGTCAGGTTGGTATAAGATTGGTATCAAGTTGGTATCGGGTCGACATCAGATTGGTATCAGACTGGCACTAATGACAGAACATGGTTTCAATGTCCACCGGTATTGGCGTCGCTTGGGACTCAGCTAAACAAATTGTTGTCGGCAATCGAGTGAATAAAAAGGATTTTTTTTCTTTTAAATAAACATTTCGTTCTCATTTGTCAAAAAAAGTAAAAAATCTTACAATGCCTTTTGGGAAATTGTTGGCAAACTGTCGGCGAACTCGGTCTTATCCCTATACCCCTGCTCCTGCTGATATTAATTTTATTTTCAAACTTAAATCAGGAAATAATAATATGTATCCGACCTTTACTGTCCCACCTGTGTTTCGTATCAAGTCATGTTAATAGATAGCTTTACATCGTAAATTTAACGATAAAATGTTTGTTTTTTGGAGACACTTCATTATGGATAACGTAATAATGTACTTTTGTCCATGAACAGCGGAAAATATCCTTTCTACCGGTATTACAAAGTAATGCAATACAAACATACCTCATAAAGATATATTTCGGCCTATAAAGGCAACTTTTTTTTTTTTGCGTTAATTTGAAATTAATCATTGCTATTGAAATTCGAATTTGTTTCATACGTAGCTCTTTTTCCTTGTTCCTCCCAGTGTAGTCTACTCTTTTCTTTTTTTTTAAATTCTATTCGGTATATTTCGATTAAACACCATGTTCTTGCATAACCAAATTTGTAGTAATCTATTCAGAAGACGAAAGGATGCTAAAAGAGAGATTATTATGTTGAGAAATCAGTGTAAAACAGTGTAATGTGAAGCACTGCTACGTCGATTGTAAAAAGATGAGTATTGCCTTTAAATGAACTGAGCCATAATAGGGTTCAGCTAAACACTTTTAAACGTTCCCTTTATACGGCACTCGACACCCATTTTCAGGGAACTCGGTTTCGATCTTTCCACACGCGTGGCAAATGCAGGTATTGATTTATGCGTATGCATGCGGCCCTGAATGCGCATTCGCATTATAATCAGAATTATCGGAGAATTATGCAAAATAGTGCCTGCAGGATATAATCTTTTAAACCCTGTTGACCAGTTTCTTTTGCACAAGGGTCCTATTTCATAAGATTAGTATGCTTAACATTTATGTATGAATCATCATCCCCACCTTATTATGTACAATATATGTATCGTCCTATTTGTTTAACGTATGGGGGCCTCGAAAAAAAATGTCGAAATTTAGGGGGAGGGTATAATGTCTCGGATTATCCTTTGAGTGAACCTGGGTATACTATAAAAGTTACTTCGATGCTGTTGAGATTATCCTAATCGGCATTTAGTCTACTTTTGTTGTTAAATTATAGTATTATCAAACACTTTTTGCCAATTGTGTGTTTGTTTTATCTCCTACATTGTTCTATTTACCTTGTACCTTTACCTCCAGACTTTTTGTTTATGTATATTGAAGAGGGAATATAAGAGTTATTCTATATTTCATGCACAATTTTGGTAAACAGATTTTTTTTTAAGTCGATGACAATCCAAATGGAGTTGCTTTAAAGCTGTGACACGTTTTTACACCCTTCACCCTTCTTCGCTTTGTTTTTATATAAAATTTAACTCCTTTAGTCGCAAATTGGAGTACTATAAAAAATTAATGTTATTTTCGAATTATTATCATTTGTTTCTTGTTTTTGTTCTTTTAACTGTTGTTTTCAAACAATATAGAAATCAACATATTGAAATGTAAATATTCCACAGATTATGTTATTTTTTAAATCTTTTCATGATTGTATGGATAACGTTCTCTTTCTGCTCTATAATTTCTACATCACTATCTTTTAAACACATATACATGATCGAATCTCAGTTTGTTTGACTCTCGACTCAATCTCTTTCTCAATCTCTTTCTCCCTCATTCTACTGATCTAATTTCCCTTTTCTAGAGCTTTTGCAACCATTAATTTTCCCTTTTTTGTATTATTCTTTCTTTTTGCCTTCTGTTTTCCTTCATTTTTTCCTCTTTTTTATTTTTAAAAGAATTTCTTAGCTACATATTTGTCTATTTATTGATTTCTAAGCATACTTTGTTCATATTGTAAAACAGCATCTGAGGAACTAACACTTCAACAAGCTCTGCTTCAAGTTAGTTCCTCTTTTCTCGTGCTTTTTCCACTATATTTTATTTTGTCGTTCGATTGCATATTTTTGTGTGATATAATTATTCTTGTATTATGTTTTGCATGAGAAATAAAATCATTTGAATCATTATGTAATATTATGACAATTCGCCATCAGCTGTCATTGAAAGGCACCAGGCACCAATACTTTTATAATCGGTAATGTCTATAATGCTTGCTAATAATTCATGACACATTATACACCACCAAACGTGCGTAAAAAATGATTCATACACACATCTCTCATACTTTCATGTCGTTGCTATGCATACCAGGTATCCCTTATTTTTTTTTTATAGCTCTCTCTGTCTCTGTCTGTCTCCCTATCCCATTTTGTCCGTCTCTCTTCATCTCGATCTCCCTCTCTATAGGTTCAACCCTTATCACGAATCTCCATCCCAATCGACCCCATCTCTCTCCCTTCCATTTCTCTCCATCTCACTGCACGTTTCTTTTTCTCCGTTTCTCTTTATCTTACTCTCCCACTCCGGAGGCAACCCTTATCACTCATCTCCCTCCCACATACCCCCTCTCCTTTCCCCTCTCGAGTACGCCATCTCTCTCTCTCTCTCTATCTCTCACTCTCTCCCCTTCGGCTTGTATGTCTAAAATCGAACTGCTTTTTCTTAATCATGCCCAATTGTTTTGAGACGGATGTGATGCCACAATTTTGTATCATGCATGCGTGCTTATCTTGTTTAATGTCTATTTTCAGATTTTCTTTCATTATTCTCATCTTATTTTCTTGAGTGACGTTTTTGTCGATTAGCCTACTCCACATTATGATCACACCATATAAATTAGTTCTACTATAAAATTTAATTGTAAACCAATCACTACATTATAATTTGTTTAGTCCTATTCAATTTTCAGTATCGAATAAAAATAAACGAATCGTTGCAGTTAGTTTTAGAAATTGTGCACGTCTATGAATTTGTATTTTGATTCAATTTTGTCCCCAAATACTAAGTCCTCGCAAAGAGTGTACAAAAAGAAAAGTAAACAAAACAAAACAAAACAACAACAACAAAATTCGTTTTATATGCATTAAATTTTGGCTAATTAACCTTCCTTTATTTTAAAGGAATGATATTACAATTTCGGACAGTATTTATAAAGACAAAAATAATATAAGAACAAAGGATAAAAAGGAAAATCTTAATGAAATATAAAGATTAAGATGATGTAATTTTGACCAAATGGTGATCAGACTTTGGGTAAGAAAATATAATCTTCCTATTAGTTTTCAGACAATGACCAAAACGTCTACAGGCAAATAACAGTGGAAAATTACCGTACTCCAGTTTCAGAAAGTAATATGTTAAACAAAATAAACCACGAAAGGAAATGCTGATAACAATAATGTTTATAACATTTTCCTTTCCGGTTTCTGTTTCAATACAAAACTTGAATTATAGTCATAAAACGTACGACTATAATTATAATATAAAAAATGTGTATAATCATACTTTTTACTTCACCAATGAACAGAGTACAAAAAGAAAAGTAAAGAAAACAAAACAACAACAAAAATAACATTCATTTTCTGATTTAATCATTGAATCCAACATATAGCCATCAATTAAATAATGCTATAAAACCCTAATCATACGGGATACATGCTTGTAATGTATTTCTCTCTTGACCTTTAACACCCACGCTGTAACTGCTTGCTGAAACCTCTGTAGGCCCTACTGTATACACTATAATAGTGTATACTGCTTATTGTTTGTTTTTTAAATCAGGCTGGCTGATGCACTCTTTGAAATTCTTGAGTTTCTTTAGATAGTTTTCAACAAAAATCTATTTCACTTAGCGAATCGAACATAATTATTTGACTATATTAGGGACATACCCAGCAAATCATATTGCACAGCAAAACGGTCTCTTTGTAACCTCAACGGACATGACACAAAACGAACAATTAGGAAGCTGAGCTGGATATAAGTTTGAAGTATTATTATCCATGCATGTTTGTGGTTTTAGTTCTCAGTCCTATAGCCTTGACCTCAACATTTTTGTATCCATCTTCTTCATCATCGTCATCTGCTATATTTTGACCGGCATTGTTAAATGATATAGAAGCTCTCTCGAATAATATATCTTTTTTGTCTTTATAATAACATCTGTAGGTGCACTTTCTTTTGAAAGAATAAACCAATCATAATCGAGTTGGCACATTACAGCCGAGTGCGAGTTTCTTTCGATGGGCAATTAAAATATTTTGTTTGTTTGTTGCATATACACAGTATTAGGCGAAGTTTTATTCGTTATAATTTGTCTCCTATCATTTATATTATCATTCTGGTAGGTCTATCTTTTAGAATTTATGAATTTTAATTTTCTCCGCCATCTTCATGGAGGAAATTTTCATTACCATTTATTTTATACAAATTACAACATGAAGACGTCCTTTTACTATCTCGGGTCATCTGCAGATCCATGATATTTTTTCGGGGGAGGGTACCATTCCGGGAAAAAAAGTTATGACAGGCAAAAATAAAATCCCAGAGTCATAATTGTCTTCAAGTTACTTTTGGATCTAGAACTGCTGCTGCTACAGGGTTTCTGAGGAGGTAACCCCCCCCCCCCCCCCCCCGCCCCAAAGGGGGTCATGAGACTGATAATGTAGGTCGATCTCGTGAACCCTCACTCAACGCGCAACTGATTGCGGATCTATTGTGTTAGCTGCGCGCATTTATGTGATGGCTTAATGGAAGTAGTGCCGGTATAATAATTTTCGGTTTGCAAAATGGTGCATAGGCCTATAAATTTGGGATTATTCCCATTTTATATAGGGGAAAGACTTAGTAGGCCTTTCGATATGCCTAAGGCTCATGACCTATCATTATTAATATAAATTACACACATTTATATCCAGGCACGTAGCCAGAGTTTGATGTTTGGGGGTGCACATACATGTAATCGATCGAGGTAAAAAAAAAAGGGGTAGAAAAAGTTCAACCGATCTTGGATTTTTTTTTTTTTTTTTTTTTTTTTGGGGGGGGGGGGGCACGTGTCCCCCATTCCCCCCTCCCCCCACGTGGCTACGTGCCTGTTTATATCTAGGCATCATCAACTAAATGAACCTTTTCGACTTCTGCCTAGGGCAAGAGACTGAAAAACGTTGGTCGATCTCATGTGACGTGAACACTCACTCAGTAATGTCATATGCATAACGCGCAAGTGATTGCGAATCTATTATGTTAGTTGCGCGCATTTATGTGACGGATTAATGGAAGTAGTGCCGGTATAATGATTTTCGGTTAGCAAAATGGTGCATATAAATTTAGGATTATTCCCATTAACTTACACAATAAAAATTATATCTGAATTATCGCAACCAATTAATTTATATAGGGAAAGACTGAGTATATAGGCCACTTCTATATGTCTTAGGCCCATGACCTATCACTTTATTGATAGAAATTACACACGTTTTCATTAAGCATCATTCAACTATTATGCTGATATGTAGACCACAGCAGCATAGCTGCTATATAAAACATAAGGGTTGACTCCCACTGTGTAAATATTTGACAACTGGGTGACTAATAATATGACTGTTCAGGTCAAAGATCATAAAGCAATAGCAGGCTTCAGTTTCCATCTTGCAAATTTGAAGCGAATAAAAATGTAACCAATCCTTGAACTCTGCGGCTAAAATCTATGCTATGCCGTCAAGTTCAATGTCAATTTCAAAGCAGCAGTGTCAAAAGTTGAAATAATCAGTAAGGGATCCAGGAATTTCTTACGGGGGGGGGGGGGGGAGGCCGGGGCACGAAATGGCATGGGGTGAAACCCGGCCCCCCCCCCCCCCCACTCAGAGGTCGGAATGACCGCATGCGTGTTGCCAAAATGTCCGGTAAAGGGGTACTTTTCGTGCGACAAAGTCCGGCCCGAGAATTGTAAAAAAAAGGGGTGTATTTGACTTTTCACCCGGAGATTTCTTTAAAAAGGGGGTGTTTTTCTTTTTTTCTCTCATCTCTTTGTACTCCTGAGAAATTATTCCGAATTTAGGGGGGTACATTGAGCATTTTTCCTGATTTAGGGGGGTCTCCAAGGCAGGAAAATCCCGCGAAAAGCCCGCGAAAGGGGGGTTCGGAAATGTTGGCAGTCCTCAGATAGGGGGTGCTTTCAAAAAGAGGGTACGAGCATAAAAAATTATGCGTACCCTAAATAACATTGAGTGGGGGGGGGGGGGGGCGGGGGTGAAATCAGTAGCGTACGCAGGATTTTTTTCAAGGGGGGGTTTTAACATTTTTAAATCGGGCCGAAAATTTCGCAACGACTCAGTCGGCCGCTGAATAAGCGGGGGCGGGGGGGGGGGGGTAGTGAACACTATTTTTTTTTTTTTTTTTTTTTTTTATTGGCCATGGGTGGGGGGGGGTCACGTGCCCCCTGTGTTCCTCCTGGATCCGTCCCTGATAATAAATTGAAACTTTATAGAAACTTATACAGTTGAATCATGGGTTGAACTAATTTGTTATGCTAACGATACCAGGCTCTCAGGCTGTCAGATTGTTTCCTGGGGGAAAAGGGTTATGCCAGTCTCTCACTTCTTTATAGTCCTGACAAAGCGATATACAGTGGCTTATAATTATATATATATATTATATACATATAAATATATTTAATTACATACAATTTATTCATATAATACCTTTCTATTGAAGAAAGGGGAATAGTTGATTTTCTACGGTACAAAAAAACAGATTCGTAAACAAATATGATATGGCATTTAATTAGGCCTAGTAAATGTAAATAAAAACAATAATGATAAGTATTCAAAATATATTGAACCGATTTAGATTACTGTAGAAATTTAAAATAAAATGCGATCGCCTGGTTGAGTTATGTTATGTATGGGTACGGATATTTGGGATGAGAATTATTCATCGAAATAATTAATGTTCTTTGACTAGGCTTTGCAGTGTCGGAGACGCTATAAAAACCAGGAAGGTGTGACTATTATATTGTCTCACCTCCCGCTGGTGAAACTTCACGACGAAGTTGACTTGACAAGTTGACTTGACAACGAAGTTTAACTCGACAACTACTTATAATGATACCATGGATAAGATTTTCGTGGCAGGTACATTCATTTAAAATAAAGAATAAAAACCTATGGCTATGACTCAAACAAAGTTTAATAAAGTTCCTGGATTTCCTGTCAAACAGAGGTAAATTGAGTTTAAAGGGGAGCGCTCGATCGCGCCTATTCATGAATGCAAAATTACAAAAGAACATTATTGGAACATGACTTCTTCTAGTAGCGAGGTGTTTTCAAAATTTGCTTAGGGATATTCTTTATTTTTAAAAAATATCTTGACCGTGTTTTTAACCCGTTTTTAAACAGATGAACTTGATTACCCCTAGCCCACTTAGCTCCGTACACGTACATACACCGCGGAGTACAGGCCCGTCGCAATGCGCAGTAATATGCCGCATTGCGGAGCAGTGATCTGCCTTTCTAATGCTTTGCTATATCAGGCAATAGCTTGAAGAAAATTGGGTATTAATAAACGCCCTCACGGAAATCCGCATTGACTTTGTACTAGTTTCCTGTAGCTAGCTGTGTACCGCGCGCCCACGTTGAATCTTTGGAGCTTTACCATCCTCGCATCTATATCTCGATTCAAGCTCAAGCTCAGCCAGCTAACTCAGGTCATTCTATTTGTTGCACGATTTGGAGGGAGAAGCAAGTCAAGTTTGCAGGCATCTGCTTTTTTATTCTTCACCAATAACCTGAAAATATTCCAGAAAGATGGTAAGTTTTAATTTTTTGTTTCACCTTCTTACATCTAACGTTAGATGATTGTAATCGTTCAAATTAAGTCGGATGACTGGTGTCCTTGACTTAGAAAGTTCAGAGACAATTTCAATTAACACACAATGCAAACTTAGGTCAACTCTAACTAGATCTAGGTTTAGTTAACATAGAATTTAATTGAATAGCACGTAAATAAGTGCAGATAATGACATCACAGGATTGTTCTTTGCTAATCGGTAATCAGCATTGATATCGACAGCATTTGAAAATGATTTCTGTCGTAATTAATTCAACTTGCTTGCGTGAATGAATTGGTGCACAGATTCCGTTGTGGAGGTTGGAAGTGGATGCCATAACAATTAACCGCCTCCACAGTGGAAGAAAGAGAATGCTACTTGTATTGTTACTGTTAGGTTTAATTGACCATGTTGATATTAATAAATCATAATAATAATGATAATGCTATCATATGAATATTCTATTATTCTTTCCTAATAAGTTGGATCAAATTTAAACAACTGTTAGCTGTTTATGTGCTGATTTCTATAGGCCTACTATAGCGTAGATGATAGATCTATGTCGATGATACTCCTCAGAGTCAGACCGCAGTATGTAAAATGGCAAAGTTTCTTCAAATGTCATTGACGTATGCATATCTTTTTATGACTGACTACAACTACTATATTTCAAAATGTTATCACTGAACAACAATGTATAAGCTTTTAAAAGCGTTAATGATCTTGTGTAGTCATAACATAGATCTATAGGTTTAGGACTTAACATGTATGTTTTATGCAATTTATATGATGTCTATCTTTTCTTGCACAAGTTTCATGAAGGTGTTTTTTTTTTTACTTATCTTTTTATTTACCTTTTGGCATCATGACAACCTACTTAAATTTTAATTGAATTACAAGATACGTCTAGCCTTTAGGTTCTGTATCATTTCTGCAGAAAATAGAGATCTTTTGAAATCCCTGACTCATGGAACAGTTATTCACAATTTGTGTTTGTAGTATTTCCTGCAAAGTGTTGATTTCCTCTTGAGGTTAGCTTTAATTGATTATTCGACAATGATTCTCACAACTGAATAAAAATATATTTATTATCATTGATACTTTAGTAGGATCATTGTATGAGCGATCTATTTGGCATTTAGTATATTTCACTTTTTTAACTGAAAGATCTACAGATCTTGATCTTGATCAGGAATATAGGCGGAATATTAAATCATATAAACTTCATAGTTCCAGAAATAGAATGGCTGTATACTCGCACGTGTTTGACTGTGAAACTTATTGCTTATTGGCATGTCATTAATCTCTCCTTTTTTATGAAATCCAGTCATGATAAGCTGATAAGTGCTATTAATATATAGTAGTATCGAGGTATGAAAAGGGATTAATGAATCGTACAATAGTTATATCATTTAATAAAAATTGTCTTTTAAGGTTTATTGTATAATAATTCAGCAACAATAGTCTGCTTATGTTTACAAACACGTATTCTTTTTACAATAATCCTCATGTTCACTTGTTTCATTATATATGATGTCTATATTGCACATACTCTTCACTCCCCATAATACCACTGCGCTCGCCTCGGAAAACACTAAACCTCACGCATTCCGCCAAGTACAATCGCCAAGAAAAGAAGTCCCAATTTGTATTTTGTTTTCATGCACCCAAACCTCTTGTCTCTCTTTCCCATACCCGATTCATAAAGTGTTTACCCGCTAGCTCTCATACAACCTTTATTAAGATCGCCATAACTCATATTCATTTCACATCCAAGAAGTAGAGCAATGCCTCCGGCCTTTCAGGCGAAAGTGGTTCGGATAGAATTTATTAATGCTTGAGCATATACTTCTTAATTATATTGCAGTGAGAGTAGGCCTGCACCAAAAAGAAGCAAATTGAAATTTCATAGGATAAGTAGAAACACGACGTTCAAATATGGGAGATCTCATTTAAGTTTAACATCGCTTGAAAGGTACTCAATTACAGACAATTCTTATGATTTTGTAGAATATGATATAAACGAACCATTTAGTCCATGAACGTGATACATAGTAGATATTCCACAATTTGAAAAAGCGATACTATGCATAGATGACACACGTTAAATTTGGATATGATAGAGAAGCATGCATTCTAATCGAATAATTATACACATTTAAACGTGTACATCTGATTATGATCCATTTTTTCAAACATCATTGATCTCCTGCAAGCATGCTCTGTGTTCCCCCAAATAAGGTACGTGTTTCCAACCCCACTGTGAACCATTTGCTTTGAGTCTTGTTCCATCTCATTTGCTCGTGATATGGGCTGTTGCTTGATGCATGCTGCGTTCTGCAACACATAAGGCTGCGGGCCAGCCGAGATGAGATGTTATGAGAAGGTGGCCTGGCAAGTTCATTGGCGAGGATGCATGCTGTTATGCCAAATATTTCTGGAATCTGACAGCTGTCTCATGGCTGAACCTCCCGTAATGCTTTTCCAACCCGTGTAAACCGACTCCTCTAGCCAATTTATCCATGTCGGATAAAACGAAATGACAGAGGGTTTCCAGTGACCAGTTGATACAATAGGACGATTCTCAACTCACATGCCAATGTGAATTTGAGATATATAGGGCATTAGCTTAATATTTTCTAAGTGATGGAATGAGGAACCCGATTGGATGCTCGCTGTATCAATTGCCTATACAGATGTGTGTGTGATCTTCCTGGGAATGTCCATTTGATACAAATTGAAATCCTTTCTGGTTCTCATTAACTTCCCCCAAATGTTTGCTTGCTGTGGCCTCCTCAACAGTTAAATGAGAACGCTCTTAGATGGAAATGCATGCATCCAGTCTGCTTTCATTTGTTCAGATTCTGAGAAAACAAACAAACAAAACGGTTGTCTTAGACTTGTTCTAATCTTTACCCTTCTTTTGTCTTTCCAATTTGAACCATACCCCCACCCTCCCTCTCTTTCTCTTTCCCTTTTTGATTCTTCTTGTCTCCACATTGTATCTTGTCTGCAAATGTACGGACAGTCCCAGGAACTCACCATTAATGTAAGAAAACTCGCTTCTGTTATGTCTATTGTCATCAATATATCAATGTTGGAAATTGTTCAATATCTTCTAGTTGTTCTTTATACAGTTTCTTTGTTTGCATCTTCTGTCGAAATTCACAAAAGATGGTCATTTGATCCCTGTGTCATTTTATCTGTGTACTGTCAGTAGACTTAGTATCACGTATACCTGTACTTGTACATGTAGTACTGATATATTACTAGTAATAATTGATTTAGTCAAATATTAACTACATGTATATCGAAATGATGACGTTTATGAATAATAGTTGTTTTGTATCATAATATTTATAAGAAAAGGCATACTCACTATCACAAATAGCACTGCATTTTATTGCATTCTGTGCTTGTTGAAGTACCTTGTTTTATGAAATGATAAAAGTGAAAACAAATATTTATACAGACATATGTCTAACAGCTTGTTAGAATCCTTAGTAACTGTCATATACTTGAACTTTGTTATCATTTACTGATTAATCACATATTTGCTCGACAAAAATATGGACTAACGAGTACCTTCAAGCTATGCTGTAGTTTGGTCTTGTAAGTTTAGATTGTCAACAACAAAAATCCCCGGTACTTTGTAGATGTTAATGTATTCAATTCGTATATATTCATGCCCTGAGCTCTAGACTTATTTTTGTTTTGTTAAAGTAACAAGTTTGCTATATTTAAAGATTACAAATGTGAATGGTTTAGTTGATAATGTCATTGATATCAATATTCGTCAAGTAGTGCTTCGTACAGTACTTGTATGCATAATGTTTTTCATGCTGCTCATTCACATGTGATAAAACTAAAATATTGAACTTGGCATCAATTGTGTAAAATATTGTGATAATAAAACTAAAATATGTTATTTTCATTTTTCTCTATCTCCTTAACATGCAGGCCGATCAGCTTACTGAGGAGCAGATTGCAGGTAAAAAATGATTTACATATAGTTATAAAAACCAAGGGGCTTCCACGTATTAATAGATAATCCGATTTTCAAAACGGCAACTCCAGAGAATGAGCTGAGAGTAAAAAAAATGGTGAAGATATTTCATGATCAAAGTTCACCCGACCATCCATGGCGGATTGAATGCGACACATGTGCTGAGAACACTATAGGTGGTTGAACTGCTGTCAGTGTTAGAAAGCAATCGATGAGCCCTCGTCTGGCTATGTGGGCTAATGATCTAAATCAACCAATTATTCCTGACAAGCTATCGGGCTTCACAGATGGCAGATAACCAAAGAAAAGGAAGAGCCCCTTCATTTTTTTCGAGTGAAGCATTTGATTCTGTAAATGCGCCTCGCGGATAGCGACATACTGTATATTGATTGGAATTATGGACTTTGCATAATTTATTACGGTGTACATACAGTACATAAAGCACATGAATAAAAGTTGTAGCAATACTGTTGCAAGCTATCAATTAGTAACTGAAAGTTAATAAAAGTTAGTTTCAATTAGTAATTGAAAGTTATTAGTAAAGAAGAGAAGAAGAGCAATTTATTTTTGTATTTATTTCCTGTCACGCTTCATGGATAATTTGCTTATAACGAACTTTGAGGGGGAAAATGTATACATCAATAAGATAATACGTACTTTCTTTTTATAGGCCTTTTTTTAAAGCAAATATGTAAATGATTACATGATAATATCTTGCATGAAAAGCGCAAAAATGAGCTAATCATGGCTTGCAGATCAATATTCACGTGGTATTTTGTTTAGTCCGAGTAATCCATGATTTTTTTAAATGAGTTCTTAGATTAACCGTCATATCATCGCTCTTTCCCCCTGTTTCAGAGTTCAAGGAGGCTTTCTCCCTCTTCGATAAGGATGGCGACGGCACCATCACCACTAAGGAGTTGGGCACCGTGATGCGATCATTGGGTCAGAACCCTACTGAGGCTGAGCTTCAAGACATGATCAATGAAGTAGATGCTGACGGTAAGGATGTTAAAACGATTAGGAATGTGCAATGTGGCCAAGGCAGATAATGATTGAACTTTCGAATGTGTCAAATTGATGGCTCATTTACTAAGACAATTGTTAGCACAAAAATTAAAACGCACTCGAATTTCCCTTTTCATTTCGTATATTAAAACTAATTTTATGAAAAAAACAGACGGAAAATTTGTATTCCCTTGAGAAGCACAAGTATGTTGAAGAAATGGTACATTTAATCTCTTTGAATAAACTAAACACGGAAACGAAAATGCTCTTTACATTGTCAGTTTATATGTATTTAATATTTGGTAAGAAGAAAAAAATTGGTAAGTTAGAGACCCCTTGTGTTGATGATGACCTTAAATATGAGGTAGACAGCCCTTCTCACGGATTCATGTGGAGTATACTTGCCGATTAATTAAATGGATTACATTTGTAATAATTTCTAAAAGGTAGTAACAATTTTGTTTAAATCTTAGGGTCTCTTATTTTTGTAATAACAAACCAAACAAGTATTTGGCTCTTCCGATTTAATTTTGCTAGTCGATTTGAAAGAACAGAAATTGTATTGAATAAGCTGGTCAAATATCTACCTTTTTATCACGGTGTATAGAACCACACAAAAAATACAGGGTTTGGTATGTATGTACTTAAACTTCCCCTGTATCAGTAGCTTACATCAGTAGTTTACTGTGGCACAGTTTTTCGAGCAAATGTTGGCAACGTCCTGAAAAAATTACTAATATATCTCAAAGCCTACATCCACCGGACGGTTATCGGCTTCCTTTCCGAGGACAAAGCCCATCAATATATGAACTCCATTGATTTTTGTCGTATCAACTTTCCTCCTTGCCTCTCTCAGGAAACGGAACGATTGATTTCCCCGAGTTCTTGACGATGATGGCTAGAAAGATGAAGGACACAGACAGTGAGGAAGAGATCAGGGAAGCTTTCCGTGTCTTCGACAAGGACGGCAACGGATTTATCAGGTTAATATTTCCATACTTTCAGAATGAGTAATTCCAATATGCCCTTCACGGAAACAAATTATCAATGGTATTATTGTTGTTATTGTCACGACGTGACGAACATGTGCGCTATATAAGAAGCCACCATTATTATAAGTAGTATTACGTATAATTTCATGACACTCCAAGCACTATTTTACCATTTTCATCTTGTTTAAACTTGTATTTTACTTTTAATCGCTTTTCAATTTACCATCGATATTTGTAATCATGTTTTTCAACAAAAGAGTAAAGTATATTCCTGTACTCCAAAGTGTTTCGTATTTATGATATTGAACCTTACAGTTACAAATACATGTAGTAAAACAAAAATAGCGCGGAAATAAATAACCCTTGTCGAAGGAATATTGAAAGAAAACGACGATGAGTAATCCTTTTTTCCACACTATCTCGATTTCAGCGCTGCTGAACTTCGTCATGTGATGACAAACCTTGGTGAGAAACTGACAGATGAGGAGGTAGATGAGATGATCAGGGAAGCTGATATCGATGGTGATGGACAGGTCAACTACGAAGGTAACTCCACTTATCATGCCTTCCGGGTCTTGTTACTTTACCCGATCTTCTAAAATGAAATCGGATCACTTTGTATTCTCCGTTACCTCTATGCCAAGTTTACCTTTTTGAGAGGTTCGGTTTTATTTCTCATTTCTTTAAATTGAATGATGTTTTGATTTTTAAAAAATGAGGAGCATTCGGGAATTAAATTTTGTTGGCAAAAAAAAGAGTAAATTTGTCCATTTTGGCGCGTTGTTTTCTGAGGAGGTACTTGGGCAATGTCATTTCGATCGTTAAAGTAAGGATTGTCAATAAGTTCCAGGACGTTTAGTTTAACCCCTGTCGCATTTTTCCTTTGGCGATTTTCTGTCGGCAACATTTGTTTGACATTAGCCATCAAACAAATGCCGTTTTTTAATATTTTGTTTATCGAACAGCTGTTGGGAGTATTTCTACATTTTCATTACTTCAATAGAATAGAGTATTTTATTACCTGACAGGCTGACACCACTACCTCTATCATAACACGACTCCCTATCGCTAAAGCTGTTTGTTTCCCCACCCATACCTCTAATTTAATTTAATATTTCAGCGTGTTCATTACGTCACAAATAAAGGCTACACCAGCAAAATATTGACGTGAGGTTAATTATGAGGAACGTGATATAAATAATCGATGCGTTGTGTGAGGCAATCGGTATTTTATTATGAAGCATGACTTACAGTATGAAGTTTTTTTTTTCTGTTACCGATTTCTTTACACTTCTCACTTTCTATCTCCATGCAGAATTCGTGACGATGATGACATCGAAGTGAAGTGGAGGATGGCCATCGCTTATGTCTGTCTTGCCTTTCATTTGGACTTTTACACGCCAATCAGTCATCGGTCAATGTCATCTGCGTATTCAACCCCTAACAATCAATAATCTACTGTATATAATACGAGTATATAATACGAGTAATCTGATGACTGAAATAGCCAGGAGATTGCCGATGACGCGTGATGGGCCAGTCGGCCTGTTTGTTTCTTAACATAGATGGCGTTCTTCGTTTAATGACCAGACCCGTCAAACCATGTTGATTTCATCCTTGTAATTTTCGCTCACATCTCTCCAGTCAACATCAACACACTTCCATGCGGCGGATGTTCGTCCACTGCTGTTCCCACTCTTTTGTACTCATTCGTTGGACATTTATAAGCAAATATACAAAGTAGTGATATGAAAGAGACGATCCATAACATGTACTTAATATGTACATTTCTGTGAAGTGCCTGTTGATGTACAATTCTTAGGAAAGAAACATTCTTTTACTTTTTAGATTTTTCTTTTTTATACTTGTAAAGATTAGTGTACTTCTAATGTTTGTCGAGGAATGTTTACTATTAAAAAAAAAGGAAAAACCCCAAAGCAAACCAAAGTGTGCTGTTGTTTTACGTATGATAGTAAATGGACATTACATGATAACGCCCTTTGCACAATGCACTCTCGGAGACTCCTGCCACGATTGGAATTCGGAATAGATCTGAAAGATTTGATACATCGGGGCCCCGTTGTTTAAAACTTACCATTGATGGTAACCTTGCCATCAATGGCAACTACCATGGTAACAGGGCTCAACAGCCAATCAAAATCAAGGTTTTCATGGTAGTTACAATTGATGGCAAAGTTAACATCAATGGCAAGTTTTGTGCAACGGGGCCCTGAGCCCCATCTTGTAAACGGTTACAATTAATCGCAACTGTGTATATAATAAATAGGAGACTGCAAACTTGGGATTGATTCACCTCAATCGCAACTCTTAAAAATACAGTGCCCAGATCAGTTGGTGGGCGTTCTGATGTATTAATGAAAATAACACCACAACATTGAAGCATTAAACGTTCGTTTAGGCAAAATAGGGCTCATTTGGTCACATGGGTCTGGGACACAACGTCTCTTATCGCAGCCGATTTGGGGGTCTCGCTCCGATCAGAAAACATTTGCTGCCCATTGAAATTGTAAACACCAGTTGGAACTCGATCAGGAATATTCAACATTTAGATTTTCAGGACTTTCCACTTTTGCGAATTCGTCATTATCATGTCGGAGTTTGAAAGTACATAGTGCAGTAACTTAACGTGTTAAAATAATACCAAATATGATTTCAAATCAACGTCATTATTGATGATTAAATGTATATTCGATATCAAATGTGTGAAAATAGTTAATAGATGAATCCATAGGCTCATGCTTGTATGGCTGTCATCAATGCATTATTTAAGTTGTAAAAGCAAGAGTCGATTATGATGATGAATATGAATGACAATGATGGAGAGGAAAATGAAGTTGATAATGATGATAAATGACTCGCATTGAAGGTGGTGATGACGACTTTGATAATGTCTGATGAAGATTACGATGATTATGAGTGACGTCCAAGGTGATAATAATTCACTTTGACGTCGCGATATGAATATGATCATGACATTGATAATATTTGACAAAGATTATGATGATGATGCTTAACGTTAACGATGATGATTTTGATGATTGACGTTGATTATGGTGACGATGCTCGTGACATTGATAATTTTTAACAAGGATGATGATGAATGACGACGGTGATTATGATGAAGATATTCATAACGTTTGACGAAGGTGTTTCTACTGATTAACGTTGACGATAATGGTTAACGTTGGTAATGATAATGATGATTATGGGGTGACGATGATGTTGATAGCGATGATGATATGCTAGCAAATAGCGATGATTATGATGATGATGAAGGTGAGAACCTGAAAAGCATAGTGAAGTCATTGTAATTACCGTCTGTGTTGTACGGGGTTAAGCCGCGATATCCTGTGGGGGAATAAAGGTATTGTGTTCCATGGGTGTTCTGTTCCGTAGTAGTTATCCATAGAAAGTTGTCCAGAGGGTTGTTGGCCATGAGTGTGGTAGTCTAGCCAATAAAATAATAGACTAGCTTGTCGATTATAAACTCCTATTGGTCCGGGGGTAGTTGTCTTGGAACCCACATGTTCATAGTTGCAACGTTGCACAGTCTTTACAATTTATGTTTTGCATTCTTTTCGCAAGATGGCGCTCTTTAACAAACGTGACACGTGACGTTCATCTCTGCACCCTGTCGACCTAAAATGACGCATTGCGTCCAAAAATGCCGTCGTCATGCTTAGCGCAGTAAACGGTTGTTCTGTGGAATGTAACTAAATCAGACATTTACTCCCCTGAAAAATCGTATGTAACCAGAGAACCTTATTATTTTTATAAGTTATTTTAAATGATAATACTTGCCAGAAATAGGTGACAAAAGATGCCAGCATGGACGTCAATGGGAAGATGGGGGGGGGGGGGGGGGGGGGGGGGGGGGGGTAAGGGCAATTTTATTATTATTAATTTTGTTTAAATAGTAAATTAGATTTTAATGCTTGTATATGGTTTGGAAGACTGTGGCTGTTTTTCATTTTACTGATTCTATTCTTAACATAGACTAATTTGCATCGAAACCGGCAGCAACTTCATTGTGAGAAATTCACTGACGCCCTCTATTTAAAGTTTGCTCTCTCTCCAATGTGAATGCTATTCCTCGGGATACAATCATTAAATATCCGACTGACAAACACACTCACTGATTGAAAAGGACAGTATAACGATAAACGTATATTATTTTTTTAGCTTTATATAGCTATTTTCTACAAGTTCCAATTTTCATCATTTCTGCTTAAAATGAAACCACAATCTAAAGCTGTCATTTTAAATTGATAAGCCAATGAGAGTAAAATCATGTTACTGGTGATAATATAAATTTCCCTTTTGTTTTTCGTGTATTTGTTTTTTGTTTTGATTTGTTTTTGGGGTTGTTGTTGTTCGCATACCGAACAAATGTTTATGCAGTAGATGTCAGGTATAAAACTTGTTGTTTGTTCATCTAGACCCCCCTCCAAACTTCAATGTTATGAGGGTGATTTTTTGTTAATTAAGTGGCAGTCACTTCAATGTTTATTTGTATGAAGAAAAAAAATGAGAGAATTATGTTGTAACCAAGTGAGTCAAACATAATGTAACTTTGTGGTTGTTTCTTTTTTCTTTTTTCTTTTTTCTTAGCAAATAAACTAGCCCTGTGGAGGGTTATTTATCTTTTTTTTAAAATGTATATTACTTTATTTATGGGTTTTAAAGTTTACGATTTATAGGTTTAGAGAGATAAATCAGCTTTCACTGTACACAATATTTTTTTTCTTCATTTAATTTTCAGATTTTCTGCTATTTCGATGTTCGGTCGCTCGATAAGAAGTTTTTAAATATATATATATCCACCAGCTGTCCAAATAAGCTATTCATTAGTTATTGTAGACTTCATGAGGTTATTCTACAGAAAAAAATATGAAAGAAATTACGTCTTAAAGTGGGGTTTCATTATAATGATCAGTGTCTTAAATTTGTAGTTGAAGATTTAGTTTTTCATGTTTAGATTTGACATATCTATGGTTTTCTGTTTTTTTCAAACTGTCAACCCGACTGACGAAAAAAAAAAGTATTTCTTATGAAAATTCATGCATTTGAAATTTAAGATTTAGATGCATGTACATTGCATTTCGACTTCCCTTTAATATTCGGAACAGTACCAGCTCGTCTCTTAACGTGGAAAGGGTGTCCTTTAAATTTAAGACAAAGTTGTTTTCCTCATTTTCTCGTCACGCTTATTTGAGAGGGTTTCAATGGCTTTAAGAGACCTTGCCTCTGGGGATATTCATTGTGATTGGACACAAGGGACTTTATCCCTCCGGTGAAGATCTACACATCTTATCTCCTCGCTGATTCTCTCATATCCAGAAAAGATTAACAAAGGGATTAAGGGCCAGATTAAAGACTGAACACGATTGTAATACGAGATGAGATCGAGATTTACACCATTGGATAATCTAAGTAGCCATAGGAATTAACGGTCTTTTCAGATCTGCCCTTTGGCAAAAATAATTTCGATGGCATCTGCCGACAAATCGTAGTTTTATCATCAGTGTATTTATTACCAGAGAAGAAAATTATTCCAGTTACAGGAAACAAAGAAATCAAAGAAAATCCTTTAAATATATTGTTTCTTTAGCAATTTGTTTACCGAGAGTCAGAACAGGTTTAACTCACATTATGTAATACAGAGACAACGCTCTGCCTGCTCTCAACAACGTCATATTAATATTATAAAACATAGAAATAAAACAACGAAGATGTCTTTTTGGCTTTCCAGATTTAAGTGAAACATTAATTTTATTCTCATTTTTAATCATATGTCTCATATCCCGTTGTGTACCATATAAATACATCAATTTCGTATTCTAGTTTATCTAAGTGAAAGCAGGCAAATGAAAAATCAAGATAACTGATGAAATGGCAAACTCCCATGAGCCGTGTGAGCAATGTTATCATTGTATATGTGATGGCCTATTTCTCTAAAAATTGCTAAGTTTCTTTTCTTTTCTGGATCGATAGATGGAATCAACAATTTAAAAAATATTATAACATATTTTGCTTATCGTCTCATAAAGATTGTTTTGCAGTATTTCTAAACAAAATCTATATGTAATATTGTTAATTTTCTAATACTTTCTAAGCGATGAAAAAATAATTTATGCATTTCTTCTCCGAACTTTAAAACGACTGCGTCGACACCGAACCCTTGTTTCATCACTTAACTTATTTGCCACGTATCATCCTGGATTACAACCAGATTATCCCTCCAAAATCTCAGAGGTCACTTCGATCTATTATTGCCAAGAAGATTGAAAAGTGAAAGATGTGTTCTTCCCGTATCCTAGAAACAAGAAAACGCCTTTCTCCTAACGACGTGTTATTGTAATATTCGCACTATTTCATTATGTATTTCCATGTCTTCTCAGCGGCTTAAAATGTTAATTCCTGGTCACTTTTTCACGGCATGTCTTTTTTGTTACTACATTTCGAAGCAGGCGTAGTAGAAATTATCCCCTCTAAGCTGGTGGTGTTTTGGTTTGTCGGTGGACTGTTATCATCTTGTTTCGAATCAAAATCGGGAAGTCTTTGGTCCTGGCACAAAGGTTTTCTTTGGCCGATTACCTTCTTCAATCAGAATACATCAATCCAGCTATTATCCTAAAATACTCAAATCTCTTGCTTACTTCTTCCACACACTGTATCATGTGTCCATTTTACGCTTAGCCGCATTTGACTAAGCCACGGCCTGTATTCTCTTTTTCTTCTTCTTCTATTCAATTGTTGGTGGAAATCTGTGTAGCTTGTCGTAAACAGGTCTCGAGGTAGTGTTCTCAAACAGATGACATCGTTTTTGTCATTCTCTTATCTTTGTCATGTAACTTCTTTGTCTGTTTTGTCCCATCCTCAAAATCTGGACCAGCTACCGACAAGTACTCACGCCCGGGGCGCGAATTACGCGATCAGTAGAAACGCATTAGTCTATTTGCGCAGCGTAATCCTGAGCTCCCAACAACCAAACTTTAGTCTCACTTTCTCCCGCCAGTTTGCATGGCATGAAGACCATTGAAGGTGAAGAAGAGGCGAATCAGGACCAGATATAGCCCAGGGGTGGAGAGATGGTAGGTGGTCTGTAAGCTATTGTGCACCCTCTTCCCCTGTCTTAACGGGGGTGTCTTACAGGCCTCCAGTGCTCCCTCGGTTTGTCTCCCTACCCACTCGAACCCACTTGATTTGTTAGCTTTCAGGATTATTGTGTAAACTTTTATTAAAGAAGAAAAAGAAGGAGAAAAAATGGAAATTGGTAAGACGGTTGTTATCCGCTTTTTCGTCAAAAGATGATATGTAAGTAAGAGAAAGGAGGTAAAAGAAAGGCTATGTGTGTGAAGGTGTTAGCTCTGTTAGGCTTGAGTTGCGCCATTAGGGGTGGCTATAGCGACCCAACTAAAGTGGCTTGTTTTTCACAAATGGCAGCTAAGAGATAAATCCAATGAAAAATACAAAGAATTACACCTTAGGACGAAGGTGAGAGAGATAGGGGAAAAAGGGATGCACAATAGTGAGAAGGGAGGGAGAGAGATAAATTAATCACGCTTACAACTTTGTACAAGGTAGTTCAAATTATCAGTTTGATGGCATAATTACTTTTTGGGCATCGGCCCATTTTAATATAAATCTGATTTAAGAATGAAAAAATAACGTGACATTATATGCACCTCCGAAGTTTAGCATTGGTATGTTAAAGGTAATACAAAGTTTTGGTATGGGGTCATGAATTTGGTTCAAATGAATATATTGGAAGCATATGCGATCCGTAAATATTCAATGATCGTTGTCGCGCTGGAAATCGAGTCTAAAGTTATGAAATTGTCAATAATAAACTCTTTATGTTGTATAGCTCCCTCTCAAGGTCAGTATATTAATTAAGCTATAAAGCAATATTTCTTGACTGAAATCGACCGATTAGCTATTCCCGTTTGGAAATTATATATCACAACTACATATTCTGAGATGTGCATGGTCGCAGCTACCATTGTACGGCCGTAGGCGCTATTTGAAATTTATTAAAATTTACCGGGAGCACCGGTAAATTTTTATATTCCATTTTCTCGAAAGCAGAAGTGTTTTAGGGGCTAAAAATGTGTGTGCTTATAATACATCCACAGGGGAATCCAAACATATCAAAATTGTAAAGAATCACTATCCACCCAATTTTCAAAATTTACCAAAACTTTGTATTACCTTTAAACAAAATACTGTTGGTGGGAGAAATATTTAAAAGGAGAAAAATTCACACAATCGATGGCAAATGAAGTGTAGAGGTGTTGTATTCTAGTGGATAAGTCACTGGACTGTAGATTACAAGGTACGGGTTCAAATACCAACCCGGCACTAATGTCCTTTGGCAAGACGTTAATCTGCATAATATACCACTCTCCACTCAGGAGTTAAATGGATACCTGGTAGGATAAGAACATTAATGTAGTTTGCTCAGCAAATTGTGAGCGTCTTTAAAATGGCGCCTGGCTGGAATACTCCCCAGAGAGTGGGAAATGTGAATACATTGCTGCGTGTAAGACTGAATCCGAGGACCGGGGTAATGTATAAAGCACTTAGAGATATCGTAGAAGTATATAAAGCGTTATAATGTTAACGCGGATTATGATTATTATTAGTATTGAAGAAATGGCGAGAATTTGCCCCACAAAAGAGCATAATCTTATATCAAAATCATGTAAAAAATTCAAAGTAAGATATCTCGAAACACATACACTATTTCATTTATTCTACATTAATAAATGAATTGACCAAAATTGACGGTATACATGACTATTTGAACAGTATTGTTATATTTCACATATTTCTATTGAATATCGATTGTGGGATATTAGGCTTCCTGATCCCTAATTTAAATATCAACTTTTCAGAAATAATAAAATAATCTGCGGGTGCATCGAGAAATAAAAAATAGTTTTCATTTTCCCGGAAAAAATAATGTCGTATAATAATTGAACATGATTATTATCATTTGAACTCATTTGTAATTTTGGGTGTTTTTATGTTAATAATTTAGTTGTTTTACTGTTATGCTGTGTTAAAAAAGGGTTAGTGTCCAACAACAGTGTTGGGCACTGACTTTTTTTGTTACTGTAGAAAGTGGATTGTCGTGATTTACCTTCTGGGCAGGGCCATTCAAATGAAGAAATATGGGGAAGGGGGTGACACCTTATTTGTGTCGACAAAGTCTTATCTGTCATGATTTGTATTTCGTCACTTTAGCTGGGATGTAACAAATTAAAGCTGATTTGTGCTTCCTCTTGACAAAAACAACAAGAAAGTCAGAACTTATTGGAAGTGATCTGTAACAATCAAACAGATTTGGTCGAACATTACCTTCCCCAATTCAAATAGAAATTATTAAGTGGTGCCCTTTCTTCTATGTTCAGTCGGACATTGTCCCAAGCACTTACCCCCCCCCCCCCCTCTCCCCTCACCATACTTGAACTCGCTAAACACGCGAAGTCAGAACTTAATTCAGGATCAGATTTAACACTCTCTATATCCTACTCCAGGGTATAAGGATAATCTGATCGGATGAGTTGATCCTCTGTAACTAATCCCGATACAATGATCCCCATCGCACCTGCACCCGGTGGGTCGGTCGGGTAGGCCAGGAGGGATGTCATGCTCAATGAAGCAGTAGGCAGGCCTGTACCCGAGACTTCCCCGTACCGTGCGGGCAGCATACAAAGGAAAGACCGAGTATAGCTGTTTGTCAACTAATTTCTTTAATTGCAAATATGATTAAACTTACGAAATTAGCATACGGGTAATTAAGACTTTATTGATGAAAATATAAACTGACTGACACAATCCTAAATTCTGCAACAACAATGAATGCAGAAAAACGAAATCAAATAGACATGTTTTAATTAAAAAAATATATTGTTCAGAGGATTCGAAAGACATGCATACAAATCTGAATACTAAATTCATTATAAAGGTAAAATTGATTCAAATACATTGAAAATGTAATTTTAAAGAGACAGTTAGAGAGATCGAGGAAGAGAGACCGAGAGAAAGAAGTGTAAAAGAATGCCTATTGCATTTTTAGCGTCAGAAATAGAATGTGTTGAAAATAAGATATCGCAGGGTGTTCATTGTTGATATAGAAAGTGTCACCCATGATTATTCTAGAAATTCAACACGATTCCTGGTTTTGAAGAAAACTTTGGGATTTTTACGCCTGTATTAAATTTCACGCAACAATATGTAAGAATATATCATCATAAACTCACCCCTTAGATTAGATAAAGAACCTTACATGGCATTTCATGGAAGCTCATTCCTGAATTTGACATGAAGAATGTATAGATGCTCATTATTTGATATCAAATTTGATTTCTTTTAGTTCAATATAGTTATTTCGCTTACTTCGCTTACAAATTTCTTTGTTATACTTTTGCTCTTATATACAAAGTTTCAGTTTTGTAAGATAGATAAATACATTATCATGATGCATTATCATGATGTTAAAATGCATCTGTCGACTTATAGAATTTCGCTAAGCTACATTATAACTTATACTCACTCTACCCCTTAACGACTGAAATAATATGTATACAAACTATCTTGGTATAATTTACCAAGTTTATGAAAAAGTTGAAATTTGTTACCAAATGTCCCTATTTGACATGATTAAACTTTCGCTCTCTGCGATAGGCGGGTTTATGACTTGTGTAGGAAAGTGAATTAAAGGAATGGTAAATGCAGCGGTAATCACTGGCCTCATTGTTAATCTTATTCTCCAGACGAAGTCCTTCCAAATGATTTGTCACTCGTATAATACCTCATCTGTCTTTTCTTCGCCCGCTGTCCTACCACATGAAATGAAAATACCGATTACATGTAATTACGAGTATTTTTCCCCTCAGCTCTTCAAGATTATCCCCGTTTTTCTTTCCATGATAAGCATTGCCTCAGGACAACATTACTGTTTAGTGAATGATTTTTGTGATGCTGGGCGAGAGAAAATCATTGAATGTGTATAGGAGGAAAATTGAAAATACATTAGGAAAGTATGAAAGGAGATAGTGTGATATAAAGAAGATGACGAGTACAGGATAGCAAGAAATCAACAGCAAATTGCACTGTTTAAATGTGAATAAATCTAACTTTGCAATAGGCTCTTTAAGGATACGGATATTAGGAAGATCAACCTACAAAACTTTAATGAATGTATGGCAAGTGATTGAGTTATCTTAATGTCGATGAGATAACGAATCAGTTGTATAAAACAATAATTGTCTCTCATACATACAAAACATCAAACTCCCCATTTTTTCCACCTTGATAATTATATAAAAAAACAGAGGAAACATGAAAGGTAAAGATTATTCGAGAGGGTGCGTGTAGATACGTGCGTGTAGGATTGCGAGCGTGTGTGCGCGAGTGTGTGAGTGTGTGCGTGTTTGTGTGCGCGCGGAAAGATGCTATAGTCACTATGAACATGACTGACAAAAAAAACGGACAAAATATACTGTTCCTCAGGTAGACAAAGGAACATCCCTTCACTGCTATTATGTAAAAATGTGTAGAACAGGTGTCACATGCATATTCACCTGTTCTACACATTTTTACATAATAGCAGTGAAGGGATGTTCCTTTGTCTACGTGAGGAACTGTATATTTTGTCCGCTTTCTTTGTCAGTCATATTCATAGTGAGTGACGGTGAGGGAGAGATGGATAGAGAGGGAAACTTAAGGATTCGAGAGAGGAATGTTAACGTTGTGATGCTTGAAATTATATTGATAAAAGACTTGAAATTGAGAGACTGAACGAAAATATGGAAGAATTAGACACAATGAAACACAACGACATATTAAAATTATGCCGATAAAAAGTGAGTTATGAAGAGAGATTTTTATATTAAAGAGAGGTAGCGAAAGAGAGAGAGAGAGAGAGCAGAGAAAGAGGGATCAAATTCACAAAAAGCATGGAGAGAAAGAGAAAACAGAATGAACGAAAGACGGAGAAAAATAGAGAGAGAAAGAGACAAAAAATGAACAAGAAAGCATAAAGAGAGAGAGAGTGTGTGAGACGATTATTAGGATTCACATTTTAATCTTCAAAACCTAGGTTGGAAAATTGTCCGGAATTGACAGTCTTCTATTCAATGTCTTCTGCTCCGTCATGTTTTGGTGGAAACGGAGAATTTGGCTAAATAGTCGAGCAGATTATAAGAAAGCCCATGTAAGCATGACCAAAATTCGGATTGCGCATTATCATCACCATCACGATAATTTGTAACTTGTCAGAAAGTCTTTTCTTTTTTCACTCCACCCGGGCCGAACAAAGAGGGGAATCAGTTGGAATTACAAAGAAGTCAACCCCGTTTTAGAGCCTTAGATTGACCAGGAGAGAAAAAACTCCTATGTAATCCTCATCATCGTAGAAGATTATCTTCAATCTCTGCCAGAGCAAAGGTGTTTACCGCAACAAGACCTTTGCACGCCCCATCTCATCTTACTTTCCCTTTTTGTCCCAATGCGGTTGCGAAATGTGAAATAGAGAAGGTCAAACTAGGTTGAAGGAGAAGATGAAGAAAGAGAGCAATTATGAATGGAGATAGTAATACACGGAGGATTGGATGGAGCATATAGACCGCGGGCCATGCCTCAAAAATGTGCCTAGAAATCAACTTTCGTGACCCATCTCTTGTATCTACCTTATTTTTTTCTCACTTATAGAGAAAAAATCACTGAAAAAGAATATACAACTCGTCAGTGCTATAAGTTGCACATTAATTAGTTATGCTAATTAAACAAAGTGATGGCGCCCTCTACAGTTCAAAAATGGCAATTGCATGTTATTGTATGGGTTTATTGGTGTATTCATCTACGTACATGAAATAACGTCGACTGTATAAAATATATGTTTGCGGGCATAACGGGGGGGGGGGGGGGGTAGGAGTGGGTGGATTACCTCATGTTTTTTTTATGGGGGGCAATGGTGGCTTCACCTAATCGTGAGGAAGGGTGTGGGGATGGTGAATTTACCTCATGGAGAGGAAGGTTTTTTATTTGTTATTTTTCATTATTATTATTATTGTGGGGGGGGGGGGGGGTGGTGGAATAACCTCATGGGTGTTTTTTTCTTGGGGGGGGGGGGGGGGGGTGGGTGATGTATCCCCCTTGTTTTGTGTTTTGGTTTTTTTACGATGGGGGGTTCCCCTTATTGAAACGAAGGGTAATTGTCGCTTGGTGATTAAAATTAATTATACTTAATTAACGGTTGTGTGTCATTAGTTTGTATTTTTGTGTGTCTAGATGTGAATTTATGTGCAATTACTAGTTATGTGTGTGACACACATGTACATGTGTGTGCAATTCATTCATGGATCGTTGATGTACACACAATTCTCAAAGAGTTAAAATAAAAAAAATAAAAACAAAATAGGATCCTCTAGTTGATGCTCCTCACCCATCTCGGCAGCAGCCAACATCCCGCAACATATGCACAACATCAACCCCGCTCCCCCTCCCCCTCCCACACACGCTCAATTTAGTTGTAGCAATACAGACACACAATCTCCCCCCTCCCCACTCGCCATTGTGACTTGCATGCACTAAATCATTCATGCGTTTCTGCAAACACATGCACAATCACATACTGAACACATAATCACACCCTGCCACACCCATTAGAAAAATAAAAGAAATCTGCAAAATCAGTTGTCTTTTTTTTCTCATTTATCTAAGATTTCACATGTGGTCTCATAGATCCACGGATGTTTTGGTACATGTAATATATAAGACAAAAAATCTGATAATGAGTTAATGATATAACTAGCAACATTGGTTATAATAATAATGCCAATAAAAAAGAAAAAATAAGAAGAAAAAATAAATAATATAATACATATACTTGTAAAAATAATAACAATCAAGTACTTATTAACAGGGAAGCAGAGAGGGAGAGAAACACAAAAAGTTGTACTTCTAAGTTGTGAAAACCATACAGCAAATTAGCTGAAAATGATAATGGAATACATTTAGCAATCTTAATTCAATATTATGTGTAAAACTCTTCCTTACTAAGATCTGAAAAGTTTGAAAAGTTCATTGTACAATAAATGCTTTCACTCTCTGACAGGCTGCTCTCTGACTCCAAATATTATACATGCATTTTTGTTGGTATACACTGCAATGTGCACATATTCAGGATAGATATCATGTGTTAACGATTTGCCATACTTTTTGCTGTTGAAAAATCGACCTTTCATACCAGCATTCACGTTTTAAATAAAATTGTGAGAATCAATAAATCTGCATGCACCTCACAAGCATAATTAATCATCATGGGAAAACTTCATTACAAAAGAGACTGCTTTTAATTCAGAGAAATGTGATAAGTATGGATTGAAGTACCACAAATGTGTCTTTTGATATTTTCTCTTTCAATAACTTTCAGTTGATATCATATTACCCTTTCCATTTAATTCTTCAAAGTGAAAAAGTAGGCATTACTTTCCAGTTACATTCGTATATTCCCATTCTCATATATTAACAGCAGCATGTATTAGATTCATGCAGGCAGGTTAACACAGATACACTAATAAGTCTATACACTTAAAGAACTTACTTCAGCCTATTTCAACAAAAAAATGGAGCAATAACTAAAACCCTGAGAATTATAGACTTTGCTATCACCACATGTTCTCATGAAATATATTCATGTGTAGAGCTTGACCTCTAAAATACGATATAAGGGTGAGGCTTTGGTGACAATACATTCATTTCCACGGATAAACTGTACAGTCTTGGCATTTACCAATGTACATGTACCAGTACCTATACACACAACAATGTGTGCGTCTTTGAATTTCACGTACACAGAAACATGCAACATATCTTTCCAGAATTGAGAATTCTAATTGTCATTACAATCACCATTGGCCCTCTCTTTCTTACAAACGCACTAAAAAAATATCTACATTCGTAGATATATATATGTACTACTAATAACATCTTTGACTGATCCTCTCCTCTACTATCTTGCGACAGAAGCTGGAGTATGATCTCTCGTACATCTGTTGTGCAGTTTCTGTGTGAAGTTTTGAACCGAGTGCCACCTTTGTGTACCTGTAATAACAAGATTTGTGATATCTAACTTCAATCGCTACATGATCCTTACCCCTTAAATCCAACAACAGAGCTTCATCTTGCTTCATCAAAGCAGCTGTTAACAAATTCCCCCCATCTTTTCTTTCACACAAGACATATTTTTCTACTTTTCGTTTACCCGAAGATTGTTCACGAAAGTACTTCGTCCCTTTGCAAATGATACATTGGACTGGTAGCACATGCCGTCTGTCAGACCACTGGGGGGTAGAGGATTGCTGTCCGCAAGATACTCCAGATCGTAACATTCTCTTGGGTGCTGGCCCTGCTGGGATATCTCCGTCTTCATTGGGGGGTGCTTCTTGAAGATGTTCCTTGGTTGAGGTCTTCTCAGCATCTATATCGGTTATAAAAAAAGGCAGAAAAAAAGAGGATAGGAGAAAGGAAAGAGAAAAAGAGAAAACAAGAGGATATCAGAAACAAACAAAAACAATAAATTAGCAATCAAAATATGACTTTACAGAATGTTCAAAAGAATGAACACTTTACATCAATCAATTATGGGCAAAACATGTGAAAAAAAAAGTTATTCTGGAACATAAAGTTACACTGTAGGCCTACCAATATTTAAATCTGAATATTATGCAAAAGCAATCAATATTTTCAACTTGAAACATGAATTGCTTCATTCTACGGTGACATGAACAATAGGATACATTGGGATTTTTGCAAGAACAATAAAGTTTTTTTTTTTATTAATTCATACAAATATTGTCACAATGGAAAAGAAATTAAAACAAAACATGTTTAGATATACATGTATACATGTAAATTACCTTTCTTCTTCTGGAATCTTGCTATCGCTCGATTGATTGTTGTCACGTTGCAGAAGTGTCGATAACATTCGGCATGATACCCTGCAGTTGACTCAAGTTTCCTAGTTAAAGATAACACAAAAGAAGAAATAATTGATTACTTTATTTATTCTGTGGAAGGCAGTAATAAATTACAAATAAAGACACCTTTCGGAAATAATATCGCTAGTGATGTTCGTTTGTTTCGCAATGTATGGTCAACAAGGGATCTAAAAGACAACATTCTTTTAGATCCCTTGTTGACCATACATTGCGAGACAAACGAATATCACTAGCGATATTATTTTCGATACTATATCCGCAATGAGTAATATATTTAGCCTTAAACTTAAAGACACCTTTTAGCTAACAATATAATATTGTAGATCTAGACCTAATTATTGCAGGTATTGCATTTCATAACTTGGCTTTGCCTTGCTCTGGCGAAGTTTGGTGAGACCACACCATCTTTTAAAATTAGATTTAGAGTTTTGACTAGTAAGTAGTAATGTAGCATGACTAGCTGACAAGTCAAAATTAAAACAACCATCTTTTTACCATGCCATATGCCTTGTCCATGCCATGATTATTATCATTCATTCATGTCTGAAAACTCTGGTCTGGATGAACAAGGCCAGCGCTACTTTAATAATACTATGAAGTATTGCACCAAGCATCTGGGCCAGGTCAAGCAAATTATGGCAAACTCATTTAACTTAACTTAAGTCTTAGACTAGAGTTAGACAGCCTGGGCCCAAGCCAGTATATCTATAAATTTGTCTTCTACTGCCTGGCTACTGCCCATGCCTGGCCTGGGGCCCCTAGTAAATTTCAGTTTCAATGCAATGCAATTATGCAAACCTAGAGATATAGTACAATATCTTACTTAATTAAAATGAGTTAAGTAGTTTTAAAGATCTACAGATCTAGAGCATAGTTGTATCTTACCTGCCAGTTCTTTGTTTATGTACATGATAATCACCATCAGTGCAGTGTCAGTATCATCACCACGTACCACCGCCTCTGCATTTGAACGGTCCCACTCCTTCACTTTCTTGTTGTTGCTGCAGAAACTTGGCAGCAACTCTGCTTTCCGAACTTTCTTTTACATTGATACATTTCGCTGCACATTCTTGAAACTTCTTAAAACTTTTATCACCAAATGGGGTAACCTTTGTGTGAGTGTCGATAACATGCATTGCACAGAAGACAGATAAATCTGCCTCGGAATCTTCCGTAGTACTAGCTGGCATCTGACGACATAATTGCCGCCATGATGGCCAGTGTCGTCTGCTATCAGTACAGCGTAAAACGAAGCGCGTGATTGGTCATTAGCCCGTCAGTCCGCAGAACATGCAATGAGAAACGTATTTTGATTGGCCAACCATATCGGAAGAAAAATGCAAAATTGTTGTGTTTTTTTCATATTTTGAGAAAATGTGCAACTTTTATCCTTGACGAGTTTCAGATATGATTTCAATACTATTTTTACACATACTGACAAAAAAGAAGGTAGATACAGAGGGTGGGTCACGAAACGAAAGAAAAAAGCACCATGGCCCACGGTCTAATATAAAGAGAGAATGAGAGATAAGAGAGAAGAGATAGCATAGAAAATAAATGCCCAACAAGTTTTATGGAATTTTATAATGATATCAAGAGTAGCTTTAGTGGAAGCGGCAGAAGCAGCAAGAGCAACAGTCACGACAGAAGATGTACTAATTATAATAGAAGTAGTGGTCGTGGAATGGTAATGGTAGTACTGATTGTTGTTGTGGTGGTGGTGGTGGTAGAAGCAGTAATTATAGACATAGTTACTGTAGTACTGTTGTCATAGTAGAAGGAGAAGGAAAAAAGGTAGTAGTTCTAGTGGTAGTGGTAGTCGTCGTCGTCGTAGTAGTAATAGTAGAAGGATGAGGAGTAGTAGTAGTAGTAGTAGTAGTAGTAGTAGTAGGAGCAGCAGTAGTAGTTCTAGTATAGTAGTAGTAATAGTAGCAATAGTAGCAGTAGTACAATTAGTATTAGTAGTAGTAGTAGTAGTAGTAGTAGTAGCAGTAGTAAAAGTAGTGGTAGTATAAGCAGTAGTAATACGAAAAATGTAGTATTAGTTCTACTACTAGAAGTAGTAGAAGGATTAGTAGTGGTAGTATTATATTAGTGACAGTAGTAGTAGAAGTAGAAGTAGAAGAGTTAGTAGTAGTAGTAGTAGTAGGTGTAGTAGTAGTTGTAGAAGGAGTAGTAGTAGTAGTAGTAGTTGTATCAATAGATATATTGTTTTAGTAGTAGCAGTAGTAGTAGTAGAATAAGTAGTTGCAGCATTAGTATCAGCAGCAGCAGCAACAAGGAGTCGGAGACGAAGGGATAGAAATATCACCAGACAATCTAGCAGAAGATATAAATTATTGTCCAAACTGATTTACTTTTCATTTGGTTTAAAGTGATTGACACTTTAATTACTTCCAATTATTATCATCTTTTATTTCAGTCAAAATGATAATTTCAACCAAAAATATGACATTGTACTCCGATGCGCACGTGTTTCACTATCTAATCAAGATATTAAAACATTATTACGATATCAGTTTCGAGAGAAAGGCGTTCAATATTTTATTGTCGTCGAACAAAATGAATTAATCGTCAGGAAGCAGATAAAATTTACTTCTTAAGAAAATATTTTGAGAGATGACGACCATGACTGCGTTGAGAAATACGATGTCGATTGATAAGACATTCAGGAAAAAAGATCAGCTGGAGTGACAATGACGGAGATAATTTGACTGTGGTCTTGTGGGTATTATAATCCTTATACTAGTTTAGCTCCGAAAGTACGGTAGTGAATATTGTTCATAATTAGCTGAGTTTTGTATCTTTAACTAACGTTTGTGTAGCAGGCAAGCGGCTTATAGTAACCTTTGGCATCGGCAGGCCGCCTTTGTCTGGCTACAATGAAAACAGGAGCGATACATCTGGCAAGAAGAATAGCAACGCCTTGTTTACCTGTGTCGATATTTACTTTATTTGCGGAATTGTAAGTGGAAATCCACTAAGAGTTTTAAGAAGAATGAAAGTGCCTAAAGTGGTTCTTTTGAAATACCTTCGGAGGAGGGATGACGAAGTAAAGCCGCAAGAGTACAGGTGAACTGGTGGTAAAGGAAGGTGTGAAGGGGGATAGAGAGATAAACCCTGCCTGGGAAGGGTAAATGAGAGAGAGAGAGAGAGAGAGAGAGAGAGAGGGGGGAGGGAGGAAGATTGAGAGTAGAAGAGGGTGAAAAAGATGAGCGAAAGAGAGACAAGGAGGAAACGGACGAAGGGGGTTGGGGTGGGAAAGGGGAAAGTTGGTAGCAAAGTGGAGTCCTCTGAAATTGTCTCAAATCATGTTCATGTAATACATTGCAAAGTTCCAGGCATATCGGGAGAGAAAGGAGCTATGGAATAATATATCTTATAAATTAGTCTTTGATATTTACAACAAACATTTTTAAAGCAATATTTACAACATTAAGCACCAATGTAAATATTACACTTACAATTGGAGGAATCTTGAATATAAAGGGAACGATTACTATCTTTTGTAGAAATGTACATGTTTTTTGTTCATAGTCTGTATCACAAAATACATTTTGAAAATGATTATATCTGTGAAGCATATGAATACACGAATATTCTGCAATGTTATTGTTTGGAACTCTCAACAGTATCGTATCAGCTGATTGTAATGATATTTAGTTATTCAATTACGCTGTAAGAATGTTGTTTTTCTTTCCCTCAAGGATGACCCATAGTCATTGACATTTACATTTCCAGATATTACGAAAACAGGATCTTAAGGATTTTTTTAATTCTCGAGGAGGACGTTTCCGATTATCCGCCAATTATTAAAAAAACGTTCCGTGTCAGATGATATCGTTGATCATGACATTCAGTCCCCACACATTTCGTCCTCGCCATTTGAAAGACCATGAAATGTTTATAAATACCTAAAATACTATACCATCGATTTAAAATCCTGATGGTGAGCAACATCTCAAGGATATCCGATACTTTTCTCATGGTAATGTTTTACTTTCTTTATTTGTTTCTTTATTATTTATTCATATATTATTATTGTTTATTTCTGTTTTCCTTTTTCTTTATACAGGGTAGTGTCTTCAGTACATACAAACTGATTTGCGAGAGAGCCCTATATTACATAATATGATTAAAATACAATGTAAAACAACAAACAAATCAAACAATAGCAAAATATTACAATACATAACAAAACAAGAAGGAAATGCCATTTTGTCAATTCAATAAAAATTTGGCATCTGTCTAGACGTGGAGATGGATAACTATGCACCTGGATGTTGGCAAAACTCTCATTAGCTTTGAATTGATTTTGGGATGGGGAAAGAATAAACATTATACATGAAACTATCAACAAGATTTTAAAAAGAAAGTGATTTTGCCTTCTAGCGCTCTAGCTCGCACGCGCAGGGCGAGTTGTGCTATGTCTTCACTAGCAGGTGCTTTGTCTTTTATTGCATTGATTTATGTTTTCTCTCTCTTCCCATCTTTTCCCTCCCCTCCCCTTTCTCTCCCATACCTCCCTCCCCCCCCCCCCCTCTTCATCTCACCCTCTCCTACACACTCTCTATATAAATTATAACCATTCCCACATTATTGTGTCATCGTCTGCCATTTCCTCCCCCTCGTAAGAACTTTCTTTTCTTCCAGCTGCCCATTTCTTTACGCTTCTCGACCAATTATATAGTCAGTGCCAACTCTGACCAATGTTCTGCATGTTTTTCTTGCTTTTAGAAATAAGAGGTCTTATCACTGGAGAACATAATAATTATAGGCCTCCTTGTAAGTGACGTGTGGCAAGGGGTAGGGAGGATAATCTCGCATTATACTCGATAGTATTAGCCATACAAAATGGCACTGATGCTGTAACGGGCTCTTGGAAGTATGGTGTTTTCACTTACACACACGCTTCCCGATTTAATTATTATTATTAACAAGACTGATGAACTATGTATATATATATATGTTGTGTTTTTTTAGTTCACAAAGGAAACAAAAAGTATTTGCCAATACGATTTGGTAAAAAGTTGGGAATTTTGTGTAATGATATATCCTTTCAAAATGAATAGTTGTTCATTTTTATTCTGATTTCGTTTAACCTTTTACCCCCCATTCAGCCTACTTTTTCATGAACATAAATGAATATTTGGAACAACTTTCCGATATGTACAAAGAAATGTAATAAGGAATTAAGCACACTGAATGCATTAAACATGTCATGTACACATTAACAACAACAACTATAGATACTGAGGACTGTGGCACGAGCATGAAACTTTAAGTACTTTATATACTTGCGCTCCGAGTTAATATTTAAAAAAAACTGATTATACTGTAGTAAAGAGATTTAAGTCTTCCAATGTAAGATGATCTTGAAATCCTTTTTCTTTTCTTTCAATCAAATTTTCCAAGGACCAAGATAGTAGAAGTTTGCAATAGGGTGTATCCTGGGATATTTGTTTCTCGGTTTTGGGCCAGACCAGTCATTCTAAGATTAAGTCTAGATCCGATAGACCAACTTCATGTATACACCTACTTTCATTCGCACCGGAAACGCACATTTCACGCTAGTGGGTACACATTACTTTTCTTTGTAGTTTGTCATTCACTGCTACCATGCAAACAAAGAAGGGGTGACCACCGCAAGTAGAATTATACGGGAATAAAGTGCCCTTCCAGAATACTCATCATTTTCTGGGGGTAACTTTTGATAAGAAATTGACCTGGAAGCCACACGTGGAAAATGTTGTAAAGAGATGTAAAAGAAAATTGAATATCCTAAGATGTTTAACGGGAACTAAATGGGGGAGCTCTTCTAAATCCCTCGTAAAGGTTTACAGGGCATTCATAAGATCCTTACTCGACTATGGATGTGAGGCTTACGATAGCGCTACTACCACCACAAAAAAGGCACTTGATTCGGTGCAATACCAGGCGCTACGGATTTGTGCGGGAGGACTACCTCTCACTTCCCTACAATCATTACAAGTGGAAATGGGAGAATTTCCCTTGGATCTAAGGAGACAAATTGTGTCAAGTAAATATAGACAAAGTATCGAAAGATCCCCAAACCACCCATTATCACAAAACATAGGGCCATGTTGGCAATTTGATTATCTAAAGGGAAAAGACTTTCTTAGTAAACCTTTCGGGTATAGAACCCAGAGTAAACTAAAAAACTTCATGACAGAAACTGCCGTACCATCCCCATTCCCGCCATGGCTTTTTGAACCCCCACTGGTTTCGACCGAGTTGAGCTCTCGGATTTCAAAAGCCGACCATCCGAATGAACTACAGCAACAAAGCTTAGAATTGATTAATTCAAAATGGTCGAACCAGTTGCATATATATACAGATGGATCTAAGTTTCCGGAGAAGGGCCAATGCTCGGCTGCTTTCTATATCCCACACTTTTCTGTACACCAATGTAAAAGATTAGCGAATTTTACCTCATCGTATAGAGCCGAGTTGGCTGCCATTGTTCTTGCCCTTCAATGGATCGAAGAAACAAACATCTATACAGGTGCAGTCATTTTTAGCGACTGCTTAAGTGCCCTCACAGCCTTGAAACATTTTAGTGACGAATCTTTTGTCACAGAAATATTTATAATAACGACCCGATTGAAATATAGAGGGATCGAAATCGCTTTGGAATGGATTCCAGGCCACTGTGGGATAGTGGGAAATGAAAAGGCAGACTTCTACGCAAAAAAAGCTCTAACTCAGGAAATTGAAATGCATAATAAATTGACGTTATTTGAAAAGACAAGTTTAATTTTGTACAGTTCAAAGTTACTTTGGCAAGAAAGGTGGAATGATACCCAATCGGCATTAAAAATCCTTCAGCCAAATGTTATCTCACAATATACTTGTAAATTGGGAAGAAAAACTGAAACTATTCTTAGGCGACTACGCCTGGGAGTGTCTGGACTCAACCAAGACCTCCTACGTTTGGGCATCCACTCCACAGGTTTCTGTGACAGCTGTCCAACATTAGAAACGGTCAGACATTTTCTGATAGAATGTCCAAAGTATATAATAGAGAGGTCCATGTTAATGTCAGAAGTTAATATTTCCAAGGAAGAGGACATTATGATATGTTTACGAGAAAGTGACTCTCGTGTACAAATGGCAATTGCTCGCTTCGTTTTTAGAACGAAGCGATTATGTAAAAAGTAAAATCAAAAAGAGATGAAAAACAGAAACCACAATCAATTTGAGCTGAATAGAAGAGAAAATAGGTATTTTGTGTATAACCTTATAGGCCCGGTATTAGTGTATTGATTATTTGAAGTTTTGATCGTATAGACCTATACCTTATTTAGGCATCTTTTAAAAAATAAAAATAAAACAAACAAATAATTGAAACAATTTATCATTATTTATTTGACCAATCGGAAAACATATCTATACTACACACATCTTTAGGGAAGTGGAAAGGAGAGAGAGAGAGAAGGATACAATCTGCCGGCCAGGGTGACAAAAGAAAGCATGTCACCCCCCTTTGAATGATTATAGTAGTTAAAAGTCATGCACTATATAAATAATCTCATGAACTAACTCATATAAACTAATAAAGCCCACAAGTGTTTTGCTTATGCAGTTGTTTTTCTCCTAATAAATAAATAAACCCTCACATACAGGTACACGACGCCCCTTTGTCTATGCCAGAGTGACCTAGGTTGAGTTTATCAACCGAGAAGCGTACGGCGTAACGTAACTCGCTGGGCTGGTAAGAAGGCATCATAGAAAGGACAGGGCCAGCGTGAGTTGGAACTGTGTGCGGATCGTGGTTTAATTTGAAATAATTTTTTGTTTTTAAATAATTTTTTTTTTTGTGTGGAATATGACTAATATTATATTAAAATGAGATTGGAAAAGGAAAGAAAAAATAATAATTTTACCAAGACACTAAAAGAAAGAGATGCGATGAAATTGGCAACAATAGTCAATTTTGACTAATAGCCATTATAAAACCAAACGAACAACAACAACAGAAGGGGTGACGAAAGTGAAAGTGGGGAGAGTGGGGATGAGGTGATGTGTTGAAATAAAAAGTCAAATTTTTATTTCAAAATAAACTCAGATGAATTGAAACAAACCCATAATAACCAGTGCTTTGAGATGTTACTCCGGTGCCCGGTTACGCTATAATATAACTGTTTATGACGCATGCGAGGGGCAACACCCTTTGAACAACACCCACACCAACACCGCGTCCCCCACACCCACCCTCTCTTAACGGCCTCTAAATCCCAGTAAACGCAAACATACAAGACATGGATAACAACTATGCAGCCGTGGTAAAACACACAGCATCGGCCTAGCTAAGTCTAAAAGCAGAAGGTGTATACAAGGTCCATTTGCACAGTAAGCACTTAGTTTGCAGAGCAAATGATTAAGTGTTTAATTTCTCATTTTCTAGACCACTTTTTCGCCTCCTGCATCGCCAAAACGCTCTTCACTATCATGAGTAGAAGCTTCCGATTGATTCTGTTTAGAAACGTGCTAATGACGCGATTTTGTGATAATGGTATATCAGTGACGTTCGAATCTTGTAGATTACTGAGAAAGAAGTAACACGTGACAGGTTCTGTTTGATCTATTTAGTTTGGGCTTTGACATTAACAAAAATCGTTCCTATACGCTAAAAACACAAATGCATTATATTTATAGTTTCTCTTTTGCATTTTTGTGCATGGGTTACAAAGACATATTATAAGTGAAACTAATACAAATATAAGGGATTATCTGATGCTCAAGGCTTTGCTATAATTACGCCACCACCCTCTCTCAGAACTTTAAGGTAGTGTTATACATAAAGGAAGACGAAAATAGATAATACTTAATTTAAAAAAACACAATTTCATAGCTGAATGTTAAGAAAAAGGGTTACAGAAATAGACTCGTTGGGGGAAAAGACAACTAAAAATTAAGTGAGGATGGCGTAGAAAAAACTTCTAAGGTGTTTATTAGAGCATAACAAACATCAAAAGTTCAAACGACCCGATAACTTTAATACATCAGCTGTAAATAGGCCCGAAACCCCAGGGCAGTTTTTGCATTCTATTGTCTTAAAATTTCAGTCGCAATTAGTTATCTTTTACAATGATTTTGTTTTGTAGAATATTATCAGGTTAACGATAATGATCCGATATTATGCCTCTAATATCTGCCAGGGGAGGCTGGCCATTCGTATCGACCAGCTTCATGTAATAATAAGACAAAGATTGACTTAAGAATACAAATTTTCCGATCCCAGATAGTACAATGAAGTCAGAAGCCTTAAAACGCCAGAGGCTATTTATCAACTTCTTTCAACACAGCTTTCTATGTCCCACCCGCCCTTAATTGATATCCTACGGCTTACATAAAGTGGTTGCACTTATTAAGAGCATAACGGACCCCAAAAGCCATTCTTGGTAACTGTCTCCGAGTACACTAATTAGTGCCCGATTGTCTCAGATTTTTCATAAGTCGAGCCTCAAAATTACTTTTTGGATTCTGTTGTTGTGTATAATTATGATGGGATCGGATTGTAGACCTCACCCACTCTTTTTGATAATAAACGGAGAAAAGAAAAGTATTAAGTTATTACCTTCTAACTGCTTTGGAGTATAAACCCAAAATCTATATTAATATCTAGGCAGTAAGCGGACACTTTTTTTTTTTTTTTATCTCGAAATTTGAAAATTTGACATTTTTCTTCGTTTGGGGGGGGGGGTAAGGTCACCTTTTTTAGGTTAGCCGTGGGCATATGTTTTTTGTTGTTGTTTATAATAAAAAAATAAAAAAATAAAAAAATAAAATCCAAAGGGGGGGGGTTTAGGTTTTTTTAGGGGGGTTTACACACATAAAAATACCAAAGGGGGGTTTGAACCCCCAAACCCCCCCCCCCTGCGTACGCCCCTGTTTCAGGTAATGTGCAACAACTAATATTATTGTCGTATATTATTGTCGTTGATGTGACAAAATAAACAATATTGATGTCAGCTGTATTCTTTTGACTTGGGAAAGAATTGTATTGATAATGATTACTTTTATTTTTTTGTTACCAATTCTATTTGGTGACTAAGCTACCACTAGAATATGTTATTTTATAGATGATAATATTTTCTTACCAATCATTAATCATTCTGTTTGATATTCACCGGATGATAACCTCCGTTTACTATTTACTTTCTCTCTAACTCTATTTTACCTATCTCGCTTCTTCCCCCTCCCCCTCTTTCTCTCTCTGTGTCTCTCTCCCTCCCTCCCTCTCTCTCTCTCTCTATTTCTCTCTGTCTCTCTCTTTCTCTCCCTTCTCTTTCTCTCCCTCTCTTTCTCTTTCTCTTCATTTACCTATCTCCCCTTCTCTCCTTCTCTCTATCTCTCTCACTCCTTTATCATTTGTTTGTCTCTTTGTATCTGTATATCCTTTCAATTCTTCACTTTCTCTCTATTTCGTTATCAATTTCTACTTTACAGGGTATTACCTTCACCCACCTCTCATTCATCTTTATATACCGATTATCTAACTCTGTGATTTAAGACATAAGTCAGTCATGAAGTATGATGATAATCAATTTATTTTTATCACATTTTGTTTACCACCGAGTCATGCAGTGTCTAAGTTTTCATAAAGATGCAAAAATATACACAGTTACAAACTCAAAATATTCGAGATAAACGAAATTACAGAAATAAAATTGGACAATGTCTTCCTTCTGAAATAATACCACGTTGGATATTGATACGTTTTTGGTGTTCATGATATTTGATATCTGCCATAGGCAGATTATTTAAAAACTGTTTTGTATCCCCAGTAGAATTTGACAGAAACAATATAGTTTAATGAGTACATAAAAATGCAAAAACCAGACAATACTATAACGGATTAAATGAGATGCATATTAATGTGTAAGACTTCCCACCAGTAAATGCTTTTTAGGCAGGGCACATCTCGTTGTGTCGAGGACAAAGGATTTTTAAGCACCCAAGTGAATTGTAAGAGCTTGTATAAATCATTTATGTAATAACGTTTGAATGACGATTTGAATTATAAGATGTTAAGACTCATTATGAACAAGAAATATGTTATAGATCGAGCATAGTTTCAAAGATACCCATTTCATTCCCACTATTCTATCATTTTCTGTCAGGATCCATTAGCATTGGATGCCATAAATACATTTTATATATTTACATATATATATATACATACAAACACAAAAATACAAGCACTTTGATTACTAAGATATAAAAAACACTATTTACAGGATGATTGTCAAAACGCATTCTCGACCAAACAGCGTGATACCACACGTAACTTTGGAAAACAAATTCATACAAAATAAATAGATTGTCAATTTAAAAAAAAAATGTAAAGACATTACATTAATATAACAATACTGAACCAGATCTTCAGCAAGTAAATTACATTGAACTACGAATGTCTCTAACATTAAAACCTCCAGTTCAGCAATAAATCATGAAACTTTAAGGTGATGACATTATTGAAATTGTTTTGTCGTATTATGAACATCACGTGATTACTCTAGAGGAAGCGGAGTGGTATAGAGGGGGCTAGGTTAACATGGACAGGATTGGGGAAGGAGATACAGAGGGGGGGGGGTAATAAAGAGAGTGGTAGGAGAATGGGGGAGAGAGAAAGTGAGAGAAAGAGAGATAAGAAGAGAGAGAGAGGGAAATGGAAAGAAAGAAAGAGACAGTGGAGGAGAGAGGGGGAAGAGACAAAGGGGCAGTGACAGGGGGAGAGGGATAAAGAATAGGGGTACGGGAGTGAGAGGCACCAATAAAAAAAAATAGCTCATCATCTAGTATATTGACACACTGATACTGATATTCAGAAATGGTGAGTGAGTGGGCGGGGGGGGGGGGAGGAAGGAAATCAGAGGGGATGACAGATTCAACACAATTATATGGAAAATGCTAAAAAATTATGATTGCCTTTTCATCTCCACCTAAAACCTCCTCATGGATGATGTTTACTTCCACCAAAATACATCCCTTTACATCCATGTTTGATCAACGATTACCTTCTGTAGTAGTGAGAGTCTTACTGGTGGTTACATAATAAGTATTTTTTTCTCTGGTATTTTTGTGAAGGGATTGTTGCATGATTATATACCCCAGATATACGCATGGCGGAACCAATCCGCATGGCCGTTAAATCCCATCACTTACGGGGATAAGGCTTAAGGTAGGGGGAGCTTAACCATCATCATGCATTTCTTATGACCCTCTTCAATCACCAGATCAAAGAACGGGGGTGATTAAAGAATTTTCGAGACTCGACCTCGAGTGACGGCTAATCTTGAATAGCTAAGACCAATATTCCTCCAGAGTACTTCCGAAAAACAGATTTGTTTCCTTCACCATAAGGACGGACCCATTTCCATTTTGTTCGTACATGAATACTTTCCGGACTCCTTCCCTGGTAAAAATTGTTGTTGTTATCGTTATTTTTACTGCGCTTTTTTAAAGTCTGAAAAACAGAGATCTAAGACAACTGAATGCATGCCACCAGAGGCACATAACATACCAATACATTTGATACAAATCATAACCCGACTGACTTGAAATAAAATTAATTTTACAAATAATTAACATAGCATGAAAGGAGCACATCAACACAGTCAAAGGGTGAATCCTATACTTGATTATTAGTAACTAAAGTATTGCACATAACCGTAAGCTGAATACATTGCCAAAATGAAGTGGATTTTTCGAATATTTATTTGCAAAAGTTTGTGAAAATTGTGAATTTCAATTTCACAATTTGTGTTAGGTGTTGAAAGTGCAAGTCGAGTTTAAATAATGGCTCCCATTCATTTAAACTAGAAGTTAAACAATGTATGTGACATACAATCCACTGCTTCATAGTGATTCACGATAGTTAAAGACATTGATATCCGATTATGAACTTTTCAATCAAGTGAATCCATTTCATTAAAGAATGAAATATCATTTTCCGATCAATGTTATTGAAGCAGGTTGAATCCTTTGCTTCTTCAATGGCGAGGAGACTCCGGTGGTGAGCGGGATAGCGAGAGGGGGCTAGACCGAGCGCTACCCGATGCGGAGTCCATGTCTAACCCTTCCGAATCCGATTCATCGTCCGCAGAGTACTCGGACGTTTGCCTCATAAAGGGGTTCATGCTTCCCCGTCTGTGTGCGGCCTCTCCGTCGCAGCGTCCCGTAGCGATGCGAATGTCTTCGTTTAGTGATGGCGGGTGCGAGGATTCGTTGGCAGGTTGCGATGATGGGCGAGTGTTGGTGGTGGTGGTGGTGGTCTTGTCTGGTTTGGACCCGTACTCGGTTTTATATGCTTCGGAAGCCCGTTTGGCAGCCTCTTGTTGCTCTCGTTTCTGCTTCCTCCATTTAGCTCGGCGGTTCTTGAACCAAACCTGAAATACAATTGAGAAAGTAAAAACAAGAAAATGAAATTAATGAGTAAAACTGTTACCTTTACCTTTATCATGTGTAAAAATGAAATTTGAGTCGAAACCTGATTTTTCATTTTTTTTATTTTTTAAAATGTGTGATGGTGCTGAAGTTGTACGGAAAAAAAAAAAGGATTTGAAAAATAGTGAAATTTGTTTTTACATTTTACGTCCATTTTTTATCATGTCCATTTATCAAATGATTTATTGTTTCTATAGGATATAGATGCAATTGAAAAAACAAAATAAGTAACGACAAAAGCAATCACAATATTAAAAAAATAAAAGTGGGTTTTTTTAATCATCAAATTTAATGTATCCCTCTATCCCCTCTATTTGCCCCCGTTGTGTTTCAAACAGTGTAAAACAATAATTAATGTTTGACCAATAATATATCGAAATATGTCATTCAATATATCCTTAATAACACGAGAGGTTTTTCTTTATTGAAGAGGACAGATTTTGGGAATCAATCTTGCTTGAAGATAAGGTTATATCAATTATCTTGTCAATTTTTCACAAAACACATCTGCGCATTATTTTTCTGAGCCAAAACCGGAATAACCCTCTATCTTCTTCAATTCCAACCACCCTCCTAAAGTTTCAGAGGAAAAGAATAGTGTGAATTTTTAATATTCGAAAGGGGCGCTATGTCATAAAGCCTTACAAGGGTAATTAGTCTAAGTTTCGTTTGAATTGTATTTTCCGTGTCCTTGCGGCATATTGCCCCCTTCATGGCAAGTAAACAACCCATATCTTGTTGCCCTTACGATTTTGGCGAATGTAACTGCTGACGCGGGCCACCACCATGCACACTAATATGAAAGAAGGTAAAATATAACACTCCCTTAGGTTTCAATACGTATCCGAATTCCTTAAAATGATGATTTATAAGTACTGTTATTGATAAATCAAAACAATATATACAACATTTGCACATAGGAGCATGCAGACCAGAGCACTGCATTGCTTGCTTTATTATAAAAATGAATCTAAAGAAAATATAAAGGATAGATATTCTCCTTTCAAATGATGACGTGTATGATTGCTGAATCTATTAAAGTGAATGTGTTGTGCAGCAATAAGTATCTCAACAAACTAGAGAATTGAAGGTTTTGGGCCACATATTCCCTCAAACTGACCATGATTTTCTATTTAACTTCACTTTTTCTAATTTCCATGCTTTGTAGCTCTTAAAATAACAACAATCACGGCATACACAAAATCCTTTCTATCGCTTCTTTCAATATCTGAAAATTATTCAAGTCATTTTGAAGATATTGCCCACCCAACTCTATCTCCTGGTTATGAGGCAGGCTCGAAGATTAAAGGATAGAAAATATGCTGATCCTTTAAGTCGGACGCGTATGTGATAGTGGAATACCCCATAATCTCGCTACAAACATGGAAATTCATGATTAGTGTTTATTCGAGCAAACCTGAAGAAAATCTCCAAAATTAGGCAAACTGTAAGATGTTTTTTTTCCTTCTCATCTTCCAATAGATCGTAAAAGCTCTGGGAGCTTTCTTGCTGCTAATCTGCATTTCTGAATACTTATCTGTGATTCTGCCCAAAGCTGGCTTTTGATGGTAAGTTTACACGCATTGAAAACACCCGATATTAACCCAAATCAATGCTTCTTTTAGAGTTTTACTTCGGGGAAGAAGATGAGTTCTAAAATAAAGGTGCTTAGGATTAAAAGCTTATCATACTTTGCCATATTTGATGAATATTCTCCCAGAGTATCATCAAATATTTTGGCATTTTGCGCGTGGCATAATCACAAAACGGCATTCAGCATTTTTAAAGAGTGTTTCTGCTAATGTTTTATCGTGAATAGTAAAACCTACATAAATGATAGTCATTGCCATTCTAAAACGCTTAATGAGAGCCCGTTTCTCCATCTTTAACAATTTGCCATTGAGCTATTTCACTTTGATTATACTTTTAATTTGTACTGCTCCTTCCTTTCCTTTTGATACTGAATTTGTATTGATCGCCGAGAAATTTCTAAATCATTAACCAGCAAACGTTAAGTGTATTCATAATCTTTCTATCCATATCTGTGATAATTAGGACATTTTTTAAAGTGAACGCAAAACATATTACAGATAAGAATGAAAGGATTCCACTAAATTAGTGCTGTGGCAGGGATTCGAACCCCGTACCATGTGGTCAGTACTCATGATGACTTATCCACTAGACCAAGAAGACACCTCGTTTTAGAATAGCCATCTTTATATGTTCATTTTTTTTTGGGGGGGGGTGGGGGGGGGGGCTTGTTTTTTTAATAAAATTGTCCCCTGCCCCTCCGAAAAGGAAACAAATTGATCTGGAGCTCGTACCTCGACTCGTTCTTCTTTGAGGTCGACCTTGATGGCAAGTTCTTCCCGGAGCATGACGTCGGGATAGTGTGTCTTCTCGAACGTCGCCTCGAGTTGTTCCAATTGCTCCTCGGTGAAGATGGTGCGATGTCTTCTCTTCCTCTTCTGGTTGCGGGCTAGTAGGTCCATGTGAGGGTAGGCGGTGTAGGCATGGTAGGCAGCTGCATTGAGATGGGAGGAATCAAAATAACAGATTGGTCTTAATTTTGTTTTCTTCTATTGTTGTTGATAAGATTGTCGTAAAGTTGTCTGTCTTGTTGAAAAGAGTGGCATCAAAGTTGTTGAAAAAGATTGCTATCAGAATTGTTACTATTGTTGTTGAAGACTGGTATTAAATTTCCCTCTAATGTTGTTGAAAAGATTGATTTAAAACTATATTTTGAAAATATCGGTACAAAACTTGTCTCAGTCATTGAATGAATTACTACGTTTTCTATATACTGCTGTAGAAAATATTGGTATCAAGCTCGATTCTTATCGTTGTTGAAGAAGTTTTGTTTTGATTTCGGTTTCATTTTGTTCTGCCCTTATAACTATTGTACCAATACACAATAGTAGGAAAGGAAAACATTGTATTGAGCACAAGATGTCTGGTATTTTCAGTAATCTTTCGTTTAAGTCAGGCAAATTGCCTGGTTTATTTTCGTGTATTCATTAATCTCAAGTTGTATTGTATGTTGCATCTAACGGCAAATGAATATACATGTATGACCTATATAGTGAAGTTCGAAAGAGATAGATGGATGGATGGAGGCGGCGCAGGTGAACTTGGGCTTGGTATGCATTTGCTTTATTAAGGGATAGGCAGTAATCTTATCAGTACAAGCAGACTAGCCTCTGCTACCATGATAATCAAATGAATTAAAGCATGATCGATGTTCCACTTCATCCATCACTGTCAGGGCTTTTAAAATTCTTATCCTGTCCCACAAGAAAGCAAAAGATATACTGCAGACATAACATGAGTGATGAAGATTAAACAAAGAGATGTGCCCTTATCAGGTTTATCCTACGGTGAACTTGTCCTTACGTTTATAGGCAGGGCTTGGAAACTTTGTTCTATCTACATATTAAACATAATTTTGTTAAAGATGAATAATAGTAGAGTGTTTAAAAACAGCAGAGTATTTGAATTTAAATTATATCCGGTTCTGTTAAGATTTTGTAAACTCATAGTCACTGAAGATGATACTTTTCAAGTCGAAGAAAAGATGTTTATTTCCCACCTTTAGGGCCCATAACGTTTTTTCCCCTTATTCTTGAGTATGTTAAGTACTGTGTGATAATACATTGAATGAGTAACGGACGGGTAACGCCTTTTGTTATGTATGGGACTGGTACTTCATGACAGGTATTTTAGGCAGATTTGGATACAAAGGAATAACCTCTTAGACCAGTGATAATCGTCTAATTCCCTTGTCAGATTTGTTAAAAAATATCCGTTTTCCGTTCGGCCTTATCTGTAAATCTTCTTGTTGGAATTAGCTAATTCTAAAATGAGCTTTAAAGCTGCTTTGTGCAGAACCTGAGATTTTAGCAAACGAAATATGATTAGGCAAGGATTTAAAGTATTTTTTTTTTTCAATGTTTCGTTTTATTCTTCTTTATTTCGGATTCAAGAGAAAGGGGTGGAACATGTCAACCCTGTGAGACAGATCATATTCTTTCATTTGATCTCAAAATTGTTCTTTTGTCCTTCAGAAATTAGTATATATTATAATTGAAAATGATTGAAGATTATGATAAAAAAATAGTTTCATCAATGATATTACGTCGGATTCTTCGAGGGCCCGACGCAGTCATAAAGAAACCTTTATATTTAAAAAAAAGCTATAAGAAGCCATAAAGATAAACCTTACACAATGCGCTAAGTTTCGATAACAGTTATGAGGGGGAAGAAATGGTGAAGCTATTATTTTCTTAAAGAAGAAGAAGAAGTAGAATTAGAATTAGGGGGTTATTAAGGCCCCAATCCTTTGAATAAAGAAAAGGGGTCGATTTAGGTCCATGGTTTTACGAGATTGGTTATTAAAAGCCAATGTGAGGTGATCATCTCCTTCAAAATAGTTATTTCAATCGGATTAGGGTTCAGTTCTCGTGTAAAAATGATCATCGCGACCTTTCCCTTTCTCCCCCTTCTCTCAACCCAACCACAAACACTTCCAGTGCAGGACGTTGGCCTCTTGGCATACAAAACGGTGCGAGGTTTCACTATAATATCCATCACCTCAATTTATGAAATTGAGATTAAACCTTGTGACGTAATCCTATTCTTCACCTCACAAATTAACAAATTAGCCACAGTATTGGGTTATTGATTTGGAGAGTGTGTTGTGGTTTTTGAAGCCCACTTTGACCAGGTCTAACCCCAGCAGGGCCACCTGACCATGTACCCTGTATCATACCACCAACAACGCACCCACAATAAACCAGCACTTTGTACCCGTCTTAAGAAGCTGTTTTTTGGTTAATGCCTTGAAGAAATAAAGGAGTGATTACGAGGGCCTTTTAACTGGTAATGATTGAATGGAAGGGGAAATTGCCTAAACCATGGTCCCTTTGAATTTGGTCTTTATGGCGTTGCATTCACCTCTATTCGATTTTCAATAAAGTAAATCGTTTTGGAGAGCTCTTTTCCGTGGTGTTAATCTCGACACGTTCTGAATCACGTCCAAGGCTTATCTCTCCATACAAGATCATCGGCGATGGACAAACACATCTCTCGCTCTCTCTCTCTGAATGACAACCAATTACATCTTCTCTTGTAAAACACTCAGAAGAAAAGTGATAAGATCCTACCTCATCCCTTAAAAAAAAAAACTGAGCTTGATAACGACCCAACACACCTGTTTCTTTTGTCGCGATTAGATTCGTACTGGAACAACGGAATGTTAAAACCATCCACATCCATCAAGTCTATTCCAGGTCATTTCTAGTCGTCCATTGACCTCGCGAAAGATGAGAAAAAATTATCTATTTTCGCTCGTGAAGATTTAGTATTTAAAAGTTCGATCAATTTATTGACTTGTTGCTCTTAACTCCATCAGCTTTGGTATAGTATAGTATTTTCTCACTTCTATATGTAGTCAAGGACCTCCTTGATTTGGTGTTTTAAGAAATGACTTACTGAGTGGATTGGCATCATTTCCTGAATTATGTATTATTTTAACCGACATAAAAAATTATTGACGTACGTATCGGTCATGGATAAGATTTCTTGAAACGAGAACCATCATATATCAAGTCGAATTATTCACTGCTCGTTTTATCAATAAAAGTTATTAAGAGAATAAAAGTTATAGCACTCTGAAAATTGCGAAATTGTCAAAAAAAAAATACATAGGCTCTCCCTTTTTGCAAAGATGGATAATTAGAGCAATTGAATAATTATCTTAAGCTAACCCGCTTGCGTCTGTTCTCTCTAAATTCATACTCTATATCTCTGTAGAGAATATATCAAAATGTCTTTCCTATTGTTCCAGGTTTTGTTTCAAAATCAAATCTCAAATATGAAGAAGAAAAAAACTCATAAAGCTCTTATAAAGTGCATTTTAATAAAAAAAAATGGCAAGCGCATAATCTAAGAGCGATTTTATTAATTGGGGCTTTTTAGGTCTTAACTTAAATCTCTCTTGAGCTATTATGTTTTGGAAATTTTACCTATAGCATACTGATGTGTTATATCTTTATCAAAATGTTTAGTGTTGGTACGGCCTCTGTATTACTATTTCAATGTGGTATAGCTAGCCCACTTAAAAGTTGTTTTACCGGGAGAAATACACGCACTTATGCAGATATTCTATTCGCCATGATTATCATTAATACCTTCGCAAGAGAATTTTGTTTTTGGAGGGAGGTGGGTGTTATGGTTTTAAGGGGTTGTTATTATATTAAATGCAAAGAACATATGAGCCCGTCAGAGTATATCATTTATAATTACTGAGATTTATTCATGTTTTTATGAAGGTTATTTCATGGATTGGTAAAAGTCGGGTTTGTAAAATAAATTCCGACAGTAAAACAAGTAATGATCCGAAATTGAGCGAATTATTTGAGAATCCATACAATAAATTGGCAAAATTGGAAATGTGTTGCGATGAAGAAGAAATATGCTTTCACAAACAAAAAGATCATTATCATTGTCCTGCAAATAATAAGCAGCTTCAAAAATATGTTAAAAGATTTTGCTTGATTGAGGAGGGTTTTCTTTCGTAGTGCTATCTGTTTCCCTAACAGATAGAGTTTAATTTAGAAAATGTAATTTTTGGTTTTGATGACGAAAGAAATGATGCTTTAAATTGCATGGTGACTTTGATTAAGCATCAACTATTCGTACAAAAAGCTTAACAACAAATTTCCAAATTCTAATATTATGAAGGCGAGAGATATATTCATTCTATATCTGGTATGTAAAACAAATTGTTTACTAAATGGCAGTCACTTCAACATTTTGTTTGTATGAACAGCAAGGAGAAAAATGTGAAAGTATTCTGATTTATTTGAGTTAAGGAAAGACTTCCTCTCATTGAATTGTATTATTTTAATAATTCAACAACACATAGCCTATGGAGGGCTAAAACGTTTTTAAAGAAAATATGTCTCGTACGTTTTTACCATTTTATTTTAACATGGAGGTGAATTTCCAACAGAAGAACTTGAGGAAACAAATGGGCATGTCTAGCTGTTGTAAACAATTTTATTATACATCATCTTCCTCAACAAAAATGGGTTGGGACATATCGATGGCTAAAGGAAAAAGAAAATTATAAAGTTCTAAATTATTTTGATTCCTATGAACAAATTAATTACAACGATGCGTATACTAACATTCAGGACTTCCTTGAATTCCTAAAAACGCATGACGAATCCATGAATCGACAGGTCAGTCTTTTGTTTTAATTGTTTAATTATAAAAGAAACCCGCCTTCTTTTCCGCGTTCTTGATTCTGGCTCAAGCAATGACAGGGAAATAGATGAGGTGATCGTTTCTTTCCTGTTATGAACCCGCTTCAAATGTAGAATGTTTAAAGGAAAGGTGTTACATGTTTATGTCCGTCTTTAAGTCTAACACAATTGTAGCATTGACTATTGAATTTCATGCTTTCATGATTTGTGTTTCAAACAATACGAATTTGTGTGATGGGAAAATGTATGCAATGATTCCTTATGTTGATGTTTGATTACAATAACATAGGCCGATCAATTTGAATATAAATCTTATACATTCATAATAGCAGTCGCATACTTGAGTCAGGGGTGAATGCTTTTGGATAGGGAATGTGGGCTCTAAACTGTTTAATTCGTAATTTTAGTTGAAAATAGAGAAAAGTCTCGGAGACAACTGTGAAACAACATAAAAGGAACTAGAAAAGAACAAACAAAAAATATAAAAACGATCTTCACATTATTGAAGAGCTTAATGTGCTGTAAGTTAAAATTGTTAATAAAGATTGTATCGATTTATTCAAATAGGCATGAATATGAAATATCTTGAAATGAAATTTGTTTGAGGATAAGAACTCACCTAAGTGATACTCAGGATGAAGCAGCGGGAAGTGAGGATGAGGGGCGAGCGGTAGGTAGGGAGCATGTCTCGGACCGGGCATGGCCGGGTAGGGACGAGGCGCCAAAATATTATCGATGGTGAACGATGGAGAAGTCATGCCCGTCATCGGGCACCCAGTGTAGGGGTTGTAATAGGCCGCCATGGCCGGGGAGATGTGCGAGGCAGAGAACGCCAACTTGGCTGACGAGGAGGAAGAAGTCGGAGTCGCCGGTGGTGACGATGTCGTCGATGATGGGCTGTGGACGGGACGAGGCAGACTGCCGGCGAGAATCGATGCGGCATTCATGGAGAGGCGGCTCGGGGCGACGTCAGGGAGATAATAGTCCATCACAAACCAAGACCAGAGAGCTGACCACTATGAAATAATAAATATCCAACTTTGAGGAGTTCTTTTTATGGCATCAACTACTCGTCTTCTCTTGACCAGCGAGATGTACTTAGATGAGAGAAGGAGGAGCTCGAGGAATTATTGAGAAGAGTGAGAGAGAGAATTCTATGGACGTGCGCGCGTGCTGCAACCTGGTAGGGTTCTGTCTCGGCTCGCTGCAGCTTCTAGCTGTTGTTAAAAAAACCACCAGTTACCTCTTAATCTCCCACCAGCAGCTACCAATAGACATCTATTCATCGGCTTGAGAACGTTTGTCCACTCAAACCTATTGTCCACTCACCCATCTGCAGGGCTATTTTTTACATAACGGCCCGGTCCTATTGTGACCCGTTACTGCTCGCTTAATTGCCGTGTAATAGATTTAAGGCTGGCCACTCATCAATCCCGCTGAGATTTTAATGAAAGTCATGAAAGACACTAATCATAAGTATTCATGTAAGAATACAAGAGATTATGAGTTAACTCTTGTCTAATATCGACTTTAAATTAGCGCGACTAAGTGCGGCATTAAAGTCATTTGATGCAACTATCTTTTAATTTCCACACACTTGGACTTAAATTAGATGGTCTAGAAGATCAAAATCCACTGAGCTTGGATCAGACTTTCTACTTTCAGTTAAAAGATCGCAAGGAGTGTGACATCAGAATATAATAATAAAGCGCAAAAGAAAACAAAAGAGGTATTGAAGAGTGTTGTGTGAAGAAAAAAACTCATCATGTCAACTTAAAGAATGCTGTCAATCAACTTAATAAAGACTACAGAAATCATGGCCTCAATTTTGCCAAGGAGTGGGGGGGGGGGGGGGCTAACGTCTTTACCCGAATGGATTTTTCCAATTTATACATTTTGCCAGCGAGCGAGCGAGCGAGCAAAACATTATGGTTCATTTCTTTATGATATAAATGTAAAATTGTCGTAAAAAACATACTGAGCAACGAAAGTCATCCTCCTTCCTGTATACGAGGTATTGGTTGCCAAAAAATGACATGGCGTTGCCTGGATAGTGGTAAATTAATATTTGTCGGGTACAGCCCCATCTCTTACACCTTTGGTCATTTACATACAAACATCTTCATATAATAGTTAGCTGAAGACGAAGTTACACACAATGGGTAAAATAACGGACCAATAAAATTATATGCAACAACATTGAATTGAATTTATGTTTTACTTCTTTCATGAAAAAACATGCAAAAACACATTAAATGATTTCATACAGAAATGACCGTCTTGGAAAATACAGCAAAGGAAATTACGAAGTGGTTGGACCATCACAAATTTATAATGATCCTACGATACATTGGTAACAAAAAAATAAAATGAAGACCTATGAGGAGAAATTAGAAATAATTAGAGAGGAGGACTTTTTGATTACTTGATAAAAACAGATTATACTTAGAGCATGTACCTTTGCTGTAATCCAACATCTAATTAAAATTTATTCGAAGCGAGGATATCTCTCTTGTATGGTATCACTGGATTAAAGTATTTGTTTCAGTTCCATTGTTCTTCCCTTGGTTCTCTGTCATCCTATGATAATACGAAGAAGCAAATAAAATCATGAGCGCAGCACAATTATGATTTTCAAATATACATTTCACCATAATAATGAATTGTTGAAATAAGTTTTCTAACGTGTTCTGTTTCGGACCGCAGTGGTCTTTCTTTCCTTCTTTCTTTGTACACATCCTTTAATAAATATAGAGCTAATAGCTTAGAAATATTCAATAAAGTATAACATAACGTACAACATAACTAACAATGAATATAACAATAAATAGAATTTACAAAAGAACAATTGAATTTTATAAAGAGCGATTCATCGTATTATCTCTCAGTATTATCGTCTTTCTTCCGTTTTTTCCTCTCTCTCTCCCTCTTCTCTCCCTTACCATTTTCTCTCCACTCTTTGTGTGTGTCTCTCTTTATGTCTCTCTCTCTCTCTCTCTCTTTTTTTTTTTCCTCTCTCTCTCTTTCTATCTCTCTCTCTTTCTCTCTGTTCCCCCCGTTCGGTCCCTCTCAAATTTGTTGAAAATCCCCTTCATCTAATCTATAAAAAAAAAATCTCCCCCAACGAAAGAAGTATCTGGAAGTTACATTCAAGCTCAGGAAACCTGTTCTGTCCATAATGTAACATCTTTTAAAATAATACATTGGATATTGCTTTCGAATTAAACGGTTTATGACACTAAGTAAATCTTAGAAACGCGATTTAAGCATTCTACAAAAATCATTTCAAACCGTCAAAAGTTTCTTCAATTCATGACAATTAAAGTATCAATCCAAAGACCTATAAATACAAGTAAATGCCTTTACAGGAAAGTACCAAACCATCAAAAAACAAAAGGAATTTTAAAAAATATTATCGAATAATACGATATAAATTCCAATCCAATTCACAAAGTATCGTTAGTTTATGCTATATTATTCATAGTTGACTTAATCTGTATTTTAGGGTTTTCAATTCTAATGTTCAACCATTTATTTTCCGCCAATGCGATTATACTTGACCGCCCACACGATCTTATAGAGTATAATAAACATGTATCTTAGCATTTAATTATGTATAGCCTCACTAATTTTGTACTTCTCATGAATGCTCACTAAAAATGAAATGTAGGCCTATGAAGGATTCTAATGATTTTTTCTTCCTTTTTTTTTTAAAGATATTTTTTTTCCTTTTTTTCTCTCAAATCAAATGCATGTTGTACAAATCATTCTTAACAGAACTGGATACATTGTACATTGAAATTTTGGATTAAACATAAATTGCAATAATGGAAAGAAATAAAAAAAGTACATTTTCATAAACTGTTTTGAAATCATTTTTATATATTATGATCAAGAATATTGAAGTAAACATGAGATAATTTTTTGTCTATTCTCCCATTCTCTCCCCCGTTAAACACACTCTCAACATATTATTTGCCATATCTGTTTATGAAACACACACACCCACGCACGCACACACGCGCACACATATTAGGTGCGTTAATGAGAGTGCGTTTGTGTGTGTGTGTGTGTGTGCGTGTGTGTGGGTGGGTGTGGGTGTCTGCGTGCGTGTGTGTGGGTGGGTGTGGGTGTCTGCGTGCGTGTATGCTTGTATGTATGTATGACAAAATTGGAAAAAAATAAGAAAACATTTATTACAATCTGTTTGTTATTTGGGGAAGGCTGACCTCTCGAAAATTCATTGAGAAAATAGTTTAAAACATCATCATTAACATAGAATTCATCGTGTTTTGAGAACGATTTTGTTTCTCTTCACAAAATTGCTTTTTTTTTTTTGCCTCCTGCAAGCGTCAAAAATTCGATATTGATGAACAGAAATAATTTACAGAGTGGGGACAACTTGTATAATTGCCCGTCTTCGTTCCTTTGTTATCATTTAATCAATCGTTGTACTGATTCTGTGACGTTATACTGTGTAAAGGCCCCAAAGTGTTGGAGTTTAACGGTATTTAATAAACATGTTGAGTATTAAAATTCATATCTAAAAATTGAGGTGAAATATAATGATAATTTCAATAATGATAACAATAATGATAATAATAATAATAATAATAACAATAATAGTAGTAATAATAATAATACTCGTAGTGAGTTCTTGTATAGCGCTCATGTCTGTCAGACTTGACACTTCTTGCGCTTTACAATATGCCTGGCTGCCATTATGGCGCTCTAGCATTTAAAGGAACTAATTTCTTCCAAGAAATAAATAAATGAATAAATTTGATAAACACTGATGGAAAAAAGTGTAATGTCATGACTATATAAGACTTATTACTCTTAGCACTCCATTCCAAATTTGTTTTTAAACGCATGGCAAGTTTCGTCATTGTAGGTTGAATGAAAACTCCAGCCCCTCTTAGCGGAAATAGAAGAGTGATAATCTCTAACTGTATTTGGTAAACGCAAATAAACAAAGTACTCTACTTTTAAACCAATTTGCAATCTGTTTGTTCATTACAAAAAGTAGTAGCAAAAGACAGAAAATCCTATATATTCATTTGAAGGTCTACCGTAGGGGAGGTATTCTCGTCAGAACAATAACGCGATAGTTGAGGACCAGAAGGCTTAACAGTTTGAACGACTTTCCCTTTTTGTCCTTCTTTTGTTTCGCTGAATCAGCTCATGTTCACCTTTTCGTCTTGTTGAAGGTGTTTTTAGGAGTGACGGTGGTATTCATTATGTACAGTAGAGATTACACAATTAGGGGATGAGCTTGCCTCGTTCCTCACCAGTTTTCATCTTTCTAAAAGATTTAAAAGAGCAGCAATCTTAGGAGAATGGTCTGGTAAAAAAAAAACGCAACTTAAAAAAATGCTACCTACCGCGAAAGAATAGGGCCTAATGAGCGAGAATATAAAAGTTTTTGATTGCTCTAAAGTGATTTACCTGCAAGTGCGTTGTTGGATTTGAGTTAAGGAGAGGAGAGGGGAATCGGTAGCAATAATGGGTACTTGGGATTAAAAGCATAGAAAGAATAAACAGGTGGGAAATGAAACTATAAACCAGCTATACCGTGCAAAATTAATTAAGCTACGATCTTAAATTGTTCTTTCTGTTAAATTTTATTTTTTTAATGATTTTTCTCTCATATTGGAGGTGAAAGAAATTAAACATATATTGTAGATGATCAGTGGACTTTAATATCGTTTTTCGAGCTCCTTCCTAATACGGTAAAAATAATTTTATAAAAAAGCAAGCAAGAAGCTTCAAACAAATGGAGATAGTTCAACCTTCTTTAAATTGAAGCTAAGTGTTATATGTTATTTTGATTAAACTACCTTTGTCGTACTTGCTGAGCTCAACCTGACTTTATATCTATTGGTAAGTTTCTCAGATTAGTTTACTTATCCATAAGGTAAACGATATCAATCACCAGACCGATTTCAAGAAATATGTGCCTCTAGAAAGAAATACAGTTAACAACTAAACTAATCATAGCCCTTGTAAATTGTATGTTTTTTTCGTAACTCAGCAATAACAGATGGACTGGTTGATTTAGGGTATTTGTTGAATACTTTTAGATGCAAGCTTTACTATGTCACATTCTCAAGAAACATAAATCCGAGACGAAACAATTTAGCACGTACTTGAAAAATTACAAAACTTGTTAAGGGCATGAATAATTTAGTTGTTAACTGTACATCACATTGGTACTTACTATCATTGATCGTACAATATTCTTACAAATAGGGCTGTAGGGCATAGAATAAAATCACCTGATACCACTTGGATGTTGAACTAATGGGTGCCCCCCAAAATGTCCAAGATCGGTTGAACTTTCTTAGCCCCTTCCCCAGGACGTCGATCAATTACATATATGTGCCCCCCCCCCCCCAACAAAAAAAAAACATCAAACTCTGGCTACGGGCCTGTCCTTAAGACGAATGGGACGTTGGACCAATGGGCTGTTGAACCTAGGATTGATTGGACAAATAATCAAACGAACGAATGGCGAATAGAAAGAAGGGCGAAGAAGATATAACCGGCCAACGAGACCGAAATTTTCCAATTTTCTCCAAGACAGTCGCTTTAGGAGAACGAATGCTCTACAGACCTACCAAAACCAAATAAATAATTACAGAGGATAGAAATGACGGTGTTGTTGGCTGTCGGTCTTGTGTATGTGGTCGGTCTAGTGAGTCAATGAAAGAAGAAAAATTGAGACGATGGATCGACGAAAGATGGAACAAAAAGATGACTGGATATGGGATGAATGACTAATGACATGTTAACTTTATGAGACCACGGACCGGCTATGATTGTAAAGGGACCAGTTGGACGTTGTACTGCCTAACCAAAGTTATTAAGCTACGCTCAAAATATTTTTCTTCAAATCCAGAATATGAATTTCTAAAGTGGGTGGTTAATCAGTTTGATTTGTTGACATCATCCAAACTAAAGTAGATGTAAGGGTAGACATACAAGCTTTGAACTTTATTTCTTGTTTAAATAACAACTATTTCAAACATGAAGTATAAATATACACAAAACATGTGCCCCAAATATTAAACATAATCTATCACCGACGGTACGACCTATGTAAGGTTAGACCCCACAGCCCCCTAGAATATGATTTTGTATTTGCTTGTTAGAGAGTCTTATCTTTACTTTTAATAACGGGTTCTTCTTGTGGCAATTTCATTTTTAACTTATCATATTAAAAAAAGAGACATAAATCACCGTGGATATGCGACAAATAAGCGAGGGAATGAATGACCCGTAATGAAAGTGGAGTCAATCTCATTAATACCAAGTTCTAAGAGCGTAATATCCGCCACTGCTTTTATCGCCTAAGTGAGATAAAGGGACGCTAATAACAGATAAGCTAGTATCATCTCATCATTTTACAATTATCACTCTCGAGTTAATCTCTCAAGAATACTTCATTAACCCTCTCCAGCAGCAGCAGGTTGTTACCAATTTCAGAGTGACTCGTTGAGATTTGTCCCGACCCCCCCCCCCCACCTCCTCCTTCCTTTCCCCCTCCCACCTTCATCATGCAACCTTTGACGTTTATTACTGGTTATCATTGAATTAACCGACAATTTGTTGCGGGTACATTTGCTGCGGTTTTTATTTCGTCAGACATAGTGTTATAGGGTTAAGGTTGCGATTGGATTTTAGGTTAGGTTTAGAGATAGGGCTAGACATACACATATTATTTGTTATCATACTTATTGTTATTGATGTTGTCGTTATTGTTGTTTGCTTCTTGTCCTTGGTAGTGTGGGTGTTGTTGTTATTATGAACATCATTATCACATAAGTTTAATAACATGAGCCCACGCCTGGTCATTAATATACCATATAAAAAAATTACAAAATTAATGAAAAATAAATGAATAGAAAACATATATATGAATAGTCACAGTGACCTCGGGCCAGTTTCTCGAAACCTTCATAAGTCGAGAGTTCGTGGACATCCCGCTATAATAACGTTTATTTATTTATTTATTTATTTATTTATTTATGCATGCATGCATGTTCACAATTTCACAATTCATTGAAGTTAACATCACATGAAAAATTAATATAATATAACAAATCATTTTCAATTTTACATGGATCATGGATGAATAGGTGTAGAAAAAGAATATAACATTGTTTTATCAAAGACAAGTTGCAACTTATATACAGTTTGAAGAATGAACACACAAAGGTGATGAAACATAAGCAAATAGAGCTTGAATCGTTAGGGAAAAACAACCAATCGTGAATAAACAATCAATTCATAAATAAACCATAAATAAACAACCAATAAACCATAAATAAATAAATAAATAAATAAATAAATAAATAAATAAATAAATAAATAAATAAATAAATAAATAAATAAATAAATAAACAACAAATTCCTTGGTTTCAATGGGATGTCCAAGAAGTTACACCTATGATGGTTTCGAGAAACGGCCCATGTATGAAATTCCTTTAGTTTATGAAATATATGAATTTAGGATTTTCATTGGTAAAAGTTATTGCTCCTTAAAGGTAATACAACGTTTTGGGAAATTTTGAAATTGGGTGGATAGTGATTCTTTACCATTTTGATATATTTGGATGCCCCTGTGGATGTGTTATGAGCACTAGAAAAATTAGCCCCTCAAACACTTCTGCTTTCGAGAAAAATTGAATATAACAATTTACCGGTGCTCCCGGTAAATTTTGATAAATTGCAAATAGCGCCTATACGGCCGTACAATGTTAGCTGCGACCATAAAAATCTCAGAATATGTAGTTGTGATATATAATTTCCAAACGGGAAGAGCTCATCGGTCGATTTTAGTCAAGAAACATTGTTTCATAGCTCAATTAATATCTTGACCTTGAGAGGGAGCTATACAACATAAAGAGTTTATTATTTACAATATCAAAACTTAAGACTCGTTTTCAACCGCGACAACGATCACTTAATATTGTAGAATCGCATTTGCTTCCATTATTTTCATTTGAACCAAATTCATGACCCTATACCAAAACTTTGTATTACCTTTAAAGTTTTGTAAATGTTCCTTTATTTTTTCGAAATTTTAGAACTGTTTTTCCCTTACTTTTTAACTGAGTCAACTTGACATTTTAAATCTCTTTTACAATTATATTTAAACAAATTCATAGGCACGCTTTTTAAGAATCCTCCATCTACCAAATTGTTTCAATTATGTATTGCTGTGAATGAGTTCCCAAGTATTGCGTGAAACCAAGTAAATAACGTTAGCATGGTTTTAATTAGCCTTGCCATGATGCTGAAGAGAGCTTAACTTAGAGGTAAGGCCTCTTTAATACCATAATCATAGAAATTGCCAAGTCTATAATAGATCAAGGTTACCCAGTTATTATTTGCTTCTTTAAAGTAAAGAGATGTTATTAGCAGAAGTATATTCTTTAATCATGGTATTAGCTTGCGTCTGACTTAAAGTTATTAACATGGATTTGTAGCCCTTCATTCAGAGGATGGGTTCATGGGGAGAAGGAATTAAGATTTATTGACTTACGTGTTTACTTATTTATTTCATTTGCAATAAATCTAGCTTCCCTGACATAAAAAAGTAAAGACGCGATTGAAAAATAAAGGAATAGATAAACAAATAATTAATATGAACAAATGTAAGAATAACTGAGTAAATGAATAAATAAATAAATAAATAAATTAGCTAACTTACTAAATAGATGAATAAATATAAAGAAAGAGATGAATGAACAAATAAATGAATAAATAGATAAATAAATAAATAAATGAATATAACTTGATTTCAACCAATCGAAAGCCCTTATGGAGGTATAGTTTTATTTATGTTGAAACTTGCATTCAATTATAACATTGATCTCATTATTTTCTAAAAAGTTTTGATTGGTTGTTGTTAAGTTTTTTCTCCATGATTCTATGACTGTTTGCTCATGGTTGCCACTCATTTTACATAAATTATGTTGCTCATACGTACGCAGTTATTTTCATTGTACCAATACTTTTTAACATCATTACAATTATTATACCTCGTGAAACTTGCGATATTTGATATTTCTTGTGTAACATATTGACACAGGGGATAGACATTAAACGGCAAAATAAAAAGTTTAAATCAAATCATTGTTACAATAGTTTTTGGTGAACATGTTTTCCTTGAATTTCCCGATCACACTGAAAAACTGAGAGCTGTGCTCCAACAAAATGCTTTGCGCATGTGTAGAAGAATATCCGACGTCACAACAACCTAACAGAGAGGAAATCACGGGTCCATGTTCTTGCTGCCCATTATTTACCGAACAGATTTCTACACTTTACCAATAGGTCAACTGCAAAGTACTTTAAGGTTTAATAAAACCCATTCTCCTTTGAGCCCTTCTCTCTATGTACTCAGTTACTCATCGTAATTCAGCTCTGTGAATGAAAGGACATCCCTTTTCGGATTAGATCTTGCTAATTGCTACTGTTTCACCGGATATTTGAACGGGGGAGTTGAGCTAATTTGTTTCTTGGTTTTGAGGAGAGAAGACAAAATAAATGATTGCTTTCAAATACGATGTTGTTGATCAGATCAGGGTACAAAAATCGTGCGGCGTGGGAACTGCTGCTGTATTGAGCAGACACCCCACAACAAACCGAAAAGACACAGCAACGCGAAATAAACTAATTCGAAAAGATCGTTAGCATCATTAAAGATGGTCAGTATAGATCTTCACCAAAATCTTTCAAGATTTCCTGTGCACTTTACAAAAGACACAGGAAATTAAGGGATATTTTTATATCAGAACTACGCTAATCTTATCCAAAAGGCACGTTATATCACAAATATAGCAAAGTTTTCAATACCAAGTGAGGGCATTTAAGAATGGATTTTAAAATATTTTAAACGTTTATATCATCTCCCCATTTTGATTAACTCAAACACAAAATAAAGAGCCCCTATCTCGACGTACAACAAACCGTCAATATCAAAACACAACCTTTAGTTTTATCATTTTATTTCATCGATCAATATTATTCTTTAGACCCTGGTGAAAATTGCCCGTTGCTGCCACTCAATGCAAATACGTAAACACCACGTAACGTCACGTACAACCACGGAAATACCACGTAACGCCACGTAACGCCGAGTACAACCACGTATAAACCACGAAACACAACGTACAACCTCGTAAAAACCATGTAATGCCACATAACGCCAGTACTACCACAGCAAAACTACTTGAAAGCTAAGGAAAATCACGTAAACACGACGGAACGCCAGGGGACATCGCATGCAACCATGTTAACACCACGGAAAGCCTCGTAACGCCATGTACAACCAGGTTAATACCTCGAAACGCCAATAATATTAACTCCACGTTTGCCCCGCTTCATTCAGAATTTAACCTTAAGCCTAGCTGTTATAGCCATGTTATGCTATTTGTTTTTTCAATTGGCAGTAAGTTTCTCTAGATATTCAAATTACACTAAAAAGCGGAAAAATCAAATACTTTTTGGTGACATAAGCTAATAAGAATAGAATAGACTGATTATTTTGGATTAATATTATGATAGAATTAAGTAGCACGGGAAGATCTCAAGTATTAAAAAAAAAATATATTAGATAAAAACCAACGAACAAGAAAAGTTACAATATTCACGTCACACTATACCTCTATACAAACCAGACCAACATATCACACAGTAAAGTTGTAGAACACAGGTTGCATAAGTTTCATTATCTTGTAGGAGTGTGGTGCAGTAAAACTGATTAATGAATATATTTCAATTCTCTGGTGAAAAGGGGATATACAGGTTTATAGGAGCTGCCTCACAGGGGAATTATTATGATGATCTATTTGTTAAAATGACTTGTCAAATTAGCTGTCTTTTCTGCAATTTTCTTTCCAATACCTTGTTTGATATTATTGGTGGTCTACCTTGCAGTTACCGCAAGGAATAGTGAAAATGCTTGTCAAAATGTTCAAACATTTACCGCCAAAATCAGCTCTGTATAATGCCGTACATAAAGGGACCGTGTAGTGTAACACATAATTATATAGCCATTATAAAATATTCATGTAAATACAAAATATTAAAACCAATATCATGATTAAAACAAGATTTTGATGATACAGATTAATAATAAGACTAATAAGATTGATTCAAATCGATAATTATGGTTAAAAGACTGCAGTATTGAATAATCGTGGTGATAATGATATAAAAGTAAAATACAAACACATTCTGATTTATCATTACAAAATATAGAATATAGAATAAAGGGACACAAAATTTAGGATTGGATGTGCGAAAAAGAAAGTACTGTCTTGGTAAACATGTCATGAATGTAGAACGACAATGAATGGAACGTTGAGAAGAAAGTAATTACGAATAAACCATACTTTAGTTAACAGATTGACAAAAAATATAGGATAGTTAAATCTCAACCAACGTAGTGTCATTTGTTTCAAAATTAGTACACCTTCCCACCCCTTTACCATAAGCTGAAACAACGGGGCGTTACTCTGAAAATTGGTGTGCAGTGTTTACTAAGTGATATGAAGAGATGTTTGGTACTACAAATTCGAAAAATTAGCAACGAAAACAGACATACTAAAGTTTTACGTCTTGCCCTCAAAGCGTGCCTTTTCCATTAGCTTAGCTCATTATCGTCTCATTTCGGCTTTCTGTTCATTCTTGCGATTTACTCCGGGACAAGAGGGCAAGAAGAAAAGCATTATCTATGTCTTTTTTCGTTGCTATTTAAGTAATATAAGTAAAAATAGATCCGTCCAATACCTTGATAACTAATAATATCTGTCGTCTACTCCTTTAACAGTGCACGTTTAAAGTCCCTACCAGGGATTTGCAAGCCCTAAGAATCTTATCTCAAAATGTATCTGTAACAGCAAGATGAGTTCATGAAAGTATTTGTAAAATTTCAGATCATGAAAAGACCGTCTAGTTTTCTTGTCTATGGGTGAAAATTCGAAGAAAAAAAAAATGTCTGAAATTTGCTAAAGATGAACATTTTGCTAACATACTTATATAAAATATTTCTTTTTTTAAACAACATTTTGGCCCTTTTTACAAGTTTTTATATTTTCACTGTTCAAATCCCTGCACCGCCCGTTAAATCCGATGTAAAATTTCCTAAAAAATAGACAATTTCCGTACAAATATTTCTTAAGTGCCTCGTTACAAATTATTCCATTCACCTGTTAAGAATAATAAGTATTTCAATAGTCAGAATGCATACATTGCATACATTAATTGTTCCTAGGTAGGACAAACATGATGGCATTAAGTCTTATTACATTATGCAAATGGCCTATGGAGATGGGCAATACAATGTGAAAGGAAAAGGACACAATGCCGTCCCACATCCATCCTCTACTCTAGGGCTTTTTTTGTTATGTGGCATTTCTTCCACAAAATATTTCTGGTGCGCCCATCCCCCCCCCCCCCCCCACCGCAATGTACCGGTGCCCCCTCACTGACTGGACCCACCTTACGCCACTGCCCCTGTGTACCCTCCGTTTCATTTCCAATCTCGATAAGGAAACATCATTATCATATTGTGACACACATCTGTCGACTGGGCAGACCAGGTACACACCCACCCTTCCACATGCAGCCAGGGATCGCATCATTGATGAAGGATGGTAGAGATGAGAGGGCGCAAGGAGCAGTGATAACAGCGACAGACCCGGCTTGGGTTCCACGCTCAGGTTGATAGCGTCCAGGCTCAGGATTCACGAAGGTGGTGATAACGAACCATCAAATCAAAATGAAATAATTCCACGCATACTCAGAAAGGTACAAGAAAATTATCATCTACTCATTTTCATTGGAAGTTTCTGTAAGCTTAGATTGGTTACATTCATCGCATGTATATGCATGTCAGCCATTATGACATAAATATTTTGTTTATATCAGACGAGAGAGGTGCGAGATTGCGCATTCTTTAGAGGAGAGGAAGGAAATTCAAATATTCGACCGATCAGCCCGACGTCATGTCGACGTTCCAACTCCGTCAACGTCGAGTTCGTCAAAACGCCACGGCACGAGAACGCCGAAGGCTGGCCGAAGTCAACCGCGCCTATTCCAACCTCAGCAACCATGTTCCTCAACATCTATTGGGTAATGCTACCAAGTTAGAGGTAATAATGAATAATTATATAATAATGTTCTTTATTAAAAATGCAACAAATGGCGATGTTTTGATAACGTTTGTTTGCATTTGTTTGATATCAGATACTTTAAGAGCGCTCATAATTATCACCAACGCAAGGTGGTCAAGGTGCTCCAATATTACCCCAGCTGTAGCTAGGTAACCGATTTATGTTCTCACAGCATTCAAGGAATACCAGATACTTATTTAAGAATTGCTGGAGAGTGGCAATAGTTATTTCATGTCTTGCCAAAGGACATTACACTTCCGCGAGGGGGCTCGAACCGCCGACCTTCGCATCTCTAGTCAGAAATCTTCCAAATTCGCGTAAAGGCTCATTAGAAATGAGCCTTAAACCTTGGAAGTAAACAAGGGAAATGGCGTAGTTAAAGTATGGTCTCGTACACCTCTGCTGATGAGAGCTAGAATAGCGTAAATTCATATACTTAAACAGTATACAGTTAATAAGCTTCTGGTACTTGGCACACGTTTACGTTGTATACTGTCAAGTTGTTTCGCAGGTACTGTCTCACGTGGATTATGAAAAGTCGATACGAAAAATCGAAAGGAATGATTATCTGTTAAAGAAGAATGAAGATATATCGGATGATCTGGTTTATCTTATTAGAATAAGTGATTGGAATGAACGAAGCGCGAGACTCTTACGAACAAGAAAAGACCATACCATACACGCATTATTATTTTTTTTTAGCCAGTGTAATCAGCTTGAGGTCTAAAATCAGAGCTGCCCGGGTATTAGCTCGTATAGGATGAAAAGCTCTTTGAAGAATTAGTTTAACTGTAACACGAAGATTAGAGCGATTACATGAATAAAACTCTTTGACTAATCTGACAAGAGCATTAAATGATTATTCCCTGCCGGGTTAAGTAGAATCTATTCCTGCAATCACTGCCCAGAATCTAGAAAATCCAGAAAATAATGTAAATAGTCTAGATCTTTATTTGGTTATAGTACAGTGATACATATACGCATTGAAGTATGTATAGAAGAAGAAAAAACAATAACACCCCCTTGGGGGGGGGGGGGGGGGGGGTCATTTGATGTCTTCTGTTTTCTTTTTTATGTTTAGTTATTTAAATATTCATAACCATAAAAGGCCGCAACAGCGTGTACTCTTTTTTTTCATTTCCACATCCATGTAGGCAAAAAGAAAAAGGATAATATTTCTTGTTCATATTTTGACACGTCTGTATGCATGATTGTGATGAAATCTGAAACAAAGTCAGATGACTTTATGATTTTTTATTTTTTATGAACTTGCTTTAAGCCAAACATGACCTTTTTTCGACAAACTAAATGGGTATTTGTCAGGGGGGATTCCTTTGCTTAAGGGCATCAATATCTTAGCTCGATGGGTCCCACTCTTCAAAGAGTTCCCGAGTACACATTATCCAGTACTAGTATTACTGATTTACTTTGATTTAGCCCAGTTATTAGCCTTTTTTGTTGGGGGCTCATATGGCGTTCCTGGTCGATGCCATCACCCCTTCCCCATTTCAATGTAAATTTTTAAAGCGCCGTTATTACATGTGACCCCCCCCCCCCACTCCGTGGACGGAGGGATACCATGCGTGTTCCCAAACTCGTAACATAAGAAAAAGGTCGACCCGTATTGACTTTACACACCGGACTTTTGCTGAAAGGGGGGGGGGGGGTCGCTGGGAACACGCATATGCGTACCCTAAATAACACTGAGTGGGGGGGGGGGGGGGGGCGGGCATGTGATACAACTGACCCCTAAATTAAGAACCACTACCCTCTTTAGAAGGACCACGTGATTTAATGTGGATTAATTATTATGACGTTTACCGTCAACCACCCCCTTCCCCCCCCCCCAAAAAAAAAAACTTAATTAGATTTAGACCTCGGAATTTCGATTTTGAATTGTTATGATGATTGTTGGGGCCTGTATCGTAATATATACAGGTGAAGTAAAAGTTCGTTAGCATTTTTCAAGCATGGGTGTTTGAACGTTTTTATTCCTTTTTTCGTCAACGTATTCATCGCCTGTCTACAGTATGTGAAGCAGGTGACATGAAATGCATTAAAATGACAATAAAAGTGAAAGGAAATGTTCATGTATGGATCCTACATGTCGAAAACTAACACGACATGTTGGTCGACTTGTGTGCTCCGTGTAGAGAGGATATTCGGCTCGGGGTTATTTTGCTTTTGAGTTCGTTTGTAGTAAAATTAACTAAATTTGATCCGAACAAAATAATGCTCACACCTTACAATTCCACTAAAGGAGGAGAAGAACCTGTCGTATAATGATAAGCTAAGCTATGATCTCCCGGTTTTATGACACTGTGCATCTACTGTATGTAGACTGATATCTTGGTAAGTCTTCGCTGTAAATTCACCTTACAGTCACTGATGTTCATGAGGATGAATACGCAAATGATTATCTGATCAAGTTTTCATTCGTCATCGTACGCCGTCGTAAACTCGCGAACTTTTGCAAACATACGCGATTAAAAACCTCAGGTTCATGACTTTGTGTCACTCCCCACATAATAAGTAAGTGTTTCAACTGGATTTGCATATTGCGATCGACATTTCACAAAATAAATGACTTATCTTGATTCCTGCTAAAGGCCTACAATTACAAATTAAGAAGAAGCTTTGTCATGTCGTATATCTAAAATATAAATTTGGGGAGGGGGGCACAGGGTTTTCCCTGTTATAGTGTTAATCACTGTAATATGAAGATAGTGTAATTTGTTTTTTTACATACAATCATTACAACCCACTTCTTTATTCATACTTACAGGTTCTACGAGGCGCGGCTTGCTACATCGAGCTCCTCACCATCCTACTCTCTGCCGATGACAACCAACTATACCGAGATCACTTCGACATCAATGACGACCGAACCTCGACATCGCTGAACTCGCTTGACCAGTGGGACAGAAACATATTTTTTAATCGCTCAACTTTCAGCCACTTTTTGGAAACGTAAGATCTGTATACATAATAATTTACCTTCTACTGATTCGTTAAAAAAAAACATGAAAATATTCTCAAAGTAAATGTCGGAATAACATTATGTTTACATCTATCCTAATTGTCACACTGGAATCATACAAGAATAAAAGTTGTGAAAAACAACATAAAATTAATGTAAATTTAACACTTGGAATACCAGTGAAGACATTTTAGCAAAGGAATGCGCACGCCCAAAAGAGCGATAATTTCCTTTTTGAAAAATTAATTATTTTCTCAGTATATTTTGTCTACTATTTTTCGATTAAAAACACTTGAGATTGATTTACGTCATCCCCTTTCAGCAGTCTACTTTTGAAAGGATTCACAATTATTGTTAATTAACGTTGGGACTTGTAACACCCTAATGATTGCGGTTTTGTAACGTTACATGAAAAACAATTTGTTAAATAATATTGTAAGCCTCCTTTGTTTGAGGTAAAACCAAATCGGCTTCGACTCGTAGTGACGTCAAACCAGTCGTGCGATCTTCTACGATTTGAAACCGACTAGAAGTTATAATGCAGTACAATCTCGATTTCAGGATTCTGATTATTCAGAACCACAATCCGTATGACTGTTTCAATTTCATATTTAATGCAAAATTCACACGATTTATTCGAAAATCGGATCACAAGTGGGTCACAAAAAAAAGATGCTGTATTGCCCTTTCCCAAAATCTTGAAATCTACGGTCGGCTTTTTGAAAAGTTTTTTTTTTGTTTACCGTTTAAAAAAAAAACGTATTAAAGCATTCAAACCGAGATATATCAGCCCAAAGAGGGAATAATACAAAAATAAAAAAAAGTTTTAAAAAAAGATTTCGACCGACCGACCCATGTTTTTTTAACCTAAAGGGCAGTACAACATTTTTTTAAATTTTAGGCCTTATAAAGTGAACAATTGTATGTGAACAATTAACGTATGCTCTTATTCATAGCAATGTTTACCTCGCTCATTTTGCTTTTACTTCGTGTACAATATCACTCGTACATGAAGCGTCAAAGACAGTAAGTTGCTGACGCAGTCCTGTCAGTACACGCCGCGTTAGCAACAGGCATAATTTTTTGGGGAAAAGGAGATAAACCTGATGAGAATCAGGTTATAAAAGCTCGTGTAAACATAGCCCAAACAGCTCTGGGTTTGTAGCAAACAATCAAATAAACAAGACTGCATGATGAAGAAAGGGATTTGCTAAAAGCAAGGAAGCAAGGTCGGATAAAATGTCATCCATTTTGGGATTTTCATCGAAATGAATTCTTGCGAGAAATATCTTTACAAGGGAGTACAACACAGCCGGACCATTAAACTAGCGGGTATATTAGTTTGACGCGGATAAAGGATTTTTAATCAGAATAATCCAGGGACTCGATCATCATATACATGGCTTCACTAAACAACAAACGGTAGAATAGGAACAAGCCCCCTCCCCCCGCCCTTACTGTCTTTTACCAACTTTTTTCCACCCATCTGAATTTTGCGCTGCTTGCAAACAAAATATAATACGGGTATACTCTTTTACCAACACTTTTCAGATTTGAAGATATGGAATTAATGAGAAAGGATTAAAGAATGAAAGATTTGACCTACTTTCGAAAAGGATGTATTTTGTTGCTATACTGGAACAGTGAAGGGGAGAAACAGAAACAGAAAAAGAAGAAGAAATGAATTAGGTTAATTTTGTTAATGATGATTATGATATGATGCTGATGAAAGTTTTAAAGTGCAAAGAGCAAAGATTGAATGTTTAAAAATCAGGGGCAGAGGAGAGTTCGTAGTAGTGGTTTTACACCTATATTAGTGTCGATACGATCGGTCTAGAACTGGTATTTTCATCAGGAAAATTTATATTGCAGCGGCCATTATATTTGTTATCTTTCAGACATTGCCGTCATACCTGTAAATCAATATAAGTTACCTTATCAGAACTGAACGTATAGTTGGCAAAATATCTATGGAATGTATACTTTTGTGTCTTTTTAAATTAACGGTTCACTGACCGAGATAGAGCTTTTTCGAAGGACCTCGCATCAACATGGTGTAACAACCCGTCTTTGTTGATGGAATCATGGAAGTTTTGGCCACTCAAAGGTTTAAACGCATAGGAAGCCTGTAAAGTGAGTGGAGCTCAAAACAGCAGGTATTTTCGGTCATGAATAATATGTAATCTTCAGATTACTCTCTTATGTTTTCTTCACTCCCTTTCTCTCCCTTTCTCTCCCTTTTTGGTGATACAAATTATTGCGGCTGTCTTGGGAAGAAAAGAAGCGCAGTTATGGCGTCCTAATCTAATTCACCTCGCGTAAGTCGACAGAAGGAAACCTCTTACTAACAGCCAGCAAAACAACACGGCGGCCATTTTGTTTGAATACTTTGGCCCTGATACGTATTACGGAACGATGATTACGAGTAATAATCGGGATTCAAGAAATGTGATTTAATTCGGGATATGTTTTTCGTTTAACACGCCCATGTGTGGGATTAAACAAGGTCGAAAAACAAAATTGACAGAAAGATGACGGTGGCATAATTAGCAAGATATTTTGAGGGGCAGATCTAGATAAATACATTCGTTGTAAAGGACAATCTATCGCGGGGAGGGGGGGGGGGGGATATTTCACCTCTGAAAACTGACACAGAACCAAAAGAAGGAGGAGGAAGAGAAGAAAAATCCTTTAGAGACGAGAGGCAGAGAGAGAGAGAGGGAGAGAAAGAGAGAAAGAGAGAGTAAGAAAGAGGGCGAGATAGAAAATATCAGATGTATCAGAAAACAACTATCCCACGCATGCTCCTCCCCCGCTCCCATCATCAATAATCATAACAATATAAATGAATTAAGTTATTTTTGCTTTACGAAAAGTATAGCTTTTAAGGAGTATGTCATTTCTTTAATGATATTCTTGATAAATTCTGAAATTTCTATACACTTTTCACTCTTTAAAAATCTAGCCATAAAAAAAAATGTTGTGTGTTACAATAATATTTTCAACGATACCATTCTCCATTGGTAATTGTGAGTGGCTTTTCACATGTATAGCTTTTACCACCAAAAGTGTAATTAATTAATAATTCATTCGTCGAATGGGCAATAAAACAATGTAAAAATAAGACGGAAAAAGAACGGGATGTTACGACCCCCTCCCAATCTTTTTCATATTTGATGACCTTTAAAAATCACAGAAGACCTGTTTTCTAATTTTGTGAAAACTTTTTAAACAAAATTTCTCTCGACAACTGAATTGCATAACAGAGGCTTGCCCGACAAAGCAACAACCAATTTATGCAAAAAGTTCCATCCATAGAGATTAAATTATTCATAACAGGTTAATGAAATGGCTGGTAAACAGGGGTTCGGGAGAGAAACATGCAATCCTTGAAACCCATTAGTATACAGGTCTAGTCATCCACCGAGTATACACGAATGTCGCCCCCTTGTTTTATACAAGTGCCCCTCAAGGCTGGACCCATGCTGCTCAAAAATCTATGATTATATACAAAAAGTTTGAATATGGTCATTAATTTACAATTCTCTGTGCTGATTTGTTTTCACTATTGTATTTTTGGCCTTAACCTGTATGATGTTTATTTTGTTTTTATGTTAATGGATCATGTTTGCAAGTTGTACCAAACTTTGTGTTATCTCACTACATTTACATTAATATTTTTCCATTTCTAAGTTTGCTAGTACCATGTTATTTGTTTAAGAATAGAGATCAGGGGCGGATCCAGGATTTTCCAAAGGGGGTAGGGGGGGGGGGGGCGTGAAATGTACGAAAATGCGAGCGCAAAGCCTTTACGGCGCGGGGGCCCGGAAAATGTTGAACCTTAAGATGCTCTATGGTACATTCTGAGGCATTTATAAATGCGTAAACTGAATATTTATGTGAATATTTCTTAACTTTTTTCCTGCTATTTTTTTTTCGGAAGGAAAAAAGGGGGACGCCTCCCCCCGGACCCGCCCCTGGTTGTTGAAAATTATTCAACTCAATTCAAATTCATTTCAAAACATGTATACAGACTTATCAGAGCCATAACCCATGCCTTCTGATCTTCGTGCTGCAGATTTATGTTAAATCACTTACAGCTCATTGGCATGTCCATTTATAGTATCTCATGAGTATTACTTTCCAAACCCTACTACAGCTTGGATCTGAATCTGAATCTGAAACTGTTCAGGTCCTGGTCCTGATCCTTGAAGTAGGACATTGCTTACTAACAAGAACAAGATGTTCGAGAAAGAATGTGTATAAGGGGTTTAGTAAATTTAGGAATTGAGTCCAATCACTTTGGAATGATGGAAGGACTGTATTTAAATTGCCTCCTTGGACCGACTATCAATACTTCTGATGTAAGTTTATGTTCATCATACCACAATACTTTGGGACATATTTGGGACAATTTATTTGGGACAATATATTTGGGACAATATATTTAAGATAGCAAAATGACCATACATTGGACTTGTCCTAATATAGTTTTCGTTATACAGGGTAAGTCCGATGTATTTAGTCCTCTTAGTTACCATAATACTCATAACTTTTATTTTTCTGATGATTTAACTGATAATCAAATAAAGTATCAAGAATATTTATACTTTTGATTAATTTATTATTTGGTCTTTCTCACACCTACCCACAGAACCCGGCACAGAACACCGCGGACTCGCCATTTAAAAAAAATGCAGGTGTAATATTGCATTTGTTATCGTCAAGAAAATGTTTAAGTTAAGGTGTAACTTCGTCTGATTGGTTCATATTTTAGTTTCAGAAACTGTTCCATGAGATATGAAGATAACCAATCAACTGAAGCCCAACCACCTTTAATACAGCTAGGTGAGAAAGAAGATCATTTTTTAATGTCATCGTATCTAGCCTATGGGCTTTAAGATTATGATTGTCACCATGTTGAAGCCCTATGGCGAGAAACAATTCAATTCAATTCAATTTTATTTCATTCAGTTAAAAAGACAACATTTCAAATAACAACCAGCTATATAACATAAAATACACATTAAGAACATATTTGACATTTGGACAACAAATAAACTGAATAGGTTGCAACCTGAAAGGAAAAAAATAATCCTTATATAAAGGTTGACCCTTTTTTTATAATAAAAACAAATGAAATATATCCGTTACTAAACATTATACTATACACAAATCAAGACAACAAACATACATACAACATCAAATAAAATATGTCTTGAATTTAAATGATTATTGCAGTTTATCTAAAAGAAATTTCTTATACCTACGTTTAAAAACATTTACACTAACAGAATTATGAATATAATGGGGAAGAGTGTTCCATAAAAAGGGTCCTTGGAAAATAATAATTTTTTGGTTTAGTACTGTACGAGTCAATGGCAAGTGAAATTGTTTAGCATTTTTAGTATTATAACTATGAATAGTACAGTTTAAAATAAACAATTTGGAAATAGAATCAGGAATAAGATTGTGGTGACATAAATACATAAAAACACCTACTTGTAATAAATATACATCCCTATATTGCAACATGTTTAATGAGTAAAATATTGGATTGGTATGGGCAAGAAAAGAAGAATGATTAATAATTCTTATTGCACGTTTTTGTAATTTAAACAGTCTATCTTGATAAATTAAAGCAGCATTGCCCCATACAATAATAGCATAATGTAAGTAAGGGTACACAATTGCATAGTATATCATTTTGAGTATAATTTTAGGGAGAGATTTCAATCTGTACATGACACCAATACTTTTAGATAATTTGTTGCAGATGACACCAATATGATTAGACCAGGAGAACTTATCATCAATAATAACACCCAAAAACTTTGCTGAAGAAACTCTCTGAATGTTTACATTACCTAGTTTGATTGTTATTGAGTCTTTATTTAGTTTCTTTTTGGTAAAAATCATAAAATTGGTTTTCTTTTCATGAATGGAAAGTTTATTAGCATAAAACCATTGAACAATTAATCCAATCTCAATATTAAATGTAGTTTCAAGAGTAAGTTTGTTTTTGTGTGAAAGGAAAATACTGGTGTCATCTGCAAACAGAATACATTTTAAAATTTTTGAAGCATTGACAATATCATTTATATACAAAATAAATAAAAGGGGTCCAAGAATGGAACCTTGTGGCACTCCACATCTAATTGGCTGTAACTGTGATTTGTTTTTATTTAATACAACAAATTGTTTTCGATTTGATAAATAACTTTTGAATATTTTCAATGTTATACCCCTAATTCCATACATATACAATTTCTCCAACAAAATACTATGGTCAAGCGTGTCAAACGCTTTAGTGAGATCAAGAAATAAGCCAATTGTTGTTTCTTCATTATCTATTGCACTTCCCACTTTATGAACAAAATCTATCAAAGCTGAAGATGTTGAGTGTCCTGCTCTAAATCCATATTGGTTATTATTTATAATATTGCACTTTGTAATAAAATGTAAAAGTCTGGTATAAATACACCTTTCAAAAATTTTGGAAAAAACAGGTAAAACAGAAATTGGGCGATAATTAGACATCACTTCTGGTGGACCACTTTTAAAAATGGGTGTTACACGAGCTATTTTTAACGATGTAGGAAATTCTCCACATTTAAGGCATTGGTTGAATATTTCACTGAGATGTTCACTTATCTTATGTATAATCGGTTTTACTACTTTAATATCTATTTCATCATAACCTGTACTAGAGTTAGGCTTAAGTTTGTCTACAATATCTATAATTTCTTTACTAGTAATAGGTTTTAAAAATGCAGTTTGATCATTTTGAATTACATAATTTTTAAAATCATTATTGCACGAAGAAAAAGAAAGGTTCAAGTTATGACCGATGTTTACAAAATGTTCATTCAATATATTAGAAATTTCCATATCAGTTGTAATATTTTTTTCATTACATTGAATACATTTAATAACAGATTTTTTATTCTGCTTACCAAGAGCCTGATTGATAACGCTCCATGTTTTTTTCATATTCCCTTTATTACTCCGAAATTTGTTTCCATAATACGCTCTTTTCGTACTTTTTATCATATTCGTTACTTTATTACGACATTTTTTATAAACATTCTTTCTATATACAGTGGGATTTTTCAAATATAGCTTATAATATCTGTTTTTCTTTGTACTCAATTTCCGAATATCGCTTGTAAACCAAGGTTTGTCCATACGCTTTTTTTTATAAGATATAAATTCAATAGGAAAACAAACGTTATATGCATCCATGAATTGTCTAAAGAAATCATCATAACTCTTATCAGTATTATTTTCACTGAGATTCCATCATTGTAATTCCAACAAATAAGCAAATCTACTAATATTATTATCATGTATTTCTCTTCTTTCATAAATGATTTTATCTAAAGTATTTACTACATTTTCGCACAAACAGTAAACAGGAAAGTGGTCGCTTAATTCAGATAAAATAATACCTACGTGGGTTTGGCAAGTATCATTTGTGATAATGTTATCAATCAGGGATATGGAGTGTTCGTTTACACGAGTCGGATATTTCACAAGAGGGAACATGGAATACAACATTAAAATCTCTAGAAAATCATTAACAGATTGCAATTTACCCACCTTAAGAAGATCTACATTAAAATCTCCCATTAAATACAAGGTTTTGTTTAAACGTAATCATGTAATCAAGTAAAGGTGGAGAGACAAGGAAAAACAAGAGGAGAAAACTTACAAGATATCTTACAAGATATCTCAATTAAAACCCGACACGTGCATTGGGAAAACAAAGGGAAATTTATTTAAAAAGAAAAGAAATTTGAATCCTTGAAGTAGAAATATAAAGTTTTAAAAGAAAACAAGAATTCGGAAGAAAGGAGTGAAAGGGAGAAGAACAATAGTTATTATGATGATGATGATGAATGCTATTATTCATTTTGTTTTGCAGATTCAATCGCATCACTTCAGCCTGGTCTACTAAGCATGGATGACCCTCCACCAAAAGCTAATATTTCTTGGCGATGATCCCCCTCCCCAGAGATCCTCACCCCATTGAGATCTCCACCTCCACCTCACCCAGGCCGGAAATCTTCCAAGGGAGACAACGGTGCAGTGCATGCTCTTCAAAATGATCCTACGCTTCTCCGGTAACCAAAATGCACTCGTCAATTCATAATCGGAAGAGTCTCTAACTGTGGCACATCACCATCATCATCGACACCAATCATTATGATATAGCAACATCGACTAATCCTTCCTTTCACAATAATCTCCAGCAACTTTTAATCGTAGTTCGTAATGATATGCCAAATTTTTGTGTAAATCTTTTCACGTATTGTATTTGATTTGGACAAAGTCGGGTACTAGAGTTGAGTCGGATGCTGACCATTTCACGTTGACTTCCCCTCAAGATTATCCTTCACCATCGTTTTTTTTCCTTTCACAAATTCAACAGTTATAGACATATAATTCGTTATGTTATATCTTAAAGGCATTGATTGCCTTATTTCCCTCGCATTATCACCATTATGCGTTAGTAATTCAACGCGAAGTTTGCACCTTTCTCTTTGCTTTTACTTTGTGATCAATGTCACTTTCTTAGAGGACACGTAAAAGATCCGAGTCAGCAACGGATGCTCCGTATGTAACGTGAATTGTGCGCTTCAAAGATTCAGATTATTAGCGCAGAGAAACGCCTCGTGCACTACGTAATATATCTTTATCATTCGACGGTAGGAACTTTCTCGTATTTGTCGTTCGACAGACACATTAGTGACTAGTGTGCTATCAGCTATTGGTTGTGTCGTTGACTTGAGGCCCATCTCGAGCGCTATTTCTGATGATCTTCTAACTTACAAAAAAACATACAACTTAATGAGTGTGAGAGAATCAATAGAGCGTTAGAATAATAACTTTAAAAAAAAATGAAAACTCTCTAAACAGGGTCAGACTGATTGAATACATATCAACTGGCCATCATAGTTTATCACAAATCGACAGGTCCTCACGCCAAAATATCGAGCGGCCCGTGGATAAAATCCCATAACTCCTATACAACTCTATTCTACTCTGCATTTTGGGGGTCAAATGATCCAGCCAAAACGAGTGGAAGCTAAACGACCGAGCTCTAGAAAGATTTAATGTACTTTTAAACTTCTACAAAGTTGTTTGACGGACTATCGATGATTGGGGGCGCAATTACAAACTATATTTTTAAAAGAAACGAGACGCACATGTGATAGAACTATCGAAATTTTTGCTGTTGACAAAATCATTGTAAATGCAAAATAGAAAGATGTTAGATGAAGCTTAAATGTTAAGTTCTATATCAATTAACTGCGCAATTTGTATCTTCGTGTACAGTATTATTATACAGTTAAATGATTAAACAATCATATCTCGTACATAATTATGATCGAGTTTTTCCTTTTCTTTGTCTTTTGTTATGTTTATTATGTTGATTTAATTGTTTTCGTTTTTTAGAAAGCCTATAAAAGTGTGTACAAAAAAAACCTTCCAGAATGAAGATTGTTTCAGCAACCTGCATCCCGAAAGAAAACTTTTTAAGATGATCTTAGTAAAATCTCATGAAGTGAAAATCAAAATATTCGATCTTTTAAATATTGCATTCTAATACACGATATTAGCAAACCTAATGTGCTAAGGTGACTTAAATCCTACAACCGTGGCTTTAACAGTCATTTTTTTACAGGAAATTATAAAACTTTAGCTGTGCCCTTGTAGCTCTTCTTTGCATTGAAGTTGGAAACAGTGACATTTTAAAATGATTTTAGGAGAAGCATATAAATTGAAAACAGATTCTTTATCAAGTAAAACGGGAGAGTAATTCAGTAGATTAGCAAATATAGCCCAACGCACACTTTACAACCCTACTGCGATCACATTTTTGAAAAAAGGGACAACATTATTTCCAGGGGGCGGCGGAGCGTCTTTCAAAGTGGGGGTGTACTAGCGAAAAAGAGCACTTGTCAGAGTAAAAGGGACACCTATCCGATTTGGATAGGCATTTATCAGAGGTGAAAAGCGGATATTTATTACAAAAACGAAAAACTTATCAGAAGGGAAGGGGCACTTGTTTAGAAAGGAAAAAAGGGTCAGTTTCAAAGAAAATAGAAGTAAAAAGAGGCACCTTTTGCACCTGAAAAGGGGCATTTATTACAGGAGGGAAAGGAGCATTTATCAAAAAGGAAAAGGGGGCACTTGTCAGATTAAAGGGCCCCCCCATTAGATTGGATAAGGGTATTTATCAGAGGTTATAAAGGGGCATTCATTAGAAAGGGGAAGGGGCACTCATTAGAAGGGAAAGGGCAGCACCCCGGGAGCGCCGCCTCTGATTATTTCAATTTTATTTTAACATCCAAACCAGTAAAACCTTCCTGGTATAAATGTGGTTGTGAATCGTAACGACATCAGACCAAACGTCACAATGCTATCTACGATTTTAGCAGACATTTTCTCGAACGGAAAAATCAACAACATCCTGGTCTTGATTTGACTACCGGCATTCACAGGACACATACTACAACCATATTCATGATCGTTTTACACCTTCAGATTATGACATCGGATTTGACATTTTGTTCAAAAATCGGATCGCGGTGAGATAATTATTGATTGTGGTAGGCGATTAATTTTTAGAATGACAGGTTAAAACCAAATTGTTGAATATGTTCGATGTTCTTCAAAGAAATGATTACAGTGAATCTGTTTTCTTGTAGTTCGCTTTTGTAATGAATATTGAGACCTCAACCATATGCAGCCACTGTTATATGTAATCACTTTTGAAATACCTTAGAAATATAGATATATATGAAAAAGTTCAGAAGTAATATGAAAACATATCTATTTAGCACTTTGTAAGATCTCACAAGTATGAACCCAGTGCACCATGCCCACTCTTCTGTATTCTATTCTGTAAAGGGCATAGAGATATGCGAGTATGCCTTTGTGTATAAATGCGCTATTATTATCAACTATTTATTTAAGATTTGGACATTATACCACATATATTGAGAACTAATCAGACTCCATATATGGTAAATCAGAAGAGAACTGGGGGAGTTTCATGGAACAATCAGTCGGTGGTTTTTACCGACTAATATAATTTTCACCCACAATTTAGTCAGGGCTGACTAAATTTGACCAGAGGCCTGGAAAATAGTGGGCGACAATAAAATTGTCGGTGAAAATGACATTAGTCTGTGAAAACCACCGCCAAGGAGGTACAATTATTTCTTCATAATTCCTCATATATGGAATACAGAAACTCAAAATGTGGTACGCATTTTAATTTTGGTCACGTCACATTTTGATTTCTTCATGTCTCTGTGAAATATTCATGTGACAGAATAACACTACAAGGAGGTAGATTTAAACCAATCAAGTACTACTGAACCATTTCTACTTCCATTAGTCCAACATAAAAAGAAGATAAACAACAAAAACAGTCAAGCTAATTTGTGTCAAATATTAAAACTTTTTGAAACTTTTAATTGATATAGTTGTTCTGGTTTTGAAGCAGCAGCTTCATACATTTAACACATCAAGGTCCTAATAAAGCTCCGTGAAGGAAGCAAGCGAGGACAGTTCATCATTTCATTATAACTTCATCGAATCAGTAAGATCCATTACAATAACTATTACACATTTTCTTTTTTTCAGATCATCTACAAACACATACTCACATTCTGAACACTTCCTATATGATTTGATTGCAATAGTTAAAATCCTATCAATGGGAAATTAAATGGAAGTTGATGCAAATGCTACATGAAAAGACTGGATGGCTTGGCTAATCAAAAACGGAAATTCGCTAGCACCCATGTGGAAGATAGAGTTCGCTCCTTTTCCTTCACTCTACATGTAGGTATTTTGATTTATCACTAGGACATGTAGACAGCAGAGGCAGCTGGTATTATACATGGGTATCCATCTTTCTTTTGCAGTACAGATGTAAAGACATTTCTGAATACACATTATTGGGTTGCATAGGCAAACACATATGACAGAAACAATATGCATGACAGTTGAAAAGATTGACATATGCAAAATGTATCGTATTAACAGGCAAAGGATAAGCTCAACAAAATTGCATTCCTTTCCAAACCTGAGCTTCAATTACTCTTTGAGATCTAAGGTATTAGAAGAGAATTATTCCTAAAATCAAATAATTCTTTTGAATATTTTATCCTACATGTTTGATATGATATCAATATGTAAAACTGGTAATTTGTTTGCAAGAACTCAATTATCCAACAAAAATATTTCAATAAGTATCTGTTTTCTTTGTTAACTTGCTGTGCACAAATTACCCTGTGGACTCCTTTTGAATCATATCTTATATAACACAGAATATTGAGTTCTGGTAGTAATGGTGAAGAAAGATAAATCTCCCAGAATCGACCTACAAAAAACTTGGAATGACTACAATTAAATTACATCTGTTGAAATTCTATGCATACTTTGTAAACAAAGGTCAGTGTTCTTGATAACCTGAAAGCTTCAACCGTCACTGAGTTTCTCTCAAAAATTCAATATTTGTCACTAGAACTCAAGATTAACTTTAACAATTGTAAATGCAGTGAGATGATACTGTAGCAGAGCATATTGTATAGTGTATATCAGGGATTTGTTTGGTTGCTAGAGAGCAAGCTAATTGATGTCCCATGCTCTGCAACAACATTTGGCAAATGTCAAATCAGAGAGAAAAAATAAATAATTAGCTGATCATTAAACATTTTAGTTTCCCCTATGTGCATAAATCCATTTATCAATGAATCAGTCCCCTATAGTTGATTTGGACAAGACGTGACGTATTGGTCCATGATGAGACTGCTAATTAGCCTTTATAAGGCTTCATATCCATTGTCCATTGTTAAATGGACAAAGAATATGAACGTTATTAGTGGGTGTAGTTCATAGCGTGATTATAGTTAATCTTTTCAAGTTAAGGGATTGTCAGAACTCTCCGATAACAATAACAACATTATCAAACGATAGACTGCTTTACTGACATATTAAACTGAAGGCGTACTTTTTAAACAAGTTATTATTGACAACCAGAAAGCTTGCATGAGGCTTGCCCGATGTAGCAACAATTCATTTATGCAGACTGGATTCAAAGTATTGTAGTTCATTCATTAATAACAGGTTAATGGAATGCTAGGTCCCCAGGAAATAAACCGTAAGTTTGAATATATTAGTAAACCAGTCTATTAACGGTACACCCTATTTTGTGGTGTGTACATGCAACTATGCTTGTGGATGTTAACCCCATGACTACTGAAATCTCTATTTCAAATAGATTTATTATAAACAGGGACAACCCGGTTACCGTAGGCCATGGTTAAAGGTAAAGACCAGTTATGGTCGTGCGATTGCATTGTGAAAGAAACGTTGTGGAATCGATCAGAAAAGGTTGATCATCTAGCACAGGCCTTCTCAACTAGTTTATTAGAAGCGCCAAAACAAAAATGAATTGAGGTTGAAGTGCCAACCTGTATGTTTGATGACTGTGTTACGAGGGAGCGTAGCGACCGAGCCGATACCGGGTGGGGTTCAGGGGGCAAAGCCCCCGGAAGCTAGTGGATTTTAGGGCTTTTTTTAGGCCCATATGTGGCATTTTTAACACCTTTTTGTTCCATAAAACATCAATCATAATATCATATTGATGTGAAATAATTAGTACAATTCCTAGCTAAAATCTACACTAGAAGTTAATTTATATGTAGTTATTTTGGTGCAATAAACACGGAAATGTCAAAATGAAGTGAAAATCAAACAATCAAAATGGCTTGCTTACATTTTGGGCTCAACTTCGACTGCGACTTTTTGATTTTTCTGGCTTGTTTTATTTTAAAATCTAATTTGTTAATGATGTTCTTTCTTTAATTTTTAATTTTTAATTTTCAATAATTTTTTTGAACAGCCGCGCGCCACTCTGACTGACCGCAAGCGCCACGAGTGGCGCGCGCGCCGCCAGTTGAGAAGGCCTGATCTAGCATCTAGCATCTGCAAGGTTCTGGAATCATCAAAATGATAAGAAATTTGGCCCATTCTTCGTAAAGTTACAAGCACTATACACAGAAAGATGTATACGGGACTACCCTATATCTCTCACACGACCATGAGAGAAACAAATTTACCAAATATATGAATTACCGGTAGTAGGAAGTTTCCCGGCAAATTTGTTATCATCATGTATTAGTCAAAACATATTCTTTCACATGATTGGTAATGAGAGCTTCCATTTCATTTTTTGAAATTGGGGCGTTACCAATACTGGTCTTTACCTTTAATGATACACCCAATTATGAGGTGTGTACATGCGACTATGCTTGTGGATGTTAACCCCATGACTACTGAAATCTTTAATTTAAATAGATTTATTATAAACAGGGACAACCCGGTTACGGTAGGCCATGGTTAACAAGCTGTAGTATGTACCTTTGAAGAAAAAAAAAATCTTGTTATTTTTATAGTTATTGTGACAGGCGAGGTCTGGCTAGCCCTTCAGACCTGGTGTATGATGAAGCTTTGTTTATAGCAACTATATAGACTATAAAAAAAAAACTTCAACCAGACAAACAACACATGGCTATAAACATCTTTTGTTTGGTAGGAGCTGTTGCAGCATTCTTTAACTGTCTGAAACTGCTCAAAGACAAATCAACAGTCTAATCATGTATTCATAAGAATGGGTACGAAAATGAGAAAGATAATGAGTTATCCTTTTCTAACATTTCCATGGATGTACATGTAAATGTGAACCAATTTGGATCGTAATAATTGGTCTTCGATGCAACAAGCAATATCATGTTTCTCACAGTAGTTTTTTTTGCCTCCTTAATTAAACGGAAACGTTACCGACGAGAGAGAATTTATTCTGATCTTACCAGAAAGTCATTTATGAACTAAAAAACCCTCAGTAACAACCCTTTATGTCTACTATAAATATCAAAGGCAGTGCATATAAATGGTCTATAAATGAAGAAAAAAGAAAGAAATTGAATTACTATCCATTTTATTATACAATATTTCTGAAATTTGTCTGATCATTTAAAATGTATTCCTATCTGTTTATCTGCCATCAATTGAACATGTTGATGTATATCATAGGTTTTCTAATAAGTGAATGGCATTTGTATCATATGCATCAACTTGAGGATCTAAAAAGACAGCCCACAAATTTGATTATCCAACTCAATCATGAATCTGATTCAGACAATTTTTGTAAACGTCATATAATATATACATTTCATCCAAAATATTGTCAAAGTTTGAAACAAGAAATCAAATAATATATGTGACCTATTCGTAAATGTCATTGGGTAATGGATTACTTTGATGCAATATAATGGTAACAAAAGTATTAGTAAGGAATATCACACATAAGTTGCATGAAATTTAATAAAAATTGGCAATTTTGTGTAAATCAATTTTAAAGAAATTCCCAATGAAATTACTGAAATCCAAATAAATATTGATTCATCAAAACCATAGAAGATGTGCACTAAGTAGGAACAAAAAACATACTCATCAACAACGAAAATGTCAACAAATAGTAGATTTCCTCCAAATCTGACTCCCAAAAACAATTGGATCTTACTCAAATCAATCTTCCACTTCAATTATCTCATTGCAGAATATTACAATCACATGTCCAGCTGAATGCTCGCTTCTTCCCGACTTCGTCACCAGATCTTCTTAAATATACCTAGTTCTATAATTATGTCTACATCACATTTCTAGTAGGTAGATGCTAGGGTCTTCGACACCGGCCTTGATCTTGCGAAGGAACGTGACTGCTTCCCTGCCGTCAATCAGTCTGTGGTCGTATGTCAAGGCGACGTACATCATAGGCCTAATCTCAACCTATACAGAAAATGTATACAACGAGGAGGTCGAAGGTGTTAAAGGCTTTGTTTAACAATGTTAAATCTGAGATGCACGGCCCTAGGTGTTATGAGTGTCTGTGATATGGTGTAATATTGAAGCCCTAAAAAAAAAATTGCGCTTCAAAATGATCAAGAAGTGCTTCAAAAAAGTAAAAATCTTTGAGTGACCGGTTTTACCATACTCATTTTCCCCAATAGACTGTAGTGCTATGAAAATCGTTTGGCAAATGTAAAATTTGGTTTCGATTTCCAATCATAAATATCTGATAATCAGACAGACTTGTAAAAGTCACAGAGTTCCAGACTGACCTACAGGTTTATAATTATCATTGCAGCATGAGCTAAATCCAGGATGTTGTTTCAGAATCTCAGACAAAGTTACTGGATCCCTTTAATGCTAAAGTAAAAGCAATTCTGTTGCCCTTATGCATGTAATTAATCTAAGAGAAACTGGCATCATTTTTGTTTGTAGTAGTTTGCATCCATGCAGAATTTTTTTTTAGACAAAACGGCAATACTGTAAAACTAGAGCATTTCATTTGAGCAATCGTTTGCTAATTTCTTGAATGGTACACAATAGTATAGTAAAAATGTATGTAGTTAATCATTTGTAAGATTTCCATTTTGTTAAAATGTATGGCTTTGCAGTAATAATAAGACTTTTATTTTGTGAAAAATTATTTGTTTTAGAGTAATATCATCTAATCTTCATCATATTTGAGGACCTCACCTTTCCATTAATAGCGACCGGTCTGTCGAAGGAGGCATGCATGCCAAGGATAGCCGATTGAGGGGGGTTGATGATAGGGGTACCAAACATAGATCCAAAGACACCCCCATTGCTGATAGTGAATGTGCCTCCGTCCATGTCCTCCACTGCTAGGGTTCCTGAACGAGCCTGGATGAGAAAATATGATTGCAGAGGGAGAGGAGGAGAGGGGACACGTGCGAAAGAAGAAAAAGGAGGAGAAAAAGGAGTAGAAGAAGAGGAGAAGAAGAGGAAGGAGTAGAAGAAGAAGAGGAAGAAGGAGCAGAAGGAGGAGGGAAAGAAGAAAAATGAGAAGGAGAAGAAGAAGAGGAAAAAAGAAGAAGAAACATTTGACATATATCTGTAAATTACTGTGGCTCAATGATAGCTGCTGTTTTAGAAATAATAATTCTTTCACTGGTAATCTCGTACAGAATCAGGGTCACAAGTGATTTTTCCGATCAGTGTGTCAGCTGAGAACTAAAAAATTAACTTCAAATGAAATCATACTGGCATTAAAATTGGTATGGTAGAGTATCATACAGTGTGACCGCATTGAAATTTCCACTACAAGTTATATTCTCTGTATCACAGTTTAGAATATTCACTGCACTATTACAATAACTATACGTCAGGGAATTATTTACCATTTTCTTACGGCCTTACTTATCATTGTACATTTTTTAATGTGAGTGGCTCCCTATTCAGATTATTATAAAAAAAATATTGGCTGATCAGTTCGTTTTGGAAGTGATAGAAAGATTACCTTTTCACCAAGCTCAACGAGTCCCTTTTCAACATCAGCAAAGCTCATGCCATCTGAATTCCGAAGGACTGGAACAACTAGGCCCTGAAGAAGGATAGATTTAAATAAACAAATAATAAATATAAAAGCATGTTCATCATACTAGAATCATTCCATTCCAAATACAGTCTATGATAAAATGCCAAAGATAATACACTATTCCTGATATTTAAAGCCCCATTGCACTACTTTTAGCAAACAATGCCTAATCGGTGACCATTGGTCCCCCATGGTCCCCTTTTTCTTATGTTAATTGAGAGCCGATTTGATGAGATAAACACCCGACAGTGACCATGCAGGGAGGTCTGATCCCTCCTGGCCAAACTAGTGCAGATAGGCTTTTATATTGAACTGATTACAAATATGTTGTTCCATTCGAGACCTTGCAGCTCATAAATTTATTATATATATTACTGAGTATATATTTAATATTTCCAGGAAGAGTCCATTCTCACATGTAATATTTGCATACATTTACAGCTGACTTTACACGGTAATATCCAGTCAATTGTGTTAGTAATTACAGCTTGCACGTAAATAGGAGAGATGAACTCCAAATTCATAGAGTCACCTATGGCGAAGGTTGACCGATGTGTTGCTATTTCATGGTGATTTATGACTGAAGTGTAAGAAATTATGGGTATATTTTTAAAAATTTTAAATCAATGTATTGAAGATACAATATCCCTTCTGCAGCCAACATCAAATTCTGTAGAACTTTGCAGGAATTTTGAATATGTCATGTATATGTCCTATCTGTGAAATTTAAAGATTAGCAGTGTCCTAATATTCAAATTATGCAAGGAAACCCGTTTACTTGCGAGACTTCACTGTCAGACACTATCTATAGAGTGACTGACTGGCATTTTCTCTTTTACATGAGCTGTAAAAGGTACATTTGTCTACATCATTAACCCACTTCTTTTAATGGCCAAAATTAAACTGATTGAATCTTGCGCAGCATAAAACGTACGACCATTCGGTACAATGGTCTGAAAATCAGACTATTACTTACTGGCTCTATAGCTCCTAAGTCGAATCGACAACTAATAGTCGTTATTTTCCCACTTAAAGACATTTTCAAGCCCCCTTTTTTAGGGAAGTTCTGAATAAGTATTATCTTTCAAATGTCGTTGGAATTTAACTTTTTCATTTTGTGGGCCTGCAAATGGGACATAGCACCTTTAAAGCATGTTTCTTGATATTTAAACAAAAACAGTTTCTCTACAAGTTGTTGTATTTGATGTAAGGACAGATCTTCAACTCTTAGTAGCTTGCTCACTTTTAACAAGCTATTATATTATCACTGATGAAATGAAGGGAAATATTATAGGCATCTCTTATATGTTACACATACCTTTGGAGTAGCCACGGCAACGCTGATGTCCACGTAATCCCGATACACTATTTCATTCTCATCAATAACTGTAGTGGAAAAGGAATCAGGGATAGCAAAAAAGGAAATAAATTAATGGATTCTATTGTGATAACTCAAGTATATTTATCTGTTGAGAGCAACAATATTATAACTCATATTCCTTGAGAACCAAAAATATGTTAGCTCATATAACTCTTATTGAATTAATGCCCTTATGGCTCTCAGTGTAAGAATTGCAAACCTATAAACCACTTTGCCTTTGTATGTCTACCTTTAAAGAGTTTTAATAATGACAACAAACTAAAAACTAAACTGAACTCTTATTGGTACATAAAAATGATATCTGCAAGATGAAATTTAGTAGAATACGACTGAGAAATGTGCAAAGATATCTTATCTTTCTCAACCCAGGTTTTAAATGGCTAATTTGCAAGACTTAATTCATGAAATGCTCTCAGTGCTGAGAACGGCACATTTCCAAACCGCTAGTGATGTAGTATCATAATGTGATGTAAGCTATACAAAAATGGAACATCAATACTAATATAATTATTACTACTACAAATTTATTTTGGCACTGATTTATTTTTGGTGTCAACACAGACATCAATTTGTTCACTTCAACACATACAAGTCAGACCTTTTTATGAAGCCCTTGAAAAAAGTGGTAAGATTTGCAATTTCAGTAGGTAGAAAGTTGCAGGGTCTTTCATCATAGCTCATGTGGATATATCCACAGATGTCACTCTGAAATCATTCTGATAGTTTAATTTACTCGGGCATTAGCCTTCTATTCAAAGTTGTCAGAGTAGGAAATAAAGGAAAATTTGGTGGAATTTGTTGTTGTTAGTTCAGATCAATATTGATCTCCCATTGGCAACTTGGTCACCATTTGTGATGTCAAACATGGGGTAACTCTGCGAGTTGTTGAGCACAATGACTACACACCTGCATTGACGACGGGCATTTCTTTGAGTGCGTAGGACGATGCCTTGACGAAGGCTGACATGAAGCCCAACTTGACCCCATGCTTCTTAATGAAAGCATCTTTGTGTTTATTCCTCACTGCTATGATGTTGCTGTTAATAGTAGGAAATAGGTAATATGAATAGGATGTTAACATATATAATAAATATAGCAATATAGATATTTTTTTAAAATTGAGTATGGAATGGTCTTTGCAACCTCTAAATTCCGATCTATGATCATTGAGGTCCTAGGCATATTATATCGAGAGATGAGTTAGGACAATACAATTGTCATTCTAACTCATTCATATCTAGCATCCTAATAACATAGTCTATCTTGAAAGAATATATTTCAAAAAGAGGATAAGTAAAGGTAAATTACACTGTCAATTCAATATTCCAGGGTAATTGTGGATTTCCTTGACTTTTAACACTGCTTGGATATTCTGATGAACTAATCCCACAACCCCAACATGTTTCCCACACAAAAAAGCTTTCTCTGTACCACTGGGGCCTGTCTCACAAAAAAACATCATTAGTAATGCATTTAAGTTCTCTAACATGTACATGTATTCCAAGGGGATGTCCAACAATTTTTAAACTTAAGACAGTTTTGTGAGAGAGGCCCTAATGAACAGCATTGATGTCATAGCAGTTGAAAGTTATCCTGAAATATAAAGAACAAAGTAAGTTCATCCTGGACGCGTCTCACCTCATGTCTATCTCATTGAAAGTAGTAAGCATTGCAGTGGTGTTCTGTGCCTCCTTGAGTCTCTGTGCTATCCTCTGTCTCATCCTGGACATTTTAACCTGCAGGTTTAAATAGAATCACACACTAATAACATTAGCGATGCACTCCATTCCACTATTAACAGTTTCTTCCAAGTACACACTTCTGAATTTTCAACCCTTTAAATCCGTAGCCCAAGATAATACAAAATGATACCCATCTGAAATAGGCATATACCTAAAATAAAGGATGATTTCAGAGAATTGTTGGATTAATTAAAGTTACAAGCATCAAGAACAATTTAATCCAAATTATCCTCCTGAATTTGATTAAATCCAGATTTCATTATTCAATTTTCACTTCAGTTACATCTCATATTTACATAAATAGATACTAACATCTATAACTATATATTGTACTATTTAACCAATTGAGAGTAAGAAAGGGTAAAGAACTAGATACATCTCAAATCAATGCCAGAAATATCTTGCACTTTAAACCTTGTTCAAAAATAGACACAGTGTACTCATCATATAGCTTGAGATGGAAAATGGAAGACAACTGGGATCAAACATCACAGATTTCCTTCAAGCCACAGTCTGCAAGTGCAGACCCCAATTTGACACTTAGACAAATGACAGTGACAATTGAGTGTATCTTGAGTCAAGCCTAAAAAAGCTGCACAGAGGATGCATCAGCAGCTACATAACAAGGCCTACTAGTCTATAGTCTGTTTGTTCAGACTCTGAATTAAAACACATTCAGACACAAATCAGTGGACCACTAAAAACAATGTGCTGCAAAGATTAATGAGATAAACATAGCCCTTCATATTTCTGTATCTTGCAACACACAGAATACTCTTTTATAATGCAACTTAGGAATCTTTTATCATTCGATATAAAAATAAATTTGTGTATATTGCAACATAAAAATCATAAAGTATGAGGACATATTTAGGCAATTATTGTGCACAGCAATAAACCTTTTCCAAATATACTGCCTATCATGATTTATTCTACATACAAAGTTTGCTGTGGTGTTTGTTTTTTCAGGCAGGTTTTCTGTGTCATGTCTGAATGGGGTTTTATGAGAAACATCAGAATTACGCCAACCGACTATCTGATCTTACCCTCTGTTCGGATCTTATTCCATATCCAGCAGGCATCTCAGCTGACATAGCTTGCTGGGCTGCTGCTGCTGGGTGGATGGGGACTGATGATGCTGTAAAACAAGCATGGAAAAGGTGTGTTTAAAATTGTATGTGAAAGCAGTAATTAATAACAGCGACAATTACATCATGATGATGATGGTGGTGTATTTGGTAGTGATGATGACGATGGTGGTGGTAGTGATGATGAAGATGAACAATAAATTATAGTAGTAATGATCACAATGATGGTTATAATGATAATGAATTATGATCGTGAATAGTAAACGATGATGGTGTTGATAAAAATGATAATGACAATGGTTGATAATGATGATTACAATGCTACTAATCCATTTTGTATATAACAGGGATGATTATTTTATGATCTTATAATACGGCGGGAAACGTGTCAGAGAAAAACTGATAGGTGATTGGATATGAGACGTTTCAGGCCAAGGCTGTATGTCTGAGTTATTGAAGAAAACATGGATCGTAAATTCAATTATTGTAAGTGCCTTTACAACCACACTGGAATGGAACTAAAGACATTGAGGAAAATGGTTTGTAGTTAGAGAAAAATGTATCACACTCATTGCATTTGGAACTCTACTCCATTTGTTATTCACAAGCTAGTGCTGCTTCATAAATTTATTACATAATTCTTGATGATAATTTTCAATTATCACAAGTACCTGCATAACTGTAGAGTCAAAGCAATGCAAAAGAACTGAAGGCATTTAATAAGGAAGATTATCTGTACTTACAAATGGATATCAAACACTCGTTGCATTGGCATTTTATTCTAAATAATTAACCTTTCACAACCTAATACTGCTTCATAAATCTATAATACAATCCTTTAAATGAAAAGAAACTACACAGGCATTCATGTAATCAAGTCTTGTCAATAGAGACTTAGCACTGCACCTATTAAACTGACTGAAGAAAAGCAGATGGTATCAACTCCCTTTCATCTTGGCCACGCAGTAGTCATCTTTAATTCAGCCTAAAAGCAAACGTTTCTTTTAGGTAAATCTTCAGTAAACACACTTGAATTTTCCTGATCTTAATCGCAATATTGCATCATGAAAACTTAATCAAGAAACACGACGAATCCAAGCCAAGAAGCAGATGATACGTGCACTTAGATCATGCAGCGCTCATCTTTTATTCAGACTAAAAGCAAACGATTCCCTGCGTAAGCCAGAGCTTCTCTCTCAAAGACATGCTTCTGATGAAAGAATAATGAGGGTGCTAAGTGATTAACGAGAGATTGAAGACTGAGAGATAGGACTCTGATTTACTCTTGAAGAAGAAAGAGATATAGTGAGAGAGAGAGAAAATCAGCTACAAAAAACAAAAATCTTATTTGCTCCAGCTCCCTTTCATAAATAAAAACATGGGCAAGGCTTCGGTAGCTCGGAGATTGTAGGTTAGGTCATGACAGACAGTGGTCCAAGATTGAAGATAGGCCTTTGATTAGTGTTATAAATGGACAGTGGAGCAATTGCCAAGGTATATGTTGTACAGTGTAAATGCTGTTTGTAGTTATGGCATCTATCACACTGGAGAAAAACAAGAGAAAAAGATCCTGTTCATCTTTTGAATTTATGTGAAGATAAATATTCAAATGCTACATAGTATTTAAAGTATTTAACACCTTGGAATCAAGATTTGATAGGATTTACAAACCAATAAAAAAGGAGTTGAAAATTCATTATTGTCTTATAAAGCTATTTGCAGTTATGAAGTCTTTCCACCCTGATTAAATTACATGTTTCTTGCCTTCTATAATTCTAAATAATTCAAAAATTAATCAGACTAACTCTTGTCCCTTATCAGAACTAAATATGGACAATCCAACAATAAAAAAACTTGAATTTCAAAAACACATGTACAGTAAGTTTGTTTTGATAATTGTCATTGTGAAATCTGAAAGTCCATCTAAAATGTAGATGCTTTCGATGCTTTGCATGTATATTTCATCATTACTCACAGAGGAGTGATGACAAATGCACACTTTGACAAATGATACAGATCATACGGATAAAGGATTAATCAAAGCCTGAGATGTACAGAAAACAATAATAAACTCTACAGAAAAAGCAGCAGATTTGCACTTTGCAAAGATTAACACCTCTATAACACTCCACTTAGAATAAAGAGTAAAAATAGTGATCAGCCTTTTTTTAATTTTTTTTAAGTGGATGTATATCACTCTCTTGTTACAGCAAGAGCAAGACAACAAATCAAGTATGACAAAATAATAATAAGGTTTGATTCAAATTGAGGCTGTCCTATCCATTCCAATCAACTAATACACCTGTATTAATCTAACATCCCATGATGTGGTCCGTTTTAGAACAGGAAATTTGCCATCCCCTGCCATTCTTTTTCTTTATCACAAGCATACCTTTGACAATTTAAATCACAATAATCGGGTATCAAATTACAAGCAACAGGTTTAATCGGGAATATTAATTTCAAATTACCTGGATAATCCTGTTTCATGCAATACTGTTGATTTTGTAGAGCAGCAGGATTGCAATACTGGGGCTATTTCTGTCAGGTAAGATTATGGACGCTGGTCTAAACCGCTTTGAGAATTGGATGTGACATTTGTGGAATACCCAATCTTTGCAGCAAAACAAGGAATATCCGGTTCCCAATAAGACTATTGTTTGGGCTGTGTGAGTCAGGGCAGTATTTTGATACCTTGAGAGATTTTCTGACACTTACAAGCAGTGACTGTCAGAAAAAAAGCAAATGATATTAAGCAAATCTCTGTGACATAGATCTGTGGAACAGTTGATTTTGACTTCCCCAGTCTGGCTTGATTTGATTTAGCGTTGACAGGAACACAATTGGGAGGATTAAAGTGGGTTTTTGCAGGCGATGTAAGATGACATATAGGAAGCGTGCAACAATTTCACAACTGTTACGTGAATTCTGCCACCTCATGCCAATTGTTTGACCCGACTGAGTACTTTCTTTAACTCTGAGGTACATCCAGTGACCTCCGTGTTATCTGGATTAGAGAGAGAGAGAGAGCTGGGGTCGGCTTGCCATGTCTGCAGTCAGTGGGCCAGTCCTTGTTGTTCTGTTTTGACATCTGAGACTGTGAGCCATGCTATCCCCCACAGGATACTGGTAATCATCAAGATTTGAACACAACAAAAGCTGTGATATCATCTGACAATTGTAGAAATTGCTTGAGACCTGGGGTTATTATCTCCAATTATCAAATTATCCCATTATATCTAATCTTTCTTGGTTGAGTCATGCTTTCCAACATGGTATCAATGCCAAGTGAAACTACAAGACCTCCAGTATGATCAGAATACACACAGGCGTAGTCCCAAGACCTAAGTCCCATCCAGTGCTCAGAAAAACCAGTGGTCTGTCCACTAATCTGCATGTAAACCAGGCTCAGTCTCACTTTAACCACAGAACATGCAACCATATTTGCTCATGCAAACATCGACTTACATGCGACCATGGATTCTAAACATATCTTACCACAATAGTTTTTTTATAAATTATGGAAGGGAGTGGGGCACACGTACCTGATACATATAGACAAACCATTGGTTTGTCTTAGGTTTTATCCACTTATCAAGATGATCAAATGGCTCAGACTTGCTTTGACCGCATAACATGCGATAATCTTAATCATGTTGGAAGTAAGCTTACAAGTCAGCACTACACTAATCATGTATAAAAGAAGAACCAGATTTCTTTTGGGAGGTGCTACTGGTGCCTGATCTTTGTGCAAGTGCAGCATAAGCTCTCACGAAAAATGACAACATACAAAATGACTTGACGACACACATTCTTCTTATCAAAATATCAATGATAGAAGTACTGGACTCACAGAATTTTAATGTATCATCTCAGTAAGGAAAGCAGCAAGAGGTTTAAAAAATATCAAGTGCTGAAACACTGCATCATAATGTGTAATCATAAACTATCAAAGCTAATTAAGAATTTGTTCAACTTACATTTTGTTTATTAAAAAAACAAAGTATGTGTATGCTGTAACTTTGTTTATAATTGAAAATTAATAAACAATTTCAACGAGTGTAGCAAGCAAAATTAGCATCAGTTGAGCTATACACCCTGTACATGCATGCAAGTGCCAATGAGTTCAAAAGTACTTGTAGATAAATCCTATAAAATATTTATAAGTTAAATAAATTGGAACACTAATGAAAATTCAGGCACTTCTGTGACCTGAATGATCAGCTAATAAGAACAGCCATTTTTACAAATTGAAACCTCTGTGAAAAGTTATAATGGCATGTTGTAAATATTCAACTATTTTGCAGCTTGAAACTTCAGTAAATTTGAGTTATTTGCAGTAACTGGTTGCACAATACTTTGCTGTGTACTAAGTAGCTGTGCTGATAGTTTTGGTGGTGAAAAGGTGTTAATCCCTTGAATAGCAAATTTTATTTCAGGAGTTATATACATTTCAAGACAGATCCTTTTTAGTGATCTTAGTGATTTACATGTATTTCTCTGGTGAACAAATTCAAGTGCAATGACACTGCAGCTACTGGTAAACAATATCTATATCTTTGCTGGAATCAGATAAATGGGACTCCAGATCTTCAGGAAATGGATTGTGTTCATTGTTTTGAAGCTTATCACGCAAGTTCTTATAGTCTGAATCTTGATAGTAGAGGATAGTACCCTTTCGTCTTCTGCTACCAGGAGGGTCAGTGACTTCCCTCAAAAGGTGTCTACCACTCTTAGGACAGCATACCACATATTACATAATGACTATCTAAACTTGTACTTCAGAAAGTTCAACGGCAATCTCATCAGGTTTTATTTCTTCTTCCCCCCCCCCCCTCAAACTTCATATCTCTCAGTGTAAGAACTGATGCTTGGTTGCTGTAAACTATGCACCTTTGTCTTCAGTTGGAAGAAGAATCTGTGGCTTCCCTCAGAAGGTGTCTACCCTCAGGACATCATACCACATATAACATAATAACTATTTGAAATTGTACTTCAGAAAGGCAATCTCATCAGGTTTTATTTCTTTTTTTCCCCCCTCAATTTTATCAATCTTGCAGTGTAGGAATTGATACTGGATTGATGTGAACTGCACTTTTGTCTTCCGTTGGAAGAAGGATCTGTTGCTTCCCTCAAAAGGTATCCATTTTTAGGATGGCATACCATATATTACATAATACTACTTGTACTGTAGGAAGGCAAATCCAAAGAGTCCAACTTTTTCTTTAAATGCATATCAATCTCGCAGCATGGATCTTGATTGTGGAGGGCTATACCCTTCGATCTGTCTTCAAGCAAACAGAAAAGTTGTTGACTTGCTCCAAAAGGTGTCCACTCTTAGAAGGGCATAATACCACAAATTACATAATAAGTACTTGTACGTACTTGAGAAAGGCAATCGGATAACTTTTTAAACTTATCGTTCTTAAAGCCAGTCTTGATTGCAGAGGGCAGTACACTTTTGTCTTCACTTTGATGGACAATCGCTGACTGGCCTTTACTGGAGTTACTACTGTTACTTGTACTTGTAAAAGGCAATGACAGAACTATATAGAGTATATTTGTTTTTCAAATATTACTATCAATCTTCAGCACGGATCTTCTTTGCTGAAGATCAACCTCACTTTCTCTTCTGTCAGAGGGGTCAGTGACCTCCCTCCTGAAAGGTGTCCATACTCAAACCAACTAATCAGTCATTACGTAATGTATCCTTGTGAAGGGTAATTGTGGTTTCTTAATGAAATTAAGGCACAGATGTAGCTCCTTTATAAAAATCTCAAGATTTCAATAGCATTCAGAATGGGTACCATGACATTTGTCAAATGCTCCCTCCTACATCGAAAGATCATCCATACATCGGGATGCCATTCAGTAGGTATACTAATAGCTTATTTCACAATAAAAAATAAATACAGTGTTATCTTGTTTTTTTCTTTAGGAAAAATAATACTGCCAAAAAGGTAAAGTTTACATAGCACTTTTGATTCAAGGAAAACATAGGCATATTTATTAATCATAAACTACTTGCTTATTGAAGAAGAAAACAAATATTGCAGCCATTTCATTTTGAGAGCACATTGCTATCCATTATCTACATATAGGAGGCAGTTTAGTGAACAAGCAGAAGTTTTGTAAGTATGAGATATTGAGTTAGAAACCAAGTCGATGCTCTAATAATAATAATAATACATATGATTTATAAGGCGCCAAATCCACTTGACAGTCAAATGCTCAAGGCGTAGCTTGTGCAGAAGATGAAATACATACATGATACATTTATACAAAGTGCGATAGGAAAGGTACAGATATAAAAGGTTATGGTAATCAATTATAAGCTAAATTAAACAGATATTTCTTAAGATTGTTTTTTAAAACTTCAGCAGAACTGCTATTCTTAATCCATTGAGGGAGAGTATTCCATAATGAAGGCCCAGCATGAGTGAAGGTTCGCTCCCCCCACTTTGTTTTAACCCTAGGAGTAACAAGTAAGCCAGAGTTTTGAGAACGTAGCTGTCTAGAAGGAAAGTAATGCTTAATCAAGCCGATGTTATACTGCGGAGCAGAGCCATGTATACAGTGAAATAGCAAAATAATCTTGAAAACAACACGTTTTTCTACGGGCAACCAATGGAGTGATTTGAGGACTGGTGTGATGTGACTGTACTTGTTTGACAGGGTCACGACACGGGCAGCAGCATTCTGTTTTCTTTGTAATTTTGCGAGTAGGTTGTGAGGCGAACTAAACAAAAGGCCATTACCAAAATCCAAGCGAGAAGAAATTAAAGCATGAGTAATTTTCTCAGTGGCACTACGGTTAAGATATTTACGAATACAACCCAAATTGCGTAACTGATAACGTACTGATTTTGAGACATATTGAATTTGTGTAGACATTGTCATGTTTGAGTCGAGAAACACACCAAGGTTGCGACATACATTAGATAGGGTAGTTTCATGTCCAGCAAGAGTAATTGAAGTGATAGAAATCTTCTCTAACTGAGTCTTAGAACCATACATTATAAATTCGCATTTGCCCTCTGGTAAGAAATGAGTCAACAATCAACTCCCTTCTGTAAGATTTAAAGCGGTAGGTCCACTGGTTGCTGTCTTGCAAGTGACACAACATTAAACCGAAACATCATCATCACTTGACAAACTTCTTTCATTTTGATGGCTTATCCTACTATGGGTTTGAAAAATTATAAGAGTTAACCATACCTGGTTTTGATGTCATAGGCCCAGTAGGTATAGAGGGCGCAGGTGGTGGTGTTGAGGGTATCGGTCCAGCTGAGGCTCCTGCAGGAGGTGCTGCTGGGGCAGCTGCAGGTGGTGGAGGGGTAGGAGGAGGGGCTGCAGCAGCATCTGGAGCAGCTTTCTTGGGGGCATCTCCTGCTGTTGGTATAGAATGGGGAAATATAAGGATTTAGCATAAGTGTCACATTTCTTTTAATAGGTCTTTATTGTGCAATTTCAAACATCAGCCACTTTCTGTATCAACAGAAAATTGTTGTTCCTGAATACTATTATATTTAATATGTCAAGTCAGTTTAAAAGTACTGAGGTTTTTTCAAAAATAGAAGTTGACCTACTCTGTGTATATCATATCAATAGATTTATAACTTGATTTCCTGCAGACATACACATGGATGTATTCTCATTTCAAATTTATTATTTTCCTGATGATACCAATCATACTATGAAGGATGTCACGAACAATGTCTGAATTAAACACAAATATAGTCTCGTATGTATTGTGTCAAGGCTTTCAAAACATGTACTTCTTTCTTTCAATAGTTTCTAAATGGTATTGATTGTAACTTCAAGTAGACATGGTGTGACTGCCAATTGTCAATTGGCTTAGGTCAACGAAACTGTTTTTCCTGTCATTACAGCACAATGAAACACAAATACAGGTAAGGATATCAAAATATTCCATCGTACACGTTATCAGACCACAGGAGCAGAAGTCAACAATATTGAACTATTTATCAAATAAGAAACACATAAAATCTTTTCAGTGAATCTGATTTGCAGCCACGTTTCACTAGTTTGTTCAAAATTTGCTGGTCTATCAGTAAACAGCTTTACTTCTATTACCCCCCCCCCCCAAAAAAAAAAAAAAAAATTAAGGCCAGTTAAAAATGTCTTAAGAGTCGGTTTCTTTAGAAATGCAATTTTGTTAATAGAAGAACTCATGATAAGCGTTGATTTTTCTTCTTCAAAATGAATGGAGGTCAGAAGTATACCTGAGACTTGTATCTTGAGAAGCTGTTGACCTGGTACAACCTTCTCTCCATCTGGAATCAAGAACTCAAGGATGACCCCTCTACATGGTGCTGGTACTGGGATAGAAGTCTGGCAAGACAAGACATGAGAAGGGAAAAAAACTATCAGTGTAGAAAGACGGTCTTATTGAGCTTATGGGTCTAAATTGGTGTCCCTTTCAATTGGGATGTTTCATCAACTATTTAATCAAACAGACAGAATGTTGTTGCTGTTGTTGGTGGTTTTCATGGCGTTTTTCATCGTTCATTGGATGATTTTCGCCAATATATTTTAAGACTCATTTTATAGCTTGAGGGAAAATGAATTCCAGATCCACTTCTGAAAAGTTGAAAACATTTCCTCATCAATTTTGGTATCTACTACGTAGTATAATTCTTGTTATTTTTTATATATAATTCTATTAAACCTGTATATAAAACATCTAACAGACAACTGAGAGTACTTACATGTATCTAATGCTGCCGAGCAATGGCAATTTTCTGATTTCGATGATTATCATAAAACATTAGATTTGTGTCTTTATTCCAATATTCCAGATGATAAAACATCTCCCACTGTTTATTGACAATATGAACTTATATTCATCCCATTTCATGTCCTGTACCTCTATATTTGCCTATCATACACATATTACTGTACACAAACAATGTAACTGAAGCTCCATGAGGTAATTGAATATATATTCCTTTTTACATAACGAAATACACACCTACACATGTATACCGGTCGGTAATAATACAAAAAAGTGCGCATGACCTACAAACAACAGCCTTATCATGGCATTCTGTATTCTCCACAACTCGTTAAACGTTGAACGAAACCAATTTACAACACTATACATCTGGTAATGTTATCAAAGGAATGTTACAAAAGGAAGAATGAGTGAAGTTACAGAGCAGGAAATGACCCAACAATGACTGTACTTGAAAAATGTGACTATCCTAGACCTATAACATACATGTGTGTGTGGATTACATCGCATGTAATTTACATTTAATACAGGTACACCCCACCTGAGTTTCAAGGAGATACAAGGACAATTGAAATAGAACCATATGGACTGGTGTACTATAAATGATTGCCATGTCTTACCTTGTCTGTCTCTATCTCTCCCACAACTTCATCTTCCTCTACAAAATCTCCAACACCTGCAGGACATGGCAGCAAATGCAAACAAGACAAAACAGAACAACATGAGAAAGATATTACAGTGTACTTTCAAACAGATGTTTTCCTCAAAGTCTGTGATAGATTGTATTAAAAGCATGTCACATCCACATTTAATATGAACTTTGAGATAACTCTGGATTATAACTTCACCTAAAATATTTCCTTTTAACTTCACTAATTAATGTGAAGTACAACTGTAGCTACATGTACATGTATACTATCAGTGACATAATTAATAAATAGATTATCATAGGCAAATACTGTAAATGTACATTTACACAACTCTAGACGATTTTGATATAACATGGACTGTTTAGTCTCCATACAGTATGTGGGGAATTAGAAGACAGACCTTTGGAGTAAAAAATTACAGTCCTAGAACACATATTATGGCATGATTTCTCCTTGAACACAAGAATTTATGCACAAGATATTTGGGGGAAAGCGTATCTTTCATAAAATACAAACACTTTTATTATTTTCATTATATACAACAATCCATTCAGTCACAACAACTGATATCTTCTTCAGAATAATTAACATGAATGTTATCCATAATATATTATTATACATTGTGTAGGCATTCACATAATACAAACGATAGGGTGGAAGGATTATAATATTTGTTTAATAAGAATTTTTTCCATCACTGCCTCAACAATCTTCTCATTAATCTTTGCAAAATCCACCCTTGCAATGTACAACTAATATCTTCTTCAGAATAATTAACATGAATGTTATCCATAATATATAGGGTGGAAGGATTATAATATGTTTTTAATAAGAATTTTTTCCCTCACTGCCTCGACAATCTTCTCATCAATCTTTGCAACATCAACCCTTGCAATGTATCCCCCATGCAAGTCAGTCAGTCTCATAACATGTCCAATACCGCATGAAATATCTCATCAAATATGCATAAGGCACTTTAGATGAAAACGCCCGGTCGGACGGACCTCAGTCATCGGAGAGGGCCAATCATGCATCTGTGTAGACAACATGATACAAAAACAGCACCACTATCTCAGATACCGGTACACAGACCTCATAAAAAGGATTTCTTGACAAAGGCAATTTAGTAATGTGCCTGCACTGTTGAAATTCAAGGGCATTTGAAGGAATATCCAAGAAATTGTAAGGCAGAATTTCCCCTTCCAAGGGTATATTTCAACATTGTCTGAAGTCACTGAACATGCCAGTACCAGCAGCATCCATGAGAATCAGCACAAGAAGTGTAAGCACGCAATACGCCCACATACCTGGAAGGAATTACTCAGTAAAACAAGAATCTAGAAGAATTACATTCTTAATGACCAAATTCTTATGAATATATATATCTAGGCCAAGTTTAAGGGTTTGTTCAAGTATTAGATTCCAGCACTCAAGGTGTAAACTGACTCCACTGTTTTTTTATAAATAACTTTATAAATGGAGTATTTAAGCCGAGCCAGAGATGAGTATACTCAGAAAGAGAAGTAATTATATCCTGGAACTAGAATGCCAATTTGAAGGGTGTGAAATAAGATACAATGTAAACTTTTCGCATATTCATCTTTCACATTTCTTGGCTTTCAAGTGTCAATAACCAGAAGAATAGCTTTTTACTTGAAGATTCCAAAAAGTGCAAATACACGGAGAGTAGATGTGAAAGAACAAAAGCGGAATGTTATAACAGATCGATATGGAACGGAGATCCACAATAATTTTTAGCCCGTAACTGTAAAAAAAATTCCAGTTTAAAAAATAGTTTTACTAAATATGTAAAATATATTTGCTCAATCATCATCATTTTTTTTGTTTTTTTTTGTTTGGGGGGGGGGGGGGAGGGGGGCAAAATGTTTGTCACTCATAAAATAATTATGCAAGAGTGGAAAATATATATAATTGTTGCCAATTTGAGGAGGAAATAATAAATAATTAAGCTTTTATATCAGTAATTAAACATCAAATCTTTTTACACACTTAATACTATTGGGGGGGGGGGCAAAATATGTACTGGCATGTTCTATGTTAATATTATCAACACATACAACATGTTGTCCTCAGGGTTTGTTATTCTTTATATAATCAATTAAAAAAATATATAGAATGTAATAGACTTGATTTAAACCAGATTAATCAACCCAAATTAATCTAAATAACTGATCAAATACCATCCAAACGATTGAGGATTTCCAATTCTGATAACCTTTGTATGCGTGTTTGTTTGAAACACACACACACACGAAAAGACATATTTATTTTGTAGATGTATAACCAAAATGTCTTTCAATCATCAAAAGCTCCCACTTTTTATTGGATACCCTGTAGTTGCAGGCAAAAAGAGCAACAGTTTGAAGAGAGACTGATTTGGAGATGAGGAGGCAGGAGCAAGATGTCATCAATTATTTAGGAGAGTAAATGAAGCATTTGAAAATGAGAATTCAACGAGACCCTTGAGGATAGTAATGGGCCTTGCCATGACGATGAGCGACCACGCATCTATCTCACCGAGGTAAAAGATGATTAGTTTTCAGACAAGAAAGATGAGCACTTTATCTAATTTGCCATTCATCTTTGGATAGCTCAATTAGCCTTGTCTTTGGAATGAGGTGTCGGAAAGACTTTTAAATGGACATGGCTTTTGGGGTTGGCGAGTGAGATGCAGCTCTTCGATATACCAATTATTATTATTTTTTAGCTATCGAGATGGGATTGATTTGAAAATGTCGTGATCACTTTTTAGACACGAATGGAAACTCCAAGGCCACCATAATTGAGTAGAGAATGGTTTCTCTAAAAAAAAATTCTCCCCCTGTATCTCTCAATCTATCTTTGTCTCATATCAATTTCTTTTTCTATAAAAGTCCCTTTTTACGTTAGAAATACATGCTCTCAATCTTTAATGCAAAGAGCTTTCCAAACGATGCCTATTCACAAGATCATGTACAAATTTCGGCATGGTCTGTATAATAATGCACTTATAGTGAGATATCAATTGAGTTTCAGAATAACTGCACACTTGTATAGATTATTATATTTATATTCAATATTGTACAAACAATGAATTTAGATAACCTTTTTCACCTGAACAAACCAACTTGTAAAGTGATTACTAATGTTTTGCACAGCATTATAAAAAATAAAAAAATGAATATACAGGTTAAAGGGTATACAAATGCATGTGGGTTATATAGAAAAGAAAAGGTAATGACAAAAAATGAATATGATGCAATACCGGTAGTTACAAAATGAAAATGAATTTTTTCAAGTAAATGTCAATTTCCTTGATTGCATTACAATATTGATATCTTTATTTCTTTAGAGTGACTTTGTGAATATAAATCAATGCTCTCTTTCCTGACAACTGAGACAAGACATTAAAAATTAATCTGTTTGACAATAACTTTTGGGGCGGTTCCATTACCTCTAGGCATATGACTAGAAGAAAAAAGACCCTCTACCACAAATGTATGCACGGGACTGGGCACTAATGCATGACTTTGTAAATAGAAACTGTCAACCTCACTCCTACTCTTAAGAAACGTCTTCCAATTAATTTTGTTGTTATGCTCCAGTTATTGCATCAGGCAATCTATTCATAGTCAAAAGCCAAGAATGGCAAAATTTGAAAAGAAATCAACAATCTACATTACTGACTACCGATAGTTTCTAAAGAGTGATATATACATAGAAAGATAAAGTGGAGATGTTTCCTTTCAGTATTTCAAGGATAGGGTGTTCATGGTTTGACCACAGACAAGATAAATATTTAATCGGTTGGTAGAAAGCTGGGATTGGTTGCATAGGATTGTGGGGAGCAAGTAACTGAGTCACTAAAGGGGTTGAGTGCTAGAGCATAACAAGAAGAATGAGCAAATATGAGGAAATAGAGAAATAAATCTATATTATCTTTTTTTTTCCTGTGTATTACTTTAACAAGTGGTTAAGATTGAGCAAGCATTTTTTTGTTGTTCTTTTTTACAAAAAGAGATGGCACACATGAAAAATTAATGAGGGGGAAAATGATAACATTGTAATATACAAAATGCATCATATATATTATGCAAAACAATTTTCTAAGAAAGTAAGAAATTGAAAAAGAGGGAAATGAAAATGAGAATGAAATAAGGTCTCTTGATGTCTACAATTACATTATGTCATCATGGTTAAAATGTATTTTAACTGCTTGCCTTTTATGCTACAATATATGAGTCATGATGTACGCTTAACTAACCAGGAGACTTGCATTCAGCATTCTTTAATGTTTGTTTTTTTAATTAAAAAAAAATCTGCCCACATAAACTTAGAGATGAATGACTCTTGCTTGATATTAAGACTGCATCACCTTGTTAAAATGTATACAAATGAAGGGGAAATAATGGTTCAACTAATCATAATATAGACCCCCAAAAAGAAAAAAGGAAAGAGAAATGAATGAAAAGAGAAGGCTTGATCCGTTGCAGACAAGAAGGGGGAAAACAAATCAGGTTAACCAAGTACATGACATCATGTATGAAAAAGAGATCTGCCCACAATTTGTATTCCTTCACAACAGCCAGCAATGAATTAAAACTCTCTCTCTATATATACGTGATTTGTAAAATGTCACACCTGCCCACTGCATTAAATTCACTTCAAAAGCCACTTGTAAACCAATCTCTTAACTTCTTCTTGACGAACCAAGACCATCTGGAGTGATATCAAAGTTGAAAATGCCAACACTTAGGCAACCTCTGGGTGTGAAGCATCTGGCTTCCCGGCAGCCCTTCACACCCACCGACTTGTCTCATCCCTGCTCATATCCTTCCAAACATTGTCTTCCCTTTCATCACGCATCTTCACCAAAGCGATCTCGGTCCCACATCAATATCTCTTTTGATCCCGCGGAGGAAATCTTCGGGTATCGGTGAAAGGAGGGCAGCTGTGCATTGGCACATGCACGGGGCAGTGGACATGGTGTTTTAATACGGGGGAGTTTTGTTGGAGGAGAATAGTAGAAGAGATCTCTGGTGATTCCTTGCCGATATTAAAATCAATGAGTGACACCCTTAAACATGATGTCAACAAGAATAGAATGAAGACAGGGACACTGACACTTCGATTGTGCATTGCCCTCTGTCAGCTTCCATTAATGATTGCACGGCCAGAACTGTTTGCACTGACACAACTTTCCTTCCCTGACTATCATATAAACGGTGGCTTAAAAATCTACTTAATGGTACATGTAAACAACCCTTTCAATTACCAATCAAAGTGCACTTCTTGATGGAGAAAGTGGAAAACATTTGTCAGTGGAGTCCTTGCATTTGCAAAAAATACATAATGGGAATTCAAAGTATTAAAAGAACAGACTTCCTCTACCCTTTACCAATCCTAACTTTATAAATAACCCTCTTGCTCCTGGAATCAAAATAACATTAATTTAAAGGTTAAGAATTCACTATGTGTATAGACAGGGTAATAAGGCAACCTAATATATGTATCAGACCAACATAGAAAGTACCTGACGACGTGCCTTAAAAAAAAGACAACTGTGGAAAGATGTATTTGTCTATCCTGAAATGAATCCCACTCCCTAAGGACATACATGGAAATGCATACTGTATGCAGATAGTGTAACCTCTTCCAGACATGAACGCAACTTGATACTTCCAAAATGGCTATCAGCTGGCACCATTCTGATTCATTCTCAAAAATTGTTTTTAGAAATTATTTATTTACCGGTACTTAAAAAAAATAACAAAGCCAGCAGAAGCTTTAAAATGTCTCATATAACATGCATATGATTTCTCCATGTTTATTGAAGAAAACTAGTGCTGTGCTCTATTATCAACTTAAAAGTACAATGACCTGTCATTATATTTTTACCTAATGCAGCTTAAGTTTATCTAAAGAAAACGGAATTCCCCATGATCTAAAAATATCATAAAACAACACATTCCTTCTCTAGACTTCTCAGACCATTTTCTTCTTCCTCAATCAGTCAAACACAATGAGCATATATTTCTTTTTATAAAAAAAAGGAGGGGGGGGGGGGTATTCTCTAACACCTTCCATATTAATCTACAATGCGTTTCCCCTTTTTCACTTTTTTTCTAACTCTCCTTAAACTTTCTCTGCCTTTTAGATGATATTCCCATAAGCAGAATGGGAAGTTACCGTTATCTGCACTTGACTAGTACAATGTACACACATTGACCGTGCAATAAAAGTACATTTAAGAGGGCATGACCACACGACAGATTAAAGGTTGAATCTAATATTTTTAAGTTAAAGTAACTGTGGATATATCATGAACATATTTTTCATATGATGCTTAAATGAATGACAAGTTTCTCGCCAAAATAGTTTTTTGGCGAGTTATACTTTAAAAACATTCAATTAAATGTGCTGTATTTAAATAGTGATCTCTTTATTATCTGAATGTTCAAAGTTATTGAAATTACTGCAGGAAAATGGAGTATACAGTTGGAGTTTTTTCATAGTGAAAGTAAGTATACCTACAGTATAAAACACATTACAAATAATTTGTTTCTAGGATAAATTAGTGTAAATTCTAGAACAACAACAAAATATGTGCCTGACTAAGAAAAACTGGGGAGGGGGGGGGGGGGGGGCAGATATGCCAAGCGCTTAGTGATATGCTAAGTTTCAAATTTCTTACCTTTATCCCACCTCACATCACCCTCTGACACGGACTCTGCGAAAGGAGGGGTTTCAACGATCCTCACCTCATCATCTGAAACACAAGTTAGCAACAGAAACTATTTCAACAAGACTGGTTCTACTCTTTAAAATGAAGAATTATTATGCTATTTATTCTATCCTTTTCCATGCAAGTGAACTTTTTTTCTTTTCTTGCTGTATTATCTGTCAGAATAATAAGTACAAGCATTTTTTTCCTGTATATTAATGACCACATCTAATATCTTAGTATGTCTGATGACTGTATATCAAGCTGCCATCTCTATAGAAAGAGCATGGATCAAACAAAAACATTAAATAAAATAAAGTCAAGATGTGTTTATAATTCTATAATACGTTTAAACAATACTTAGTAATGAATTGGACATATCTTTAGACTTGCCCTAAAAGGTTAGAGAAAGGTTAAATTACATCACATACGGTGTGATGTATTCTACAAAGCACATGTGTATTCTTCAAGAGGGTACTAATTATAACGACTTACAATAATAATGTGAAGTTTGGAGTCCTTTACAACCATTTAGCTCCCAGATTGGTTGAGACTGGAAGGCGCCTAGCACTGGTCGTATCCTGAAAGATTAGTGGTTGAGCGGGGGAAGAAGAATGGAAAAGATATCAATAACAACATTTCCCATTTCCTTTTCTACAACACGGGTTCCAAGAAAAATAGTTTGATCTGCTCTGTTTTGATTAAGAAAACATTTTTATTGCATTAAAAAAAAAAGAGATTTTTATCAAATTTTAGATGATCAGATAACTTTTATAATACACTGAATAAACATGCAGCTCGGCTAGGCATTACCAGGAGAGTAGAGATCATTTAAATTCCCCACGACTCCCAAATTTGAACAACTTTTGAATCATTCGATGTAACAGAATTTCTATTTTTCCTATCTCAATATCATTTTAACCTATCACCTTCTATGAACAAATTTAATATGTAAAGCCTAGATTTAAAAACAATTTTTGTTCATAATTTTTTTTTTTTATTTAAGTAAAAAGTGGTTCAATATTAAAACTGTTCAATTTTGTCTGTATCTGTTCTTAATGACCAGTGCATAGCACGTTAGCCATTCCTGACTGAGCATTAATCCTAGGAGGATAGCTTACAAATGAGAGACACATTAGGGGGCTAATTCTCACACATCACTCTCGGTCCTACTCCAGAGGAACCTGTTGCCCTAGCAAGCTGCGTTCATCGCCTTCGTTAATTCCAATTGATTTCACTCCAATAACTGATAGCATGAGCACACTTCCAGAGTGCATTTACCCAGAATGGGGAGACTTTCTTTTTTCTAATCAAATACTGCACCACTATACCTAATCAAGGGGATGAAAGATAATTTGTAGGTACTTAAAAAATGGGTCAGAGTTGTTACCAGGTTTGATGGAAAGGGCTTCCTCTCAAGGTTTTAAATGAAAAGTATATACCTTTTTCTATGCTAGGCAATTTTCTTCCCTTAGAGCTTTCCCTCCTGCCAATATATCCATTTCCCCTGACAATTGTCCTCTTTGATGGCGGAATTGTTTATCGTTTATGGGTGGTATAATATTTGCATTGCATTCTCCACTCCGCTTTGTTCAGACCACTTGGAAGATTAGCATTATACCTTATCCTTTTTTCTACAGATCATTGGCCATCGCTTGTCCATGCTTCATTGCATAACGGCATACAGAGATGGAAAATTAATATTGCGCTGTTTTATCCCCCTTAAATGCCTGTCATGAAGGGAACTCTTGGGTGTGTTTTTCATCTTGTTGGTCTTCTTAATGCATCCAAGTCAGGTGTGAATTATTCATGATCTGCCTTTCACGAGACAACTTTGAGCCCCTGCTGTGGCCTTCTTTCGTTATTAATGATCCATGGATGCAAATATGATTACAGGAGAAATATATGAAGGTCTAAGTTTTTCCCCCACTCTTGCAATCAATAATGGCTCTCAACATTGGAGTGGGGAGGAAGTCTTTGTGAGTGTCGTAATGAAAAGCAACAAGTTCGCCTTGCCTTGGGGACCGTTGGTGTGGTTACTCAGGGGTGAAATTAAAGAGGTGGTATGAAAAGATGAATAGGGACAGGGATGAAGAGATGTTAAGGGAGTTGTTTTGGGATAAATGGACATACCTCAGAGTTTGCTGGTGCTTTGCAAGCTGGCTGTATGCCCTCCATTGGCACCCCTCAGAGGAGGCTGGTTTGAAAAATAAAACAAGCACATATTAAGTTAGATAAAAGGAAAGAATATCAACAACTTTTGTATTTAATGAGACATCTTTTTAATTATCAAGATGATGCTTCAGAAACAAAAACAACCACTAATACTAGATACAAAGTAAGAATAACCAAGAAACTTTCCCTTTAAAAAAATTAATGAAACATGCTTTAAATCAATGTTTTAAATTTCCACTACAAAATATTTTTCCCTAATAAATGCAATGTCTTCTGGTTGCTAATTCAAGGACAAATATATGTTAATCTTAAGCTCATCAAATATCTGATCCTACATATGTAATGCTGCTGTGATGATGAAGGCAACAGGAGAAGGTTGATGTACTTCTAAAACTGTTGAGATTCGTGGTACATGCACACAATTAAAAAAAAAATTGCAAGAGGCTACTTTCAGTAAAATTTGTTTTTCCAGGGATGTATACCCAATTAAATGATTATGCTTTTAACCGTGTCTCTACTTTCTTGCAATCTATAGTGCTTTTAAATGCATTTAAGGCGTTTAACCCTCAGCCTTATCCCCCTCCCCCACACACACATACACACTCTTTCCCCACTCATCTTACCTATACTGGACTTGATGTTCCTTGCTATGCATGCCTACAAAGACAGAAATTAATAAACAAATGGAAATAAATCACTTTGTCATTCATGGTAAAAACTACATATTTAAAAGCAGACCAATATGAACAATTTCTCAAATGGCTTTTTTCCTATTTTTACACATGCACAGGGTACGCAGGTTTACACTTTCTTTATAACAGGATGCACATACATGTATTAGTTTAGTTTTCTTAATACTTTTGGCAAAGTCTCAAACAATGATAAAGATTCAGTTCCTTACCATTTGCTTTGTGCTTTATTCTATATTAGTTAAAATTACATGTTATAAACACAATAAGGTGTATTAGAAAGCAGGTCCAATAACATCCAAGAACAACCTACAAATATTCATTTACAATTGTACTGTTTTTAAAAAGTACATGTATCAATAAAAAACATGTGGCATGCAATACACTGTGCAGGTAGATCCGATCTTCTTGGTGATAATGATAAACAAATGATTGATATACATACAATGTACTTAAAGGTAAAGACCAGTTATGGTCATGCGATTGCATTGTGAAAGAAACGTTGTGGAATCGATCAGAAAAGGTTGATCATCTAGCATATAAGTATTGGTGTGTACTGCAATCATCAAAATGATAAGAAATTTGGCCCATTCTTCGTTAAGTTACAAGCACTATACACAGAAAGATGTATATGGGACTACCCTATATCTCTCACAGTCAAATAGATATACTAATTTACCAAATATATCAATTAGTAGGCAGTTTCCCGGCAAATTTGTTATCATCATGTATTAGTCAAAACATATTCTTTCACATGATTGGTAATGAGAGCTTCCATTTCATTTTTTTGAAATTGGGGCGTTTCCAATACTGGTCTTTACCTTTAAAATGTACCGTGCACATAATATTCACTTTCCAGATACTTTTATTCCCATATGTACATTATGCAATCTGCCTCTATTACAGGTATATTATGAACTTTCGGTTTAACGAAAATCATTTTTAACATATAAAACATACCGGTAGTATACATGTTATGTAGAAAAGGGAACTATTAGGGCTTGTGATTTATTTCCTCTAAATAAACTAAATACAAATATAATCAAAACAGACTGGACTTCAAGGAACATGAATGTCAAGCTTGAGTGTTTCCAAAAGCAAATTCATCTTTATTTACTCAACTAATTACAATCTCGGCACATTCAACCTTCATACAATAGAGGCACTTCCAATAACTAATCTACAATTCTACACACGGTGTATGTACTCCCAAGTCGTAACCCAATGTTAATTTTGTGTGTATGACAAAACAGGCAGAATCATCATAATTTTATGATCAATACCTGTACATACATGTACAGTATGTAGCCATGCACAACAAAACATCTTAAGCGATCAACAGCCACCATAGACTTGTGCATTATTATCATTTTTTGAAATAGAACTGTGTATTGGTGGTCACTGAAGAAGTGTGATGAAATGATAACATAATACAAGATATGTTAGAATATTATGAAATAAGGGGAGTATGTCTAGAGTGGATAAAAAAATATTTGAATAACTGAAGTTTTACTTGTTTACTTGGGTGATATTAAGTCGTCTTTACTCAAGATTTCTGTAGGTGTACTGGTGTACCCCAATGTTCAATATTAGGGCCCCTTTTATTTCTGCTTTACATCAATGATGTGCAATATGTTACCGTACTCAACTCATTTGCCCTACAATATTTGCTGATGACACCACCTTATTTTTAAATGGGAAAAGTGTAACTGAACTAAATGCCATTATTTGTACAGAAATTCCAAAAATTAACCAATGGTTTGGAGCGAACAAGCTTATGATCAATTAAAAAAAGACTCAACGTATGGCGTTTAAGAAAAGGAATAAAAATCTCAATTATGAAATTGAGGATATATATATTAATAATTACAAGATTGATAAAGTATGCTGCATAAAAAAACTTGAAATTGCTGTAGATGAAAGCTTGACTTGGTGTTGTCATATTGATGAAATCATGGGGAATAATAGAACGTGCCATTGGAGTATCGTATAGAATTAGGGCTTTTATTCCTCTCAGAAATTAACCAATTATAACACATTGATCTTGCCATATCTTTCTTACTGTAATATACATGTAGTATGGGGGAAACGTGCAAATAATTTAATAAATAAGCTTATGTATTACAAAAAAGGGCTCTGCATGACATGTTTATGTAAAACTCTGAAGTTCATCAGTACAATACCAGATATTGCAATAGACCACGTGTGCAATTGTTAAAGTACTTTAAAAGACCGTCTCACACTTGGGACCTCAACTAAGGAATTCATTACCTGAAGACATTAACAAAAACAGCCCATCGCTTGCCTCTTTCAAACGTAAATATAAACAATGCCTTCTGAAATCCTAAAATATGTTGATTTCTTAATGTTCCTACACCACCTGAAGTATTATTACATATATGCGCCCAACTATTCTTTGTGCATCCGGATCCTTCTCCTTCACACAGACCGCCTATTTCCCTTTTGTTGTGTACTTTTAACTATGCTTTGTACCTATTAAACGAAATGTATAGATATTTAAATTCCTGATGACCAGCCCTCGATAGGTCAATGGCCTCTGCTGGCTCCACCTCTGTCTCAAGTATAAATTCTAGGTGCTCTAAATTCTTTTTGATATTGTTATGCTATTTTCTTGTTTTTTGTGTTTTATTGTATCATGTAAAGTTTTTTATGAGAAGTGGAAATAAATGTATGCCTCCATATACATGTATGTGTACATTTTTTTTTAAATCAAACGCAAACATGTATAACTTGTATTTGGCTTATTTATCTTTTTTGAAAACGTGCAACCCTTTCGACAAAAATGCATTGTGATACTTTCCAAAGCCTTATTCACATGCGTACAATGTCTTTTAGCTGATGGTATTGATGCCACAGGATGCCTTGAGATCTTAAAGGAAACCAAAACCTTCATACCAAGTTACTTTTATTGTAAAGTTTAAAAGATTTGAATAAAATCAGTGAAAATTTAAACAAAATCGGGCAAGGAATAAGAAAGTTAGAGCGTTATGAAATGACTAGTCACTAGAGGGCGGTATTCAATTTGATGACATCATCTGTGAACAACTCTCCATGCCTTTTGTACATAAAATTTCACAATATTTTTGTTTTCTTTGTATTTATTTGTGTTCTTGATCCGACTTCATAACATGAGAAGTAGAATATCATTTTGCATTCTATATCTTGCTTTCAGGGGAGTACATTATCTCAATCACAGGAAAGAAGGACAAACATGAAATTTGATGTACAAAAGGCATGGAGAGTTGTCCACAGATGATGTCATCAAATTGAATACCGCCCTCTAGTGACTAGTCATTTCAAAAAGCTCTTACTTCCTTATTCCTTGCCCGATTTTGTTCAAATTTTCACCGATATTTTTCAAATATCTTAAACTTTACAATAAAAGTAACTTAGTATGAAGGTTTTGGTTTCCTTTAATTAGAATTAAATTGTTGTTAAATTTGTGTTACAGGCTCCTGCAAATTTCAAGAGTCAAAATAAACTTTGATATTGACTATCTTTACAGCTGGTAATTCTATTTAATTAACTTTAACATTGACTTGGAGAAACATTGCATATTTTTCACTATAGCTGGCTAATTTGGTAGTATAATTTTTAAACCTTGGAGTATTCTTTGCATCTTATGAATATATTATGATTTGTGGACAACATTCCTTCTCTGGCATAGACATCGTTAGTTACCATTATACATGTAGGTTGTTTTCCTCAATATCCAATCAGCTTTCCAGACCATGCTTTCTGTGGAGGATTTTCTCCAGGTTTCAGTTTCTTGTATCTACTGGCTTCAGTTTCTTGTATCTACTGGCTTCAGTTTCTTGTATCTACTGGCTTCTCATTCAGAGCATCATTGTTTTACAAATCTTTCACTCAACTTGGATTTTACTTTGAGTGATACCATCCTCATTCAGCAACATGAACCCATGATCCAGCTCATGTATGTGGCAGCCACCTTTGCACTGGATTCACAGCACTGCATCACAATTGAACACATTGCACTTAACTACGTACTTGTGGTACCTGGGAGGCTGGGAAGCTATTGGTATATTAAAATCAACACTATATTTGTGCTTGCCAGAAGCAACTTGTTTGATTTGATATTCTTAAAAAACATTTTGTCAATGAAACATCCGCAACTTATTTTCGTCCATTTATATCAGACTTCTTCACAGACATAATCTTGAAGATTAATTGACCCAACAACAAAAAATTGCCCAACTAGCTATTTCTCTATTTTGTGAATTACTGGACCATTGTCTTCCAAGGGTCTGCTCAGTTAGAACTACTGTTGCAGTGCTATGCTCTGCTTTTCTTCAGCACCACCAGGAGGACACCAACATTGATGATTACCTAGTATTGGGTGAACTAGACGTATATTTTTTTCTACATGTACATCACTCTGCTACAGCTGCAAAATTGTAACAAATATAAGGTAAGAACATTCACAATCCTTAAACTGCTAATCCTGATTAAAACAAAAACCTGACTTTATTTTCTTAAAACTCTATCCAGTATGTAACTTTCTGTGTGTATTCATATTTGTGTGTTCTTACAGCACCATGATTTTAGGCTTTTTAGCCACAAATTAAGTTTTGTAAAAAGAAAATACAACTGATTTTTTTATATAGTGTCAAATATTATGGTTGTGATTTATCATTTAGTGGTGCCCAAAATTTCATGGGTTTGCTCCCTGGGTCATTCTTTGTCATATCTACTTTAAGTATCATTAATTTTGTAATCAATAAAGAAAAAATCTCACCCTTTTCAAACTGACTCGAGTGTGGCATAAGGAGTAATTGAAGCTTTTAAAGCTGATTATTTTTCTACATGTACAACATTTTTTTTTTACCCATCAGCCAAACAATTTCTAGGCCATAATGGCCAAAAATTGACACATTAAAAAAAAAATCTGATTGATGTAACCACAAGGACAAGTTTGTTTATTTTACATACCTATTGTAATATATACATACAACATACTTGTAGTGTGGACAACTACTCAACCTTTGATTTTTACTTCAACTTGAAAAAACAACATAGAATCTGGAAATGAAATTTGATACATATTCTTCCTCCATCATACACATATATTGGGGACAAAATACTGTTTGTCTCCTTTCTCATCTGGCTCCTCTTAAATTTGGCAAAAAGCTTTTTTTTATTCCATTTCTGACTAATGAAGTTCACAAAGGTTGTAAGCAATC